>CM021105.1:100711613-101083866 GCA_007115665.2 Sequoiadendron giganteum
ATAATGCATAAGATCATAATATAACACATGTAGGCTACATCAAAAATTATCTCATATATATCTCAAAATAATAATGTCACAGGATAATGTCTAGAGGAATCCAAAAAATAGAGCTCGTAGGCTCAAAAGTCAATATATCAGCTGTCTAATCATAACAATAAAATGGCATGCTCTAGGTTGTGCCCTCTCTGTCCCATGGAGGTGAATAATGAGGTGATTGATGCTAAATCATTAGCTCAACTGTAACCTGTACTAGTAAAGTGGCCTGAGTCTGGGAGGCTAATGGATCAATTACTCGGGGAGGCAAGTTCTACTATATATGCTAACTGTGTCCTAATGACACTAACCTATGACTGTGGCCTGATGAATTCCTATGGTTGTGTGGCCTATGCCCAAAAGAATTCCTTGATGATGTAGACCATCTTGTACTAGTGTGGTTGTTGCTATGAGATCTGCTACTGCTATGTGTATGACTACCACTACCTATCCTACTATATGACCTGGATAGCCTAGGGTCCCGTTTCTCAAGTGGCTCAACTTGCTCATATAATTCCTTGTATCAGCCTCTTCTCTCACTCATCCTGGCTAGCCCCCTCACCATATCCCTTGTGGGCCCTGAACATAACTCAATAAAATCTCTTACCCACCTCTCAACCTCCTGCTAACGGATCACTGCCTAATCCCTATGGTCCACGCATACCACCTCCAACTCTACTGATAATGCCTTGTTCTGAGACAAGGGTACATCTAATATACTCTGGAGATATGCTACTCTCTTATCTATGGTAGCATCCATAGGAAAAATCAATGGGTTGTCACTCTCCTACTCTTCCTCAATCATTTGCTTCCTCAATCTCCTCTCCACCTCATCCACCCCTCCTCACCTCTGATATCATCATCCTCCTCATCCCTCTCCTCCTCTCCTACAATCTCTTCTACCTCAATGTCCAAGGCTTGGTGCTCTAAAAATATTTCCTCCTCCCTATCCACCTCTACCTTAGCCTGTACCTTGGCCTCTACTCTAACCTTAGCCTCCATCTCACCCTCTCCCTCTAGCTACTCACCCTCCAACCTAACATCCTCCTCCCTCCCTCCCTCCTCACCCTCCTCTTGAATCGGTGACAATGGTGCTCCACCCACCCATCGTCGAACTCTCCTAGGCTGTCTCATGCTTGTGTCCAATCTCCTCATCCTCCCACTCCTGCCATCCCCGCCACCATATCCACCCCCACCACCTCCATCATCCCCTCCACCTCTCCCACAATTCCCTCAACCTTTTTCCCTCCCTATACCACCATCTCTCTCCCCCCATCCTCCCCTCTACACCCGTGGAATGACTAATCATTGATCAATCAGTGCAGGACCATCTAGATCTATCAAAGGTATCAGCCTATACACCTACCACCAGGAATCATACTTTTCTCAGGTCTAGGCATCTAGTGGCCCCCCTCTCCAACCCCACTGCTGTGCAACTAACCCATCAATCTGTTGCTCTTCCAAGGGAACTTCTATGGGACATCTCCACATGGTCTCTCTGGATGACCGTGCATACTCAACCATCCCCACAGACACACCCTTCTACTCTCCAAACTTCCAAAGCACCTATTGAGGAAGTTACATATCAATGATATGTTGACTATGTACTATCCTACTAAACAAATACCTAGACTGACAGAAAAATGCCAGAGGCTCCTCCTCACCTATCCACTAGGCACAATCATTGTATGGTCTCCAAATGAAGCTCATCAAGGTATCAATCCTATTTTTCTAGTTCCCTATGTCACCTACTCGAGTATATGTGATTGAGCTTGCATATAAGTATGCATAAGGTATATCCTTGCCTAACTACTAAATTTGAACTGGTATGCAAAAAATGGGAATGTGCTCCCATGCCTAGATCATTAGAAGAGTCATCCCATAGCTAATACTTTGTCCCTCCTGATAAGAAAACTCATGAAGTTGATGGTACAACATACCTCACAAACATGTCCCCCATGCAAAAAGGGTCCTATCTCGACGCATCAAAACTAATACATCACCCCATCTGATACGAAACCCATGCCCGTGACGATCTAGAATCAGGAATCCAAAAATTAGTGTAAGCAACATGGCATCCCATCAAAGATAATGCTCGACCACAAACTACCAACTAATCTCATAGCCTTGAATCCCTAATCCAACATCATCAGCAACATCATACATCTCTGATAGGGTCTATTTCCCTTTATGAGGATCATCAACTACTTGCTCCCCATTGATCGGGATGTGTAGTATCATGTACACATCCTCTAATGTCATGGTACCCTCTCTTGTAGGCAAGTGGAATGATCACATCTCTGAGTTCCACCTCTCGCATACTATTGTCAATAGTCCTCTCTTTGCCTAAATAATGGGCATATAAGTGACATAATATAGACCCAGTCTCATCAATCATTGTCGCTCACTATCTCATAGATGATCCCTAAAATCATATGTAGTTGATCTAAACTCATGATTATAAATAGGCACTAATCATTTCTGCACACGTAGAAATGAAAGTTAGAACATATTGAATATCATTGCAAAATATTATTACTATCTTCCTAATCAAAACTACATCAGAAAAGTGAGTCTAACCTAAGTCAACCTTGGTCAAAGTTAAATGTGTTGCGTTGACTTCATTTGCTTTGCACCAAATCACATGTGTCACACTTTGGTGATTGCATTGTTTGACCTATCATTTGCGACACTTTATAATGACTGTGTCATTTTTCACATCATTTACGACCCATTATGGCACTTGTGTCGTAGGGTTTGACAATTGCGTTACAATCTGGCAATCGCATTTCTTTCCTTAGTGATTGTGTTTCACTTTGGCAATTGTGTTGAAAGCCCTATCATTTGCATGCTTTTCAAGATAGGTCTCACCCATCCCTTGCATTTGCATTGTGATGCATCAGATGCATGCAACACGATTGAAATTGTGTCTTATGTGAATGAACTTGCACCACGACACATCCATTGACCTACCCTAAAACCCTAATATATGCATAAAAAATGAGAAAAACAAAGCAGGAAAAGGGTACTTACCGGTGTCTCTACGCCCTTTGGTTGTCAAAATATCCTAGCTTGGTAGCTGTGGTGCTCTGTCATTCAAATCACCATCCTTATATACCTTCTCCTTGCTCTTAACTCTTAAAAAAATTTAAAATAAAATCTAAAAAATGACACCTAGTTTACCTTTTTCAAACCTATTTATAGGTTGAAAATTAGGGTTTTACCATTTGGGTTAATACTAGAGGCTCTTTTGACCACCTTTGACCAAGATTTTCACTACCTAAATTTCATCTGATTTCATAATTGATCATGTCATTGATCTTCTAGACATCTAATTAGCTTATCGGGACACTTTCCAAATTTTTTTGACCCTCAGCTAAAATTCATAAAATTTATTGAGGGGGCATAGGCACTTCGTACCTCCACTAGGGCATTTTTTTGACTAGTTTTCTTTTCCATAATGTGATAGGCTACATTATGACAAAGAGGGGAAAAATGTAGACACTTAAAAATGACCTAGGCCTGTGAACTCGATTTTCTCCTTAATTCCTCTAAACATAATTAAAACATTTGATTATGTCCTCTTCAAATTCAACTATTTTTTTTGGTAGGTTGATAGTTGGGTAGGGCCAACACCCATAGAATTATATCAAGAGGCATAAAATCCAAAAAATGAATTGCAAACCCTTGCCACAAGGGGTGCCACCATCCATTAAAATAAAATATCAACACATGTGTTGTATACAACACCCTATTCCTATTCAATATGCACTAAGGAATTTAAATTCTATTCCTTGATCCCCTTTTTTAGAGATGACCTTAACAACATTTGGTGCATGCCTAGAGGGTAATTTTTCCTCTTTACCTCTATCCATCCATGCTCATCCTGGGAGGAATCCATAATGTTTTTATCATCCTCTTTTGATGATGGCATTCTTCTCAAGACATCTGAATTTCCTTGAGTAATGCAACTAGCATCCTTGGTACCACCCCCACCAAGCCCGAGGAAAACCGAGGAAGCAACTTCTACTTTCTTTGAGGGGATCAAGGAGATAGAATCCTAAGAAGGAGCCTCGAGGTCCTAGGATTGTAGGTTTTCTAGAGAGGTAGAATTTTCCTTCGAACAAAATGGAGAAGGGGCATCTAAGGCACCAGATATAAACTATGAAGAGATCTAATAATGATGAGTTTCAACTCAAATCCACCATGTGGGGGTGTTGTGATAATTTTGATTCCCAAACCCATGATTTTTTACTTTGGGACAATGTGGTGTGTGATGTCCAATTGAAAAACACTTCCTACATCTAAAATAAATCTTTGCATAATCAACTTGCTGCCTCCACAGTCTCTCACCCACTTTTAATGAGATCTCAGCTAGGAGACCATAGGAGAGATCCATTTCCACACAAATCCAAGCACAAGTGGTGCTTTCATACTAAATTTTTTCTTCTAAAGCACATAAATACTTGCCCAAACCATTACCAATAGTCTGCAAATAATCCAATTCCCAAAAATATATTAGGAGGTATGACAATCAAACCTAAAGATAGGATGAGTTGAAATTTTTTGTCTGAGGATCAAAGGAGGGGTACCAAGCTTTCATGCATAGAAGGTCACCCTAAAACACCCATGGCCCATTTTTCACCACCTTTTCTTTGTCTTTGTGAGCCTCAAACTCAAGGATGAAAAAACTCCTAGCATAGGGGAAAATACTGATCCCATCCTCCATAACATCCTTCTAGCTGGTATTGATCCAAGAATGGAGATCACACAACTTAGGCCAATTTTTAACAAACCTGCAAATGAGGGCATTATCACAAAGGAATTTCTCCCTCTCATGGATAGGACCATCAATCCGAATCTTAGGCTCTTTCTCTGAGTGATGCATATATAATGGAGAATGACATGTGTTAGCCCCAGTCGTAGAAGAGCTCCCTTATTTTCATCGACCATCCTTCAACCTAGATGCCAATACCCTTGCAAGCCCATGTGATGGCATGTGGTCATGTATAGAATGTGGATCTGAAACAACATCAACAGTTGTGTGTGAGGTTGGATGAGGGCCATCATGCATCCAATTCTCCAAGCTATGCCTAACTCCTTGGCTTTGCAAAAAACTGTTTAATTAAATAATGATTAAATTATTTAATTAATTCATCTCTTTTAATCCTCCTGACTATTTAAATAAATAAATCACATTTTTTATTTAAATAAACTACTAATGTCTAATGTCCTCTTTAAATTAAATAAATTATTAAATTTATTTAATTAATCCATTATTTCCCTCTTGATTATTTAAATGTGTCTCTAATACTAAGTTCTTCTCATAATTAAATAAATCCCCTACAATTTATTTAATTATCAACCCACTCCTTCCACAATTACATAATTAAAATTAATTATTTAATTGTCTCATTTGATTCTCTTCCAAATTTAAATAAAAATCATTTATTTAAATTTCCCTCTTTTCAAGTAAATAATTTAAAATTATTATTTACTGTCACATGGCCCCACCTTTTGAATTAAATTAATTTTAAATTCAAAATGGTATTTTCCTCCACAAATTAAGTAATTTCTAAAAGTTATTTGATTTTCTAACTCCATCTTTTTCCGTGCCAATATTATCTCCCTGTCAAATGCAACCTTATCCCTTGATTTGATTTTCTTAAATCAAATCTTGTCCACTCATTTTGAATTTACCCTAATTGTGGGTTGTCATATTTAGTCTTGTTCATTGATTCTAGGGAATTTATCAATCTTCAATCTTGGCCCTTCATCCAAAATTACATTTTCTATAAAATGGTAATTTTGGTCTCATTGTGACATCTCTTATATACCTTGCATATTGCATCTCTTGTCTTCTTATTTACCATTTCTCTAGACTTTCTATTTTTCATAGTTTTGCATTGCATGTATAACTTATTTTTTACTTGCATTGTCATTCAAATCCTTCAACATTTTCTCTAGTCTAGGCATAGTCATAGTTGCTCACACACAAATCTGAGGGCACATATCATATTGCAGAAAATAGAGGTGTAATGGATGTCAATCATGGAGGTTGAAGACATATGGTGAGACATTTACTTGTTTTCATGTTATACTTCCTTTTTACTTGATTATATGATTTGGGTTTATTGTTTTTATGATCTAAGCATTTACTAACCTAAAATTTACCCTCAGTTACACACCCTACTATGAGAAATTAATTTAAAGTATAAAATTATAAATAATAAAAAAGAGTACATGAGACATAATTTGGAAAGCCCTATTCCAAGTCATATGTTTCATAATAAAGCTATGCAATGCAAAGGAAAAGGGAAGGGGTTTCCCCCAAAGTGAAACTCTGAACACATGAGGGATCAATGTATTTGGGGTCAGTATGTTTGTGCTACAATGTGTTTATAGAGAGCTTGGAACTGTCATCATTGTCCAAATATTCATAGAACTAGAAGAATGGCACAAAGAAAGTGAAAAAAAAAGGAAATCCTTTTGGGTGAACATGGAAGAGACGTGAATGTCTCGATGCCTTGCGTCATCCACAAAATAAAACACAAGAAAAATGAAAAGGATAAAGGAAAATATTTTGGGACAATATGGAAGAGACATGTATGTCTCGACGCCTTGAATCATCCCCAATAGGTAAAATATTTTGGACATAGAGAAGAATGTAGGTAAAAATAGAGGAATGTCACAAAGAGAGAGAGAGAGAGATACATCAAATAAAACAACATAGGGAATCATATTATGCACATGCAATCACAAAAGGAATATGCAAAAGAAAATAATTTAAAATTCTAGCTGGGAACATGCGATTCAACCTATTAGCAAGTAATTTACATCCCAATCATGTTCATTGTATACAAAAGGTGAACAACTAGCTAAAGGGACAATGAAAAATATAGTACTAAGTCAAGGCTATCTAATTCTAGCCCCCACTTAGTGCAAGACAAGAATGAGTTGAGGTAGATGATGTGAAAGAGATCCTTGCATCTAGAAATGATTTACAGCAAATGTAAAGTATGTAATAATGAGCATGTGAAGATCCTACAACCATTACATGGCAAGGAAAAAAGGGTCTCGCTTTAAGGGACTATCTCTATGATATCAAACATTTTAAATATTTCTTTTAAAGCATGAAACTCATTAGTACTATGTCCAATAACTCTATGATATCGACAATGTGATGTATTTGTGTTCTTGGGATTTGGTTTTTGATATTCTCTTATGGGAGGTAATGTAATCAGTCCTCGATATAGAAATATCTATAAATTTATTTCAATTGTAGATGGTGGACAATGGAATTGTAGTTTCTTTAGTTTGTAAGGCCTTGTTTGCTTGCTAGATTAACTAACTTCTCTAGCTGAATGTTGACGAGAAGGACCTAAGACAATCATAAAATCCTTATCATCATTAGGAGGCACTGGTTGTTCTTTAGGAATAAGGACACTCATATGAGGATTAAGATCTTGATATCCTAACCCTTTAGTAGATTTAATTGGTATTTTCTCTAAGAGCTGATGAATTTCATGTTCACTTGCTATATCGCATCCATTTTTTCTTAAGATCATGAATACTTTTCCATATGTCTCCTTTAGATTGATGGGAGTGTTTGTATCTTTTTTAACATAGAATGGTTGAACTTTTTCTTGATTAGAGGAACTAGGTTCATCTATTGTAGGAAACTTAGGTTCGGGTTGTGCTTCAATTTTAGGATGTAGGTAACCAAACATTTCAAGTGGTTGTATTGCAGGGGGTTTTGGTTGCTCCATGGATGGATAGAAGGATGCATTATTTTCAAGGTTATTCAAGAAATCGTTTGGGAATTTATTCATGCTACCATCATATTCTCTAATGATGTCAACATCATGAGGAAGACATGCATTAGGATTTGACCAAGCATGAGTAAGTTCAATTTTATTAGGGTCATTTCCAAAAGCATAACTTGACACATCCACTAATTTTTTCAAGGACATCCATAGATTAGCAATGCAAGAACCTAGAGTAAAATATATAAATGCAAATTTTAGAGTATGCAATGTATGTAATGAAGCCAAATGCAAATAGAAACTCTACAAACTGAAACAAGAAACTAAAAGAAGCAAATTGAAACACGAAAATAGAGAATTTAATGTTGGAAAAAGCAGTTTTAAATGTGAAATGAGACTAAATCACCTTGAGGGGTGTATGAGTCCCAAACAGTGTTTTTCAAAGGTTTTATTGTTAAATAACAATCACCACAAAATACCCAAAAATCAAGAAAAAGACCTGTATTGGGACTAAATCGCCTAGAGGGGTGTATGAGTCCCAAATAAGGATTTTTGCACAAATTTCAAAAAATTCCAAGTGAAAGGTATTATTTTTGGATTGTATGATGTCTACACTAAGCACAAATACATATTTTAAGTCAATTTCAGTGACGCAAGAGAAAAAAGTGCAACCTATATGCACTTTCACTACTACAAGATTTAGAAACCCTAGATGACAATTAACTAATGTAAACCCTAATTCAATGTTAACACAAGATGGATCTAGGATTATGATAAACTCCAAATAAAAATTAAGATGTTTTTGTGAACACCAATCCTAGACCTACACAAACATAGCAAACAAACACATTATTAGATCCAAATGCAAGTTAGAACTAATATTGCCCATGAAATTAATCTATAATGCTCAAAATAGGAAGAAAACAAATAAAAAAACAAGAAAAGCAATTAAATCTTATTTAAGCATGCAAAATCTTGATCCCATTGGGGAGTTGGTGTCAATTTGTGTGTAGGAAATGGCCCTTTCCCAGCTCCTTTGTGTGGTGTGATGATTTGATGAAGATTGATGCTCGCTTGGAGAAATTTTTGCATAACATAGCTATGAAATGATAAAAATGGATACTTGGATGAGAAATGGATAAACTTGGCTTCGAATTTTAAAATAATGACTTTTCCTCAAGTTGTCTCCCCTAAATCAATAGAAGAGGGCCTCTTATTTATAGATTAGATTGATGGAGGATTGCAAAACATGAAGGATGTGGGACTAAATATAAGCCAATGATAAAGCACTACTTATCAACATATGAGAGGATGAAGGATGAGCACATATTGGAGAATGCGCAAAGAGGGGGAAATTTGAAATTCAAAATATGGCTTGAAGGATGAGGTGAAAGGTGAAGTTAATACCACTTCGCTCAAGAAAAGGACATGTAAGAGATTTTGAATGCTTTGTTGGATGTAGAAACCCTTTTGGAGGGATTTTTCAAATTTGGGGAATATTCCAACCATTGATGTCTTTTTTAAAGGAATTGAAGATTTAATAAATAAAATAAATTATTCTCATGAGCAATTGGAAAAATCTAGAGGATTTGATGGATTAATATTAATATTAATCAAGACTTGATTATTTTTTAGGGATATTAGCTGATTTGACCATTTTGACTTAGATTTTAGGATTGATTTAAATAAAAATGAGAAGAAAATGATTAAAGATTTAATTAAATAAAGATTTTATTTATTTAAATAAAGAGGGATGATGTTAGATTTAAACCAAATAAAGATTAATTTATTTAATTTAAATGAGATAACTTTAGGGATTAATTAGATAAAATGATTTATTTAATTAAAGGGGGATTACATAATTAATTAAATAAAATTGATTTATTTAATTAATAGGATATGATGACTTAATTAGATAAAGTTGATTTTTTTAATTAAGATATGAAGAGTGATGGATTTAATCAAGTATAGATTATTTGATTAAATGATTAGAAAAGGAGATGATTTAGGATGAAATGGTTTTAGTAAATCAGGATCAAGTGTAGAAGATCAATTTGTATATTTTTCATGTCTACATTTTTCCCCTCTTTAAAGCAATGCACTTGTTGTGTTGGTTCAAAAAATAAACTGTTGTGATCAAAATTCAAAAAAATTTGATTTTTTAGATGCCCCGCTGCTGCCCCAGTGAGAAGGATCATGTTGGACTGCTGCCCAATGAGAAGGATTGTGCTGGTATATTTCCCCCTCAAGAGATTAGACAAACAATTGGATTTTTGGGTGATCTCACGACAAAGAGGTTCAAGATTAGCTCCAATGTTTGATGTAGATAGATTTGATGATGTAGATAGTCATCAGCCATGGGTAGCCTCATGTCTATTTTGATATATAAACAACTGATGCTTGGATATAAATGTTAGTCAAGATAGAAGAATAAAAAGAGATGATGACAAGAGGATCCATCAAGCCCATGATCTACGATACTTTATTAGAGACGATGATGACGATGACAATGATAATGATGATGATGATGCAAAGCTTAATAGGAATTGAGATTTTACAAGGGTTATTTACCTTATGTTTGATAACACACATAGGTACGATGCGTCAAGATATAAAGAACTAGGATGGTGTTGTACCATGTCTGATGGAATTTGACTCAAAAAACTGATTGGAGTATTCTTGTTCACAACCGACATACAAAAACCTTGCTAGGATGCACCTAACAAAGCAAGTATTTACCAATTTATATTACAAAAAGTACAACAAGCAAAATAAACAAAATATAATGATTGATGCCCCATTCCTTTCTCTCTAAATCATTTTGATTAGATATCATCGAGAGGTCATTGGAATGAGCACAAAATAAGATAAGTCAAAAAGACCAGATAAAGTAAACAAACAAGCTAATGTTCTTCATACTGCTAGCCAAGACTAAACTACAATGATGCGTGATGTTGATATCCATTGTAGGAAGGATGAATCCTAGGACATGTTGTGATCAAGTGATATGGGATTGACTGGATGATAAGCTATTGATACCAAGAGTTGACCAACTTTTTGACTTACTAACCTAGACTTGAGACTTTGATGAATGATCTTTTACCTTTAAACTTGCTAGACTTGCTTCTGATTGTTTTGCCAAAGTGTGAAAACAACGGTGATTTATTATGGGTGATGATTATTGTGTGTGAAGGAAAGATGAGATAGATGCACCATTTTGGGTTTTTTTCCAATATTTGGATGTTTTTGGTGTTTTGAAATGTTTTGAGGCTATTTTGATTCATATTTTTCAAAATAAAGGATTTTTTATGAGATTTTATGATTTTTTTTGGTTTTTTTGCATGATTTTGACAATTTGGATATGGATATGTGATGATATGAGTGCTCTATTTTGGTTTTTTTATTAAAAACCAAGCTAAGGTTGATTAATCAGATTGATGGATTGATGGATTGATGATGATAACATTGTTGAGGATACACAACAATGTAAGGATAGTGTTTAAGAAACACAAGGATTGGGAAGGATATCCTGAGATGATGATGGATTGATTGGATTTGATTGATCAATATTTTGAAGCTTGGCTTGGAAAAAAATTTGTTTGAATGATTTGATGTGATGTTGAAGTGCAAATTAGATGTGACTAATATTGATTGTTTGGATTGATGTTCAATACAAGATAAATCTTGATAAGGAACATCTTCTTGTCAAAAGATGCCATGGGCTAGTGATTTGGATTTTTGGCTCACAAATTATTTGACCAATTGATTTCATGTTTTCCAATGTTCGGATCACCACATAAGTTGGAAGATATAGATCAAGATTTATTCCCAAAGCAAGACATAAATATTTTCCCCTAGTGTCTAGCAATGTATGGAATGTCATAGGTGGATGCTTGGATAGGTGTGTGGATGGATGGATATGGTAAGAATGAAAAAGATGCCAAGTATTATCTTGTGATAAGATAACAAGTTCAAATAGAGGATGCTCATTTGGATAGTGTTTCATGGCTCAGATAATGTTGGATCGGATAGGATCAATGAAAATGACCCATGTCAAGATGTTTACCATAAACGAGTGTAAAGTGTGCACCAAAGTTCTATCAAGATCAAGGTAATTTGAAGGATGGATGCACATAGATGAAAATGGATTGGATAAATGATTCATGGATGAATGGATTTACTATGGGTAAGATGGAGGGAATGTTGGCTTTATTATGGATGTGATTAGATGCTTTCTCTGAAAAGGCACATGTAGATGCTCGATTCTACATAGGACACCTTTTTTTCAGGTTTTCATCATGGTACTTACCCAAAGCACCACCGTAGTGGTTTTCACTAGAGGACAATTTTTCTCTTTACTATTTTCAATCCTTTTTCTGATTTTTTTTTTTTGGATTTTCAATATTTTTATATTTTTTGTATTATTTTGTCAAAGATTTTAAGGTCATGTTGAACCACCTGGTTGTGTCGATGTAGATTATTTGTTTATAATGTGCCATCGATATCATGCGTGGAGGCATGGGTGGTGGAGTGTTTTTAGGAATAAAATATGGATTGATTGATAGTTTGGAACCTTTGACTTTCCAAATTTGGGAAGATGAGCAATGATGGGTGGATATGGAAGTGTGGATGGAATTTGGACCAGCTCCTTGATAGACTTTGTACATTGCTAAGAAGCTTACTTTTTCCTTTGTGGACATCTTTGATGGATACTTTTCCCTTTTTTATTTTTCCCCATAGTTTCTTTGACTAATGCAGTTTGATAGGGATCATCATTCTTTGTATTTTTTGGTATCCATATGTATTTGGTTTCTCTGATATGCTTTTTAGCTTCTTTTTCTTTGATAATATTCTTTGTGCTTTGATTAAAAACCTTATTTTTATGTTGGTCCCGATTCGTGGATGGGGTGATGGGTGGATGAAAATTCATGACATGGTTGGTTGTAGTATTGGCATTGGTTTCACCATAAGGATTCTTCGTGCCCCCTATGTTGACATTTGCTTGAGATGAAGTTTCCCCTAGTATGGTGGTAGTAGCATCTTTGTTCTTCGATTCTTCATGTTTTGAGATGTCTTATTTAGAATGCATTCTCTAATAAATGACCACTGTAGATGATGTTATTTCACCTTCTTGATTTCTTGACTTTAAAATATCCTATTTTGTCTAACCTATTTTCTTGAGCGGATAATGTTGGATATCTTCATACATGATGTCCTCAGTCTGAATTTAAGATATATCTAATCCTGATGTTCACAACTGATTTTGATCATAGGAATCAATAACCTACTATTTTTGTGTAATAATGTTAGGAGTAAAGGAATCTTGTTCTGAATGAAGATCATCTAAATTTCCATCCACGGGAAGCATCTCATGGGTAGATGGAGGAGTATGTGCTATGTGGATGTGATCATTTCATATAGATATAAGAGTGTCCATTATATCATTGTAGTATCTTGGAGATACAAATTCCTGATCTCGAATGATTTCAGAATTTCTTTCGACATGCTTTGGATCAAGTTCTTGACATGGGTCAATTTCAAAGAATGGATTTCTTATAAAGGGTTCTTGGATATCTTCATTAGGCATAGGAAGTTGCTCAAATATCATGAGGTGAAAGGATGTCCATATTTTTTGGAAAGGATCATTGCTAGACCTTGGTGAAATATGTTGATCATGCTTTAGAATAAATTCTCAAGATATGTCCTCTAACTCATTAGGTGATGTAGAGACATTTTCAACATGATCATTGGTCGAAGGATCTTGATCATCATTTTCAATGATTGTGGTGGGGAGATTGTCAATGCTATTGCTAGTGATTGAATCCTAATCATTGTCTCCAATAGTAATGTGTCTTTTGATCTCTCAGTTCTTGGATGAGTTTTTTGAGCCAAATACAATTTGATGTGTGTCCCTTTATTTTGTGAAAATCACAAAGGTGCTTCTCATTATACCCTGGTGGTTTAACTTGGGGCTCTTAATAATTCTCATAAATGGGGATTTTAAAGATATTTTCTTGGACTAGCCGTTGCAAGATAGACTCAATCAATTCCCTAAGTGATGTGTATTTTTCATTTTTTACCTTATGGGATTCATACTTTAAATTGATCGTGTGGTGATTGATTTTGGAGATTTGGTGATTGGGTTTGTTGTTGATGTTGTTGATCTTGATATCCAACCTTTCGACATTGGAGATATTGTTCTTGATGTGGTTGTTGAGAAAGCATATTTGGAATTTATACTTGTGGTTTTTGCATGGGATCATGGATGGATTGATCTTGAACAATTTTTTGATTTGAGATGATGTTTAGATTTGGAATTATAGGTTGAAATTGAACATTGTTTTGGTTTGGAAACATATTTCTTTGATTTGGGTAACTCTAATTTTGCATGGCGTTACCTTGAATTGGATAAATACATGGATTTGCCAATATATTGCTTGGATTTTGAACAATAATTGTATGATCTACAAATATATCTATCCTAAAGTTTAGCAAGTATGGATTTGAAATGTTCATTTTTGGTAAACTTATATTTGGCATGTATGGATTTGGTGGGATAATATTGTTTGGAAGAAGACTCGTGCATTGATTATTTGGTTGATATATTTGTAAGCTTTGATTTTGATTTACATCTACCATACAGAAAGGTGGTCCAAAATTCAGATTAAGAAAACTCACATTTGTATCATCAAGGTTTGGAGGAGATAATGATTGCATGTATGGATTGCATAAATGTGAGTTTCAATAATCAATTGGCATTGTGAGACTTGAATACTTTGGTTGACTTGGATTACTCATGATGTATGAATCAAGCTTATATTCCATGTTTTTCTTGTGTTTTTACCTTGTTACAAAAGTGAATCTCAAAGGTGTTTAGGACCAATGATGAGATGAAGGATGAAAGGGGTGAATGATATGGGTGTTTAAAATTTTAGGAATTTTGGAAGAATACTAGACTTCAGGATTTTGAATTTTGATTTGGATTGGGTTCGATTTGGATAATGGACATATAAATCCCAAGATTTTGGATGTTATCTTGGAATAAACTTGTCCACAAAGGTGAAAATTCAAATAAATGTGTGAGTAAGGATTCATCCACACAAATTTAACCAAACAAAGTGATTTTGATTTTGATTGAAGGATTTACCAAAATTCCAATACGAATGATTTCTCCAAAGTTCCAAAGGTTGTTTGTGAGATGGGATTTGATTGATGTTTTGGGATGGGTGATGTTTGATTTTGATCCAAAATGAACCTAGGAAGGACTTGTTTACTAAACCAAGATATTGAAGAACATGTTTTTCTCTAAGAGTAGTTCAAACCAAAAGACCAATGTTTGCATGGAAAACCATATGACCAAAGATACCAAGGACATTTATGGGGTTCAATTGTTCTTGACTTTTATTAATGAGTTATTTTTACCACAAACACTTTGTTGATTAGCTTTTCAAAATAAATGTCTAATGTCCTAATTTCTCATCCCACAAAGTCCATTATGTGGAAATCAAGGAAATCAAGGAAAAAATTTCCTAATGTTGACTTTAGTGAGAAAAAATTATGATTAAGTCCAAATACTTAGAAGCCTCTGAGGATAAAATCCCTAGGGCAAGCAATAGCACTTGGATTTTTTCAGATTTATTTGCTTCCTCTAAAGGGTTTGAAATTTGATGATCATGTTGAATGTTTGTTTTCAAATGTTTTAGATCCAAGCAATGTGTTTTTCGATTCCAAGAACATGCACAATCCTAGGATGAAAAGACAATATTTGTTGGGTTCCCACTTGGATAAATCATGCTACACTTACTCTTAGTAGATGATTAGATTCTTGACCACACTGGCTCCCCTCCATAGCACACACTTCTCAGGTTAGCCAAGCATCAGTACCCATGAATCTCCCATGGCATACTTCTCATATCTACTAAAATCTGTAAGAATGTGGGGTGGCTTCAAAATGACCATTCTTGTACCAGCAAATAGTTTAGGATTTTTTCCTTTCTAAACAAGAGGTTTTAATGTGGGAATTTAATTCATGGGAGACCATTTCTTCCCTTCTTGTCAGAATGATTCTCATGATACTTTCATTTCTTCAAGTACCCAATCTCAGGCGGAAGTTGCTTGTCTTTAGCATGTTCCTGGTTGGTTCACTCTCTTGGTTGATTAATTTTTCCCACAAGGCAAGCCCTCTAAGATAAAACAAAAGTGAGTAAAAAAATCCATAGTTCGATCAATCTTTGTTTAGAAACAAAGAGAGAACATGCGCGATATGTTCCACTCACACTTGAAAGACTTGTTCAATTTTTAATCCCATATGAAATGTGGAGGCAACCATTTATACAACTTAATATCATGAAAAGCCTTTTGATTCTCAAGATTTCCATGAGGCATGAGAAAAGCACATACGTCTTTTAGATGATATTATTTTGGGTAGGTGATTACAAAACATAGAAGCACATATTAATTTTAATCCTTCAAAGCAATAATGAATTATTTTTTAAGCACCAAAAGGAAAATTTAAAGTTGCTTTTTCAATTGTTAACCTTTAAAAAAAAACTACTTTAAAATTTTCTTAAGGTTCTTTTTAATCCTTTTGTATTGTTCTTTTTAGAGCCCAAATTAAAATCTATTGAGTCCTAAAAGCTTGAAGAGATAAAATCCTTAAACTTGGAATTATAATTGCTTCAAAGAATACCTAAAGACACTTGATACAATAGAGAAATGATTTCATAAGAAGCTTTTCTTTTTTTTCTTCTTCCCCTTTTTGAATTCCTAACCTTAAAAAGTGCTCAAAATGTTAGATTAGATCAAGAAAAAAGAAGATATAAGGATTAGATGAATCATTAAGCATAAAAACCCTAAAAATTAGACCAAGTTATAATGTGATTCGAGTTTAGATGTAAAATTATAAAATTTAACTCTACTAAAATAGAGAAAAACTTACACCATTGCAAAGCTTATGAAATTCTACTCCATTTCAAAAAAATAGCTTCAAAAAGACCTATGTATGGCCAATATATCATCATTTTAAAACTGACTATAAAAGTGCTTAAACAAAGATCTATGCACTAAAATAGTACTTAGATGTGCCATAAGAATGTTGAGATGCACCAAAAGAATGCTCAGATGCATCGAGAGATGTTGTGTATATGCTATAATAGAGCATGGATGTACCAAAATATACTATGGATGTCTTGTAACAGAGCATGGATGTGTCGAAAGATACCACAAATGCACTATAATGGGGATTAATGAACAAAACTATTAAAAAAAAGCAAAATTTGAAATAAATAATGTTAGATTTACGATTTTTGCCCTCCTAGCACCAAAATTTGAACCCAAATCCTAGACTTACAAAAAACTAGCAAAAAAACACAGTATTATATCCAAATGCAAGTTAGAACTTAGATTCCCTATGAAATTCATCTATAATGCTCAAATAGGAAGAAAACAAAGAACAAAATAGGAAAAGCAATTAAATCCTATTTAAGCATGCAAACTCTTCATCCCATGGGGGAGTTGGTACCAATTTGTGTGTAGGAAATGGCCCTTTCCCAACTCCTTTGTGTGGTTGGATGATTTGATGAAGATTGATGCTTCCTTGGAGAAATTTTCACACAACCTAGCTATGAAATGATAAAAATGGAAACTTGGATGAACAATGGATAAACTTGGCTTCAAATTTGCAGATAATGATTTTGCCTCAAGTTGTCTCCCCTAAATCAATAGAAGAGCCTCCTATTTATAGATGAGAATGATGGAGGATTGTAAAACATGGAGGATGTGGGACTAAATATAATCCAATGATAAAGCGTCACTTGTCAACATGTGAGAGGATGAAGGATGAGCATATTTTGGAGAATGTACAAAGAGGGGGAAATTTGAAATTCAAAAGATGGCTTGAAGGATGAGGTGAAAGGTGGAGTTAATATCACTTGGCTCAATAAAAGGACATGTAAGAGATTTTGAATGCTTTGTTGGATGTACAAACCCTTTTGGAGGAATTTTTCAAATTTGGGAATATTCCAACCATTGATACCTTTTTTAAAGTACTTGAAGATTTAATAAATCAAATAAATGATTTTCATGAAGAAGTGGCAAAAGCTAGAGGATTTGATGGATTAGGATTAATATTAGTCAAGAATTGATTATTTTTAAGGGAGATTAGCTGATTTGACCATTTTGACTTAGATTTTAGGATTGATTTAAATAAAAATGAGAAGAAAATGATTAAAGACTTAATTAAATAAAGATTTGATTTATTTAATTAAAGAGGGATGATGTTATATTTAAACCAAATAAAGATTAATTTATTTAATTTAAATGAGATGACTTCAGGGATTAATTAAATAAAATGATTTATTTAATTAAAGGGGGATTACATAATTAATTAAATAAAATTGATTTATTTAATTAATAGGGGATGATGACTTAATTAGATAAAGTTGATTTATTTAATTAAGAGATGAAGAGTGGTGGATTTAATCAAGTACAAATTATTCAATTAAATGACTCGCAAAGGAGATGATTCAAGACGAAATGGTGTTAGTAAATTAGGATCAAGCGTATAGGATCAATTTGTATATTTTTCATGTCTACAATTTTAAATTTAGGTTCACTAAAAAAAAACCTGAAAAATATGGGGCAAGGGTTTCTATTAGTTGAAGAGATAGGGATTCTCCTATTTCACTATCTTGTTTCAATCAAGGAAACCCTAGAGATCTCAATCCAAATGGAATGAAGGAAAGAGATTTGCTAAAGGTTGTCTAAGGGTTAGATTAATTATATTACAAGAGGGTTCACCACCAAGCTAGGGCTTGGAAAGAATAATGAAATGCAAAATCTAATAAAAATACCTAATTATATTCAATACTTCAGTAAATGACCTAGAAATGCATGTAAATCAAAACAAAAAGTTTGAGAGATCAGAAGTGTGCACCTGAAAACATATAAGATCTTGAATGAAGACTTGAACTGCTAAAAAAACTAAAATTAATGTCTACCAGGACTCATACACTAATCTAGGTGACTAAGTCCTAGATTAGGATTTCTAGGTAGGACTACAAATCTAGTAGAGATATGTCTAAAACACCTGAAATCTAGAAATATCACTAAACTAGGACTCATGCCAAAAGTGGCATATCAGTCTAGTTAGGATTTTTTAGAAAATTAGGACTTGAATCTACCCTTCAATCTTTGCTTAATCTTCTCAACTTGATCTTTGAGTCTAAATTGTTGAATTTTAAATTGTAGAAGTCTTTGAATGATCTTGTAGGTGATGTGACAACTTTGAAATCTTTGAACACTTTGACAACTTTCTCCAAACCTTCTCTTACATATGTCTTCAACCTAGATCTATAAATCATAGACTAAAGAGAGGAAAAAATATTGTTTTGTTAGTGGAAAGAGATTTTCCTTGGTCAAACCCCATTTTGGTAATCAAACCTCGTAATGAAATCAAATAAGATAAAGGAATCATGAATGAGAAAAATGTAATGTTGCAACTCACAAAACCCGAGCAATAAAAGGATACAAACATGTATTAAGTGGATCCAATGGATGTAGGTCTTGAATCTTGCTTGAACATGATATATCTTGAATTTAATGCTTGCTTGAATCATAAAACCCTACATCATAGGTGTTAGCTCAAAAACAAAAATGATGCATGTTGACTTTGACATGATACTTGGTGCTTGAATAATTCTCCAAAACACTTGATAATTATCGAGCTTGAAGACTCTTGAATTCTCTTGTAAACACTTGAATTCTCTTGTAAACAATTTTTCTATAAGGATTCTCATTCAACTTGCTAAATCTTATATTTATATTTGTTTATGCTAGATTTCTTGAGATCACAAAACTACAAGCCAATATCAAATATAGGAGGATAAAATCCCACCAATCATTTTAATTTAATTTAATTTTGGGCCACATGGGACTCATACGCTAGAAGTGGTGTATGAGCCCCATTAGGCTTAACTATGGGACACATTGTTAAACAATTCCTAGATTCATGTTAAATCAAGATCGGGGCCCTGAAACTTAGGTCGGATGCATACAACCTGTTGGAATATGGCTTCTGGTGTTGTCATTTATGGAAACCTAATTCATTGATCTGGTCTGCACCTTAGTATTTTTCCATACCGGGAGATAGAGTGAAGAATAGGGTATTTGACTAAAGTTCAGTCTGTCAATCCATTTTCATTACTAGCTTATCAGTTTGAGTTGTGGATCTTAGGGAAGGTCATTGGGTATCTATAATATCTTATTCTTAATTTGTTTGTTGTCGCATCAATTAGTGTACGAGTTAGGAGATTTGGTTGACTGAATTTATGTTTAATAGTGCTAGAAAGTCGACTAAATGAATGTGGTGTGTTGCAGATGGTCGACTAGAAATTTTTTAAAGTATTTTCAGGTTTGAGGATTTATTTTTGGGCCCTCACTATGTTGTGTCTGAATTTAGGTGGTGTGCATTGAAAATAATTTGTGGTTTGAGCTGAAGGTTGGAAAATATTCTATGTTGTATTGAAGATGAAATATGGTTGATTAAATCTTTTGTTGCGGATATATATCAGTGATCATTTATATAATTTTTACATGGATGTGAATCAATTGTGTGAAGTATGATGCAAAATTCAGGGTAATAGAGTGATTATGCACAATTTAACTTGTGCATAAAAGGAATTTGTTATACGAATAAAAGAAGACATAGTAGAAGATCAAAATCAGACAAGTAGGTCAAGGAATGCAACTAATGAGGTTAACCAAAAGTGTAATAAGGAATTAGTAGATGTTATTCATTCAATTCAATTCTTCAGATGGATTTAATCTAAATATTATGTAAGACAGTGAGTCTTTATTTCTAAGCAGTGAGCTCTAGGTAGTGTGCCTAAATGCATGTGCATTCCCCATTTGTAAAACACTTATATTTGAGTACTCAAATTATGGATTGACCTCCACTATGGTTTTTCCCATAATACGTGTTTCCATGAAAAAATCCTTGTGTTATGGTGTTGTGGATGATTTATTTATGTGCTTACATTTTTATTTTGGTTCAATGTTGTAAGTGGTTTAAAGATCAGATTAATAGAGCTAAATATTGTAGAACATTGATTCACCTCCCCTCTTAGTGTTCCCTAATTCCAACACACCCAAGGTGGCGTATGAGTCCCGAGTCAGTAAATCTTGGCCAAAAAACCTAAAAGGAATGAATTAGGGTTGTATTTTTTTTTATGTCGGGATTATCCTCAAAAAGATGCATTAATTAAGTCTTGTGGATGTAAAATAAGCCTAACTAGGGCATATGGAAGCCCAATTTAAAATGAAAACCCTATATTAAGGTGAAAGTGTGGAACAACACTTTACAACACCTTAAATAAGTTATGATTAAGTTAATTTATATCACAAGGGCCCAATAGCTAATGTGAGTGTGTTGAACACACTACAACACTAAATCAAGGCAACATATGATTAATTAAACAAGGCCCAAACAAGCAAGGAAAAGTAGAGGGATACTTTTTCCATTGCCAAAGTGAGAATGTGATGATCTTACATCTATTACATAGAAATAAGAGGAAGGAAATTCTTTAAGGGATGATCTATATGATATATCAAACTTTTTAAAGATTTTTTTAAAATCACAATAGTCATCAGTACTATGTCTGAAAATTATATGATATCGACAATGTGATATGTTTGTGTTCTTAGGATTTGGAAAAAAAAAATCTCACATGGTTGGCAATGTCATAAGTCCTTGGCTTAAAATTATATGTAAAGTTATTTTAGTTGTAGATGGTGAAGAAGGGAATTGAATTTTATTTTATTTGTAAGGCATTTGTTTCTTGTTAGATTCACCAATTTGTTGAGTTATATGTTGAGGAGGAGGACCTAAGATGATCCTATCATCATTACGAGACATTGGTTGTTCTTTAAGAAGGAGGAAACTTATGTTAGGAGAAGGATCTTGATATCCTAACCCTTTGGTGTCTTCAATTTCTATTTTCTCTAGGAGTTGATAAATTTCATGTTCAATTGTTTTATCACATCCTTGTTTACTTAAGATCATAAATCCTTTTCCATATGTTTGTTCTAGGTTGATAGGAGTGTTGGTCACTTTGTTAACAATATTTTTGAACATTTTCTTGGTTAGAGGTGCTTTTATCACCTATTGTAGAGAAATTAGGCTCATCTTGTGTTTAAATTTTAGGATGTAAAAGACCAAACATCTCAATTTGTGTTGGTTGTTTCATAGAGGAATAAAATGATTCATTAGTCTCAAGGTTGTCACAACAATTGTTTTTGAAGTTGTTAATTCTATCATCATATTCTCCATTAATGTCAACATCATGAGGACGACAAGCATTAGGAGTTGATTGAGCATCAATGAGTTCAATTTCATTAGGTTCATTTCCAAAATCATAGCTCGACACATCCACTAATGATTTCAAGGACATCCACAACTTACCAAAGTGCATATCCATGATTATACGCAATGCAATTTTTAGATTCTAAATAAGGTAATTTACTAATTACACTATGCAAGAATCTAAAAATAAATATTGTAAATGTAATTTTGAAATCAAAAAATGCACAAAATGAATCAAATAAAGCTAAGTCTAATGAAATTAATGAAACAAAACTTGGTAAACCAAAATATAGATCTAAAAATAGAAAATATAAACACAAAAACAAGGTTTTTAATGCTATAAAATGTAGTTTAAGGTCTGACATGGGACTAAATTGCCCAAAGAGGCATATGAGTCCCAGTTAGAGTTTTTCAAGGGTTCAATTTCTAAAAGAAAGTCAACATAGAATACCCAAAAATTAGGTAAAACCACCTATATTGGGACTAAATCATCTAGAGGGGCATATGAGTCCTAGATAAGGGTTTTTGTACTATTTTCAATAATTTTTTGGTGAATTTTAGGTTTTCTGGTTTGAATGATGTCTAGACTATGTGAAATTTAATATTTCAAATAAAATTCAATGATGCAAGAGGAAAAAATACAACCTACATGCACTTTCACTAATGCAATCTATTTAGAAACCCTAAAAAAAATAATTTAAAACCTAATGAAAATTTAATGTAAGCTATATCTAGGACTATGATGCACTTCAAATCAAAAAATAAGGTGTTATAAATGCTAGGTTCACCAAAATGAGATGTGGGGAATTTTGGAGTTTCACGTTTTAAGAGATGGAACACAAAAAGGGTTTAGGACCTTCCTCCTATTTCCTTCAAGTTTCATTCAAGGAAACCTTAGAGATCTCAGTCTAAGGATGGAATGAGGGAAAGAGATCTGCAATAAGGTGTCCTAGTTATGTGATTAATGATTAAAATGGGGTTCACCACCAAGGAAAGTCTTGGAAAGAAGAATATGAAATGATATGCAATCCTAACTATGCAACCCAAGCCATGAAACTAAAAATAAGAATAAAGAACTAGGAAAGGATGAAGGAGAACCTAGAAAATTGAAGATACTTGAAATAAGGTTTGCACTCCAAAAAATCTAAATTTTAATGCACACTAGGACTCATATGCCAGTAGAGGAAATTTAGTCCCAGTTTAGAGTTTTAGGCCAAAACTAGAATCTAGTACTACTAAACCAGGATCTACAAAAATTGCTTGAAATCTATTATATTGGAACTTATACACCACAAGTGCTGATTTAGTCCTAGTATTAGGGTTGATCTGAAACTCTAATATCCTCTAGAATTCTCTTTTAGTTTCTCTCATATCAAATCTCTAGATCTGAAACACTAAAGTCTACTTTGTAAGTGACTTTCTGTGAAGATAGAAAACTTATGACAACTATGAAAACTTTTTCCAATATTTCTCTTTAATAGATCTTTAACCTAAATCTATAAATCACACACAAAAGAGAGGGAAGAATGTTGTTTTGTTAGTGGATAGGGGTTTTCTTTGGTCAAACCCTACTTTGGTAATTAAACCTTGAAATAAAATGAAATAGAAAGAAGGAATGATGAATGGACAAATATGCTATGTTGCAACTCACCAAACCATTAAAATAAAAGCTACAATCCTATACGTAATGGGTAGCATGAATGTAGATCTTGTCTCTTGATTTTATGTTGTAGATCTTTACTTGAATGCTTTGTTGAATTATAAGACCTAGATCACAAATGCTAGCTCAAAAACAAACATGATGCATGATGGCTTTAACATGATGCTTGATTCTTGAATGTAGCTCCAAAAAACCTTATTATCAACTCTTGAATAATCTTGAGTGATATAATTCTTTAATACTTGAATTGATAGGTAACTTGTAAACTTGGTTGGAGAAAATATGTGAAATAACTTTGTATTTATACTTGTTTATGCCAAATTTCCTGAAATTACAACACTACAAATCGATGTCAGATCTAGAAGAAAAACAATTTCCAAGAATTTGAATTCAAAATAGGTCCAAGTTAAGCGGGAATCATACACAAGTTGGAGAGTATGATTCCTAGTAGGCTAAGCTTGGGACACAATTTTAGAGAAATGTTAATCTCTATGCCAATTTTAGATCTAAGCCCCAAAACTTAGGTGGGACTCATATTCCCAAGGTGGTGTATGAGTCCCAGATCATCAAATCTAGGCCATACAATCTAAAATCATTAAATTATGATTGGTTATTAGGTATGTGTCAGGATTATCCTTGAAAAGATGCATTAAATAAGACATCTGGATGCAAAATAGAACCAAATAAGGCATAAACAAGTGTGAAAATGTAGAGTGATACATTTTTCTACACTATAGGAGTTGATGGTAGGAAATACACCTCTTAGACTTTGTATCTTTGCTTAAGTAACTAGAAAATGGTCTAGGAAATTTTATTTTATAATCTAAATTGGACATAAAGAGGAGTGTCTTTTATTCTTCAAGCTACTCTTGAGATAAACATAATTATTGGTAAGACCAAAAATATGGCATAGAGGAGTAACTAATACTGGGAAATGGAGATTAGTCATGAATTTCTGAGTGAAAGAGGTAGTATTTCCAAAATATTGAACTTTGGGGGCAATTTTATAAATAGGGCTAACAATATTAAATGTTTTTGTAATTATGGCTCTAGGTTCAAAAGGAAAAACAAAGTGGAAGTTAGGAGGAGGATAAATTTTAGTTATCTTTGATATAATAGGTAGGATCCAATGAAATTTTACTACAATAGCATGAATTTCATAACACACAAGATAGGGGATATGGGATTGTATTCACTAGTTGATTAGAGGTAGTAGTGAGGATAAATTAGGTCTTTGGTTTTCTTTTTTTAGGATAAAAGGCCACAATTTTTAAATTTTGGTATTAAGAAAGTAGGTAAAATAATTTTTTATAAGTACCAATATATGTAATGGAGAGTGATATGGTCATCCCTCAAGTAAGAAAAAATTAGCTTTAAAAACTGAAAAGTAACAAAATGAAACACAAATCCTTCAATGGTTGAATTGGAGGTATACCTTGAAACCTTTTCCCCCCCAACCATTCAACCAAACACAAATTCTTAGGGCCCAAGTATCAAAGGAAAAAATATAACCTTAAAGTTGGCTTTTATAATTTAGCCTTATAGATTTCAATCACTCAACATCAAAGAAATGATTTCAAAACCCTAATAATGAGATAGGTTACTAACTAAGGCAAAAAATTGAACACATCATAACCAATAAAAAATAGGAAGGCTTACATAAAAGTTGAAATATTCATCACCATATGTTTGCACATAATTAATCAAATTCCATACTATTTTAAAGTCTTAGAATTATTCGATATGCAACATTTTTTGTAGGAAATATACACCTACCTTGGATTTCTCCCTTTTCCTATGCAATGCCACATCTTTAATATCTATAATGAAAAGGTAATATGTTACCACCTGGCTCAATATAGAAAGAAACTCCTTGTAATGGGACCTATGAATGCCAAGTCCCAAAGTGGTAGCTTCTAAGACCTCCTCCAACCCAGCTAGTATTTCAAGTATGAAAATTTTCAAATACATTTCTGCCACCTCAACCTTTTGGGCTTCTAGGTCAATAAGAGATATGAAAAAATGTGAGGAGATATCAAAATCCAGTCTTTGTCTCTCACTTAACATAGAATCCTACCCCATGATGATTTTCACCATACCGATCAAAATGATATCTAATTCTAACATGATTCAATTCAAATGAAGCTATGAGATCATGACGAGGAAGGCCATTTGTCTACGGGTACTCACCAGCTTGGTGGGAGTGTCCATACCTTAAAATAATGTACTAATAACTGGAATGTGCACAATGAATTGAACTTTTATGTCCTTATAATTCCCTATGAGATATTATTAACCTTGCTTAAAGAAATAGTTGATGAGTGCACTAAAAGTCATTTACACACAATTTTCCATGTGATCATCTCATGTATGATGAAGCCCTTAAGACCTCTTCAGTATATAGCTCCAAATGTGGTAAATCTAGTGTAGAAAAGTGTATCCCTTTACATTCTCACACTTTTTTGAGCCCTCCTAATTAAAATGGACTTAATAATGCCTTAATTTAGTGTTGTAAAATGTATCCCTTTACATTTACACACTTAATTGGGCCGTCTTAGTTAAAGTGAGTTTAGTTATGCCTTAATTTAAGACATAATTAATTTACAAGCCTAATTAATTACATTTTATAAAGAGGAAACCAGACAATAATTAAATCCTAAACATAACACTTTACATTAAGCAATGTGTGTTCTAGGTATAGTGACCTAGGACCCATTTTGCCATGGGCGAATGGGTCCTACCTAGACCTTTGGACCTAAATTTAAATTATATTTTTGGTGGTATTCTAATGTTTTCAAATCTATAATTCAATTTCAGCTTCTGATATTTGAATTTCAAGAATTTATGGATACACACCTATAAATACAAGGTCATTTCACTAAGTTTCACCTATAATTTCCATGTGACTTCACAAGAGATAAGGTTTATGATTGAAGGAATTCAAGAGTAGATATATCAAATATTTTTTTGCAGCATTCAAGATCTCAAGAATCATGTCAAAGTCTTTAGCAATCATGCATGCTTTTTGAGCTAACATTGTGATGTAGGTTTCAAGATATAATCTAAGCATTCAAGTCAAATATTCAAAGCAAGATTAAAGTGTCAAGATCGAAATATATTGAAGTCATTTCATGCAAGATCAACATGAATATTTCATATTTCTAAAGTTTCATTTAAGGGTTTTGTGATTTGCAACATTGAGTTGTTCATTTATCATTCCTTTCATGGTATTTAATTTCATTTCAAGGTTTGATTACAAAAATGGGGTTTGACAATTGAAAACCCCCATTCACCAAAATTAAACCATTTATCCCCCTTGAATTTGTGTTGTAGGTTCATAGGTTGAAGAAAATTTGAAGATATCAAAAGTGCAAAATTGCAAAGTTGCATTTGTTGTCACCTTTGTTGTTATCTCATGGAAACTCATATCCTAAATTTATTTTTGACTGTCTAATTACGAAACTCGAAGGAATTGGAAGTGTAGACATAGGAGTATAGAACCCATAAATTAATTTTGGAAAGGTGAAAAAAGAACCATTAACCTATAGGTGAATGAGTCCCAAGGTAACTTCTAGAAATACTGTTTTGTGATAGGTACACAACATTTCCATTCTTATATTTCTAGAACTTTTACTATTTCTCATAGACCAATGTTTTAGCTATCAAAATCTACCTTTACATGTCATAAATGAGTGCATTTGGTATTTTTAATATTTCTCCCAATACCCCTATTCAATCATATTTGTCTATGTTTCCTGTCAAAAGACACTCAGTAATTAATTTCAAGAGGCAAGTTTGAAGTGTCTTCCACTCATCCAATTTGCATAAATTTAAATGTTTCTATTAGAGTTATGTCACATATAAATGAATCCAATATTAGGTTATATATTTGAAGTAATTTTCTATCATACTTTCATCTTCCAAAAATGGTGTTTAGTCATATTTACCCCTTACACACACAAAATAAATTGTAAGATCCTTCATAGAATTCACTCAACTAAGGTCTAAAAGTTGATTCTATCTTAGAGCATCTTATTTTTAGAATTAAATAGAATAATAGGTAGGTTCATTCACCCCATTTCCTCTTTCTATTTATAGTAAGTTTGATAAAACATTCCAAATTTAGTATAAAACCCTATGTGTTTTGAACCCCAACCTATTTTCCTATGTTTCATTTTGGTAAAAAAATTATGGATATTATCATTAGAACTGCTATTGTAATAAACTTGGATGATAAAAATAAAATTGCAAAAGTTTATTATTTTCCTCTTCCATGAACTTACAAGATAACAATTTTGATGATCCTCCTACAAAGAGTGATTCACCATGTGTTGAGCTTGGTAGATGTCCTAGTTTAGCACTTTACATTATCCCTTTGGCTAGTTGTCCACCTTCTGCATACAATGAACAAGATTGGGATGTAGACGACCTATTAATAGGTTGAATCACATGTGCCTTACTAGCCTTTGTATTTTTTTTATTTTCATGTTCCCTTTGTGATTGCATGTGCGTAATGTGATCCCCCATATTGTTTGATGTGTCTTCTTGTTCATTTCACTATTTTTTCCTTCATTATTCTATATGGCATAAACCCTCTATCTTTTCTTATGTCTTATTTTTTCATTTTGCGGAAGATGCAATGTGTCAACACATTTAGGTCTCCTTCATGTTGATGTAAAATATTTTCTTTTTTTTCACTCTCTATGTGTAATTTTTCCTATTCCATGAGTTATTTGGGAAATGATGATGCTTCCAAGTTCTATAATATCATTGTATTAAAGACATATAGTGATCCTGAATCTATCGATCCCTTATATCTTATTTTTGGATTTCATTTTATGCAAACCCCTTCCCTTTTCATGGCATAACTTCATTTGGAAACATATAACTTACCATGGGGCTTTCCAAATAAGCTCTCATGTCTTCTTTATTGTTTAACATTTATCATTTTATACTTTCAAGTAATTTCTCATAGCATGGTGTTAGAAATTTCTTTAAAGTGGGGAATACACTGGCATTATAATTTTGGAGATCTTGGACTATTTATTATGTTTAATTATGTGGTATTCTTAGTTCTTGTGATGTGTATTCTTCTTGGTTGTGTCATTGGGTTTGATGTCCTCCAAGAGTGTGACCTCTCTTGGTATATGACTTTCCTCTTAGTGGTAATGCTATGTGTTGCATTCCCTGAGTTGTGAATCTTTTATCCTAGACTTGTCCTCTCTTAGAGATATTAGGCACAATGTTCCCCAAGTTGAGACCTTAGACAAACTAATAAAAATCCCTTTGAACATGTCTTTTTTTCATTTTTTCATGTGTTTAGCATAATACAAATTGATAACCTTATGAATCTAATACCATCTTTTATGGCTACAAAGCATAACATAATTTGATTTCCAATGGACCCTTGTTTGTTCATAAGTGCTTATCATACCATATCTTGCTAAGTGTTATGATTCTCTAAGTTTATTGTGTGGCACCTTATTAAATTTATCGAAGTTATAACTTTGGTGCGGTATGGGGGTATGTGCAGGATCACGATGGGCCAAAAAGTGGCGATATGTAAGTGATATGATGGCCCATGTGGCTGACGACTTTTTTTTTACCCAAAATTGATGAAACGAAAAGGGTTTTTGGAAGATATTCTCAGCTTTCCACCAATATAAATTATTATTATTTATTTTCTATTTGAATTACGACTAAAGTCCTGATTGATAGGATGATTGATAACCATCTATATCTTTCAAATAGTATTATTATTTTTTAATCTAAAACATGTGTCACATTCAATGCTTCACAAACTATAGGATTAAAAAAAAAAAAAATCATGAAGTTTTGATCAAGTTAAGGTGGTTACATGTACGATTTTTTATATTTTTAAAAATTTGTAATAAAAAATTCATAATTAAATATTTACTTGGAAAAAAATTACAAAAAAATATGCATCACATTGGGACATGAGTCCTCTACTTATATCTAAAATAATATACAAAAATATTATCATTTTATTGTGGTTAGGGTGATTAGACAGACACCTACTTCTTATTTCTTCCCTGAAATTTAAGTACTACTTCATTGAAATTTCAAATTTTCACCAAATAGATTTATTTGTTTTTAAATAAACCTAGTAGTTTAGAAACTATATTCAATTTTCTAGAAATTATATTCTTAAATATTTTTGAAATAATATAGATAACTTATTCAAAATTTTATGTCAAGTTGCCTAACTCTAATTTTCTGAATTTTCATTGCCACTTAAGGGCCTGGTTTTTCCATGATGATCCTGCACATACCCATGGGAGACTAATAATATTATCTCATTTCTACCCTTGGGGGTTCACCTAGTGTACAATGGATTTCACTAGCTCATGTGAGCATGCATTCTTGTTTGCATAGTGGACAGTGAGTTCCACTTGTAAATTTTTTTGGACAAACATTTAAGGTTTGATCCAACCTTTTTGTTTCTATTTTTCTCTTTCTTTAAGTATTTCACATTATATGAACATTTGAGTATCTTATCTTGATATTGCATATCATACATCTTATGTGTGTTCCTATGTACTTATGTTGGTTCTCAATAAGATATTGATCATGGGGGATTGACCACCTCCTTGATCTTTTTCATCCTATCCCATCAACGTTAGTGCATTTGGACCCCTCTTGACACATATTTATCTATTTTAGTGTGTGTTTGTCACAATTTCATCCTCTTACTATAGTGGGGGCTAAATATAGTGTAAAAAAATGCATCCCTTTACATTTTCACACTTTTTTGGGCCCCCTAATTAAAATGAACTTAATAATGCCTTAATTTAGTGTTGTAAAGTATATCACTTTACATTTACGCACTTATTTGGCCCCTCTTAATTAAATTAATCTTAATTATTCCTTACTAAGCCCTATTATTCATTTATAAGCCTAATTAAATACATTTTATAAAGAGGAATCCTGACAATAATTAATGCCTAAACATAACACTTAACATTGATCAATGTGTGTTCCAAGTATAGGGACCTGGGACACATTCATCTATGTGTGAATGGGTCCTCCCTAGACCTTTGGACCTAAATTTAAAATTATGTTTTTGGTGTTATTTTAATGTTTTCAAATCCATAATTAAATTTTGTCTTGTGATATTTGAATTTCAAGAAATTAAAGATACATGCCTATAAATACAAGGTAATTTAACTAAGTTTAACCTATAATTTCTATGTGACTTTATAAGAGCTAAGGTTTATGATAAAAGATATTGAAGAGAAAATATATCAAAGATTTATTGTGGCATTAAAGATCTCAAGCATCATGTCAAAGTCTTTAACAATCATGCATGTTTTTGGAGCTAAAATTTTGATGTAAGTTTCAAGATGGGTATGTGCAGGATCATGATGGGCCAAAAAGTGGTGATATGTAAGTGATATGATGGCCCATGTGGCTGGTGACTTTTTTTTAACCCAAAATTGATGAAATGAAAAGGGTTTTTAAAGGATATTATCAGATTTCCATCAATATAAATTATTCTTTACTTTGAGTTTAATAAATAATTATTATTCATTTTCTATTTGAATTACAACTAAAGTCCTGATTGATAGGCTGTTTGAAAAAAATCTGTAGCTTTCAAAAAATATCACATTTTTTGAATCCAAAATATGCATCACATTCTATGCTTCATATACTATAGGATTAAAAAAATAAAATTTTAATTTCATGAAGTTTTGACCAAGTTAAGGTGGTCAGACATACGAGTTTTTATATTTTTTAAAAGCTGTAATAAAAAAATAATAATTAATTATTTACTTGGAAAAAAATTACAAAAAAATATCCATCACATCAGGACATAAATCCTCTACTTATATCTAAAATATTATAAAAAAATATTATTATTTTATTGTGGTTATGGTGGTCAGATAGACACCTACTTATTTTTTCCCTGAAATTTAAATACTATTGCATTGAAATTTCAAATTTTCACCAAATAGATTTTTAAAAAAAAATAAACCTAGTAGTTTAGAAACTACATTCAATTTTCTATAGATTCTATTCTTACATATTTTTGAAATAATATAGATAACTTTTTGAAATTTGTACATCAAGTTTCCTAACTTTGATTTTATGAATTTTCATTGCCACTTAAGGGCCTGTTTTTTCCATGATGATCTTGCACATACCTAGATCTAATCTAAGCATTCAACTTAAAGATTCAAAGAATGATTTGAGTTTCAATACCCACATCCATTGAATCCATTACATGTAATATCAACATCCATATTTCAAATTTCTAAAGGTTCATTTAAGGGTTTGGTGAGTTGCAACATTGATTTGTTCATTCATCATTTCTTTCATGCTATTTTATTTCATTTCAAAATTTGATTACCAAAATGGGTTTTGACAAAGTCCAACCCCCATTCACCAAAAATAAACCATTTTTCCCTCTTGTGTTTGTGTTGCAGGTTCATAAGCTGAAGAAAATTTAAAGATCTCAAAAGTGCAAAATTGCAAAGTTACATTTTTTGTCACCTTTGTTATTATCTCATAGAAACTCAAATCTCAAATCTATTTCTAACTATCCAACCTTAAAAACCAAAGGATTTGGAAGTGCAGAAAACCCAAAAAATAATTTTGGAAAGGTGAACAAAGACCCGTTTTCCTATAGGAAAATGAGTCCCAAAGCAACTTCCAAAAATAGTGTTTTGTGATAGGTACACATCATTTTCCATTCTCAAATTTTCCAAAAGGTTTTTTTTTTCTATAGATCTATCTTTTATCTATTAGTTTCAAACTTTACATTTCATAAATCAGTGCATTTGATATTTTTAATATTTCTCCCAAAACCCTTGTTGAGTCATTTTTGTCACTGTTTCTATCAAAAGACACTAGGTAATTAATTTTTTGGTAGGTTTTAGTGTCCTCTTGTAGTGTATTAAAATGCATAACCTTGCATTTTCACACTTGTTTGGGCCCACCTTGACTTATTTATGCTTCTTTATGGCTTAATTGATTTATTTTGTGTCCACAAGCCCTATGAAATGACATCTTTTTTCTTGCTAATCCCAACATTCTCCAATGCATAAGTGATAATCCAATGAATTTGATATATGTGTCCCTAATTTTTCATCGAGACTAAAATGCCACTTAGGGCATCTTTATCCCCTCAAGGCTTTAGGACCCTAATTTTGAGGCATCTTAATTGGGACCCTTTTTGGTGTCTATGCCCCAAGTTTCATGACTTGGGACTAAGACACCACCTAGGGAATCTTAGTCATCCTTAAGTCATTTTCTCAAGATTTATTTTCAAATTCTAGCGGGATTTGGCCTCCTTCATTTAATAAATTCATAATTCATCTTGGTGTGATATAATTTCAGGATATTAAGCATAGATAAGTATAAATACAAGGTTTATTCATTCATTTTGATCCAATTATTTTGTGAGAGCATTCACTATAGTCAAATTGAGTTCACAAGAGCATTCAAGATAAATTCATCAATCATTTGGATCCATCATAAAGATTCAAGCATCATATCAAAGGCTATTCTTGCATTATGTGTGTTGTGCTAAAAAATTTGATGTAGGGTTTTGATTCAAGCAAGCAAGCAATTCAAGATCTATCAAGAATTTCAAGATCCATATCCATTGTATCAATTTAACACAAGTTTTCAGACTTTACAATGTTTTGGTGAGTTTTAGTATTGCATGTTGTTCATTCACCATTTCCCTTCATTAATTTATAAATAATTTCAATGTTTAGTTACCAACAAGGGGCTTGACCAACGAAAACCCCCATTCACTAACAATCAACAATTTTTTCCCTTCTTGCATATTTCTGTTTGCGGGTTTAGGTTGAAGCCTTGAAGATAACTTGGAGTGAAAAGATGTAAAATTTGCAAAGTCTTACTACAAAATTGTCATTTTCACGGAAACTCACCTACAAGTTAGATCTAAAAGTTTCAAACACTTGAGATCTGAGAAGAAGAAATTTCAGACCTTCAAGGTCACGACCACAATCAAAAATTTTTATAAATTCATATTGAGACTACTATGCACCTTGGGTATCTTATTACTCTCAATCATATCTTTCAGAGATTCTTTTAGGCCCGGTTTCAACATTTGAAGATTTTGTATTTGCCCCGAAAAATAGCAGCGGGACTAATACACCATCTTGGGTGTCTCAATCCTCTAAGGTAAATTTTGGTAGCTTCTTTGCATTTTTAGAATCCTCATGATATCTCTATACTTTCGAGGTACACATATCATATCTCCTTATTGCTTAATTTCATTATTTTCATACCTCATTTAGCTTGCATAACTAGGTTTTTTAGGTTGAATGTTCATTTATATTTTCAAAGAATTTTCTTGGTGGTGAACCCCTTAACACTAAAATAACCTTTCCTAGGTCTTCCTCATTGTTAATTGACTCACCTTGTGAGCTTTTTAGTCAACCCAATTAGGATTCCTAGGACATAATTGAATGACCAAGATAAAATAGGAAATCCCCACCATCCTATTTTATTTTCGGTTCATTTTGGTGGAACAAAGCAATTCACCATGTGTTCAGCTTGGTGATTCTCCTAGTATAGTAGTTGATGTGATCCCTCTCTTTAGTTATTTTCATTTCATATATACTAAACAAGACTAGGATGAAGATGACCTACTAGATGGTTTATCTATAGGTGCCTTACTAGTCTTTTTTATTTTCTTTTTTATTTCACTTGTATATGTGTATTGTGAGCACCCATGATGTTCTATTTGATGTTTCTATATCTTTATGAATTCCTCTATTTGTACCTTCATTCCTCTATATGTCGTAAGCTCTTCACCTTTTCATTTTGTCTTTTGTTTTCCTTTTGGGGATGATTCAAGGTATCGAGACACCCTATGACTCCTCCATGTTGACCCAAAAGGTTTTTCTTTTCTTTACATTTTTTTCTTGTGTTTTCCTTTTGGGGATGATGCAAGGTATCAAGACACCCTATGTCTCTTCCATGTTGAGCCAAAATTTATTTTCTTTGTTTCCTCTCTCTTTGTGTCATTCTTCTAGTTTTGTGTGTATTTGGGGAATGATGACAGTTCTAAGCTCTCTAATGTTACTCGAAAAAAGAAAAATACTGAACCTAAATCCATAGATCCCTTATGTGTTTTTTTGGGGGGAAAACCCTCCTTTCCTTTTCATCTTTTGGATACTTTAAATTAATTTTTGATAGTATGGTTTTAGCAATTTCTTTAAAGAGGGAGCATACACTGGCATTATTTTAGAATGATTTCATTTGCATTTTATTTTTCATGTTCCTTGACCTGATTTTCTTTCTTTATGCAATACGTTTTCCCTCTTAATGGTGTCTTTGGGTTTGACTTCCTCCAAGAGCATGATATTTAATTTTCCTCTTTTGGAAACATTAGATACAATGTTCCCCAAGATGAGACCTTGTACTTTTCCTCTCTTGGAAACAAGATGAGACCTTTTGCACATGTACTCTCTTGGAAGCATTGGGTATGATGTTCCCTAAGATGAGACCTTGTATTTATCCTCTCTTGGAGATGTTAAGAATGATTTTCCCTAAGAGTAAGACCTTAGATGAATTTGGAAAAATCCCTTTGAACATCCTAGTTTCTTGTTGCATTTTTTCTCTTTTTATCCTTATTAAATTCATGGAGGTATGACTTTGATATGGACCACATGGGTCTCACATAGTGAACAACTAGCTTCACTAACCTGTGTGAGAATGCATTTTACTTTTTTCATTATTAAATTCATGGTGGTATGGTGTGTATATGGCCTTCCTCGGGTTCACCTAGTGAACAACTAGCTTCACTAGCCCGTGTGAGCATGCAATTTTGTACCTTATAAATTCATGGAGGTATGGCTTTGATATGATCCCCTTGGGGCTAACATAGTGGACACCTAGCTCCCACTAGCCCTTGTGAGCATGTACTTTTTTTTGCATAGTGTATAGCGTGTTCCACTTGTAAACCACTTCAAGCCTAGACCCATTCCACCACATTGGATGACCAGTTGAAGCTTGATCCATTGCAATTTTTGTTGAACAACCTAGATAACTAAGAGCGGGGGTCAATCAATTATTATCAATTTTCTTTACTTTAATTAATTCATAGAAAACATAAATCAAATATATATTGATGAACATGTAAGGACACAACAACAACATGCACAAAGAACATAAAAAATTATGTGGAAACCCAAGAAGGGAAAAACCACGGAGAACACTAATTCTTAATTATAAAAAATTGATTTAATTGGCACCGGTTAAGGTGATTTTTACAAGGGCTCACTACCAAGTTTCTCATTGTAGTGTGGCTCACTGCCTATTGGGCTCATTGTTCGAATATTATAGCCAAAGATACAAAAAGCCTCACTACCAAAAGAGAAAGGTACACTCCAAAAAGAGAGGCTCACTTCCTGAAGAATGATGAAAGAGAATCCACCACTAAAAAGATCTCTCACCATTAATGACACCAGATAGAATATCATTGTCTACTTCCTCTATTCATACACTTTTTCACACTTCAGAATGTCTAGATATTCAGATTCATAACACTTTCCTTCATCGAAAAAATAAATCTTATACTTATTTAATTCTATGCTTCCATAATCTCCCAAGTCGGCCAAACATAATTTCATAATTTCTAAGTCAACCAAGCATAAATTAAAATAGGTCACCAAAAAAAATTCTCATGGTCGAGAGGAATAAAATATGGACCACACATAACCTCCTTACTTAAATCAACATGTTACATGCTATCTAGAACCAAAAAATAAGATATGCATGTTACAATGCAAACCATGTGCCAAAGCACGTTAATCAACTACCAGATCAATCTGCACCTAAAAGAATCTATCTCATTATGATATAGGAGGAATGGGACCAAGACAAATACAAACAAAGATAGATCACTACACCATGACATCTAAAACCAGGTCAATTTGGATCACCAAATCACCAAAACAAAACATCTATCACACAACCAAGATATGTTGACATCAATTACAACCATTAATGACAACAAGAAATAAACATCATCTGAACACATTCATCAATAACAAACCAAACAACTTAATGTTAGCATCAAGGATCATCTTATCTTCTTTTCTTCTCCCTCTCTAACATCAAAGAAAAACGAAAAAACTCTCCCTAAAAAACCTACTCCACTCCCCTTGTGAGGAATACACCAAACATTGATCCAGATAAAATGAGCATATAATACCCTAGACCAATGCACACTTCAATGCATTTTATTGTAGACTAAGAGGGGGGCATAACTTGAAACTTCTACCAAAGATACTAAAAATTATCTTTGCTCAATGGTTTTGTGAAAATATCTTCAATCTTCTCTTTTGTAGGTACATCTTCAAGTTTTACCTCATTTTCCAATACCTTCTCTCTCAAGAAATGATATCGTGTGGATATATATGCTTCATTCTGGAGTGATGTACTAGATTCTTGGAAATATTCATTGCATTGGTATTGTCACACATGATTGAGATCAGTTCATCAAGTGATATGCCAAAATCCTTTAGCATTTATTTCATCCACAGTATTTGAGTGCAACATGAGGATGTTGCAATGTATTCAACTTTAGTAGTATATAAAGATACATAATATTATTTCTTACTTAACCAAGCAACAAATCAAGAGCCAAGGAAATAAGATCCACCACTTTTAATCTACATGTTATCAACACATCTGACCTAATCAGCATCAGTATAGGATGTCAAAGTGAAGTATGAGTCCTTTGGATACCATAACCCCAAATATTTTGTACCCTTCAAATATCTAAATATCATTTTTATTGCGAAAAGATGCGATTCCTTTGGTTCTTGCTGCTAAAAAAACTACATACTTAATGTTTGTTCTAGTGGCAATCAAATATAACAATCCTTCAATCATTGATCTATACATTCTTGCATCAACTTTAGATGATTTATATTCTTTTATCAACTTGCATCTAGTAACAATATGTGTAGAATCCAGTCTATAATTCTCCAACCCAAACTTCTTTAATAGTTCTTTTGTATACTTGGACTAAGAAATGAAAATTTCTTTGCTATTCTGATTTACTTGCAATCCAAGGAAGAAATTTAGCTCACCTATCATAGAAATTTGGAATTCCTTCTGCATTTCATCTGCAATATTTTTTGCACATATCATCATTTCCTCCAAAATTATGTCATCAACATAAACCACAACAATAAACATCTGATCTAAGTGAGTTTTGTAGTATAAATTATTGTCAGTAGACCTCTTTCGAAATCCTTGTCCAATCAAGTACTTGTCTAATCTTCCATACTAGGCTCTAGGTGCCTACTTCAATCCATATAAAGATTTATTCAACCTACAAATGGCATCCAAGTCACTTTTGGATTTGAATTTTTTATGTTGCTCAATTTAGACTTCTTCCTCCAATTCTCCATTCAAGAATGCAGATTTCACATCCATTTTCTAAACTTTGAAATCCTTGAAAGCTACAAAAGCTAAGAAAATCTGAATTGCTTCCATCCGGGCAACATGGGCATATGTTTCTTTAAAATCAATACCTTCAATCTAAGTGTAACCTTTGCAAGCCAATCTTTCCTTCTTTCTGATTACCTTTCCATTTTCATCTAGCTTGTTCTGAAACACCCACTTTGTCCCAATTACATTTTTATATGTCAGTCTAGGCACAGGTTCGCAAGTCTAATTTTTCTCTATCTGATCAAGCTCTTCTTTCATTTCCTTCCCCCAATTCTAATAACTCCATGATTCTTCCATAGTCTTTGGCTTAGTCTCCAAGAGTAGGCATAATAAAACTTGCTCTTGACCTACTTTTCTTCTTGTAGTAATTCCCTTACTCTTATCTCCAATAATCTATTTTTTAGAGTAATTTTTCTATACATATCTTGGAGTTTTAGTTGTAGTTTTTGGAGCCTCCTTTGTCACTTATTCTTCTTCTTATTCTTCTTATTTATTATCCTTCTTTCCTTTTTCATCTGAGTTATCTGATTCATATTCAATATGTCTTTCGTGCTTTCTTTGAGCATCTTCATATACTTTCACATTCACACTTTCAACCATCTTTTCAAGTCTCTTGTTGTAACACTGGTACACTTTACCTTTTGTAGAGTAACCCAAGAATATGTCTTCATCAGCTCTGCTATCAAAATTTCCAAGATTATCCTCATCTTTCTAGATGTAGCACTTGCTTCAAAAAATCTTGAAATACTTTACTATGGGAGCTCTTCCATGCCATAACTCATATGATGTCTTTCCATACTTACTCTAAAATAATACTATGTTAAGATTGTATACTTCTTTTTGCATTGCTTCTCTCCAATAGACCTATGGTAAATCTACTTCCATGATCATTGTTTTAGCTGCTTCTTGAACTATACAGTTCACTCTTTTCACTACACCATTTTGTTGAGGTGTTCTAGGGGCAGATAGATATCTCTTACTACCATGATTTTAATAGTATTTGTTGAACTCATTAGAAGAAAACTCTCCTCCTCTATCAAATATTAAAAACATGATTCTCTTATCAGTTTCATTCTCAACTCTTGCTCTAAAAAATATTGAATTTTTCCAATGCCTTTGATTTTTCTCCAAAAAATGTAACCCAAGTAAATATAGAATGATCATCTCTTAAACACATGAAATATGTCTCACCTTGTAAGCTTCTTGTTCTGGATGGACCACAAAGGTGAATGTGTACAAGGTCTAGCAGTCCAGTAGATGAATCTTCTTTTCTCTAGAACATTTCTATGTTCTTCTTTCCTTCTTGACATCCTTTGCATATAGTATTGTCTGGTTTGGTCAGTCTTGGAAAATATCTAGCTTCTCTTGATGAACTTATTCTTACCAAATTATCAATGTTAATGTGACACATCCTTTAATGCCAGAGCCAACTTTCGTTGGACTAAGATACCAAACATATTTTTGTAGCTCCTTCTAGCTGATAGATATTTCCACTTGTTCTTTTTCTAGCTATAATAAAATTTCTATATTTTTTTCATATCTCACAACCATCATCCTAAAACACCACATTGTAACAATTTTCACACATCTTTCCAGCACTAGGAAGATTATGATATAATCCCTTCACATAGTAAACATTGTTAGTTTTATTTTTTCCATCAAAGGAAATAGAACCAATTCAAACAATCTATGTTGTTTTATCATCTCAAAATCTAATAGAACCTCCATCATATTTCTCAAGCTTCACAAACTTACTTTTTTCACTGATCATATGATTCCAGCATCCACTATCAATCAAATATTTATCTCTATTTATTTTAACAAATAATGCAGTCTTAGTGTAATCATCAAATTCTAGACAAATATTAGAGATATCAAATCTAGGTTCATCATTTTCAACCAGAAACAAACAATCCTCATGATCTGATTCATCATCTAAAATGCTATAATTCTCATTGACATAATAGGCCTTCTTATTGATATTTTTGAAATTTTGTTTCATTCCTTTCTCCAGACACTTAGTTGCTAAATGAACAATCTTTCTACATCTAAAAAATTTAAGAGGTAACATACCTTTGTACTTTCTATTACCTTTCTTCAATTTCCTTGTGAAATTTTCTTCCAACCCTTTAGAAATTTCAAGATTTGGATCATCTTTTTTTCTTAACACTTTGAAAGCAATTTCAATTTTCTCCTTTCCCTTTCCAAATTTTCTCATCTCAAATGAAGTTAGGGTGTCGAATAGCTGCTCTCTGGTGAACTTGTTTGGATCATAAACTTACTCTATATCTAAGATCTTGCCACTATAGCTCTTTGGTGAGGTCATTAAAATATTCTCCATTACATCTTCATCCATTAGAGTACCTCCTTGATTTTTGAATTCATTTACTACACTATCAACCCTTTGAAAGTAGCTTGCAATATCCTCACCTTATTCCATCCTCAATTTCTCATATTTGTGCTTAGCTATCAACTTCTTTTAGAGTTTGACTCTATCATTTCCTTCATAGATTTATTTCCGCTTTTCCCAAACTTCATAAACAATGCCCAATGAAATAACTTTTGATAGCTTGGTCTTAGATAAACCACTAAAGATTGCATACATTTCCTTTTCATTCTCCTCATAGGCTAAAATCTCATTTGCAGTAGAATTCACTTTTGTTGGCTCAACATATTTTGTCTCAACAACTTTCCAAGTCTTGTAGCGAAGAGAGATCAGGTAACCTCTCATCTACACTTTCCAAAAAGTTGTATTCAGATCCATCAAACACGAGAATTATCAATTTGTGCACCATTGGATCTACCCCAAGTAGTTAATCTCTTCTTCAAGGAACCAAATCTCTAATATCGATTGTTTAACAATCTGGGTAACTCAGAGGGGGGTGAATCAATTATTATGAATTTTCTTTACTTGAATTAATCTAGAGTAAACTTAAATCAAATAGATATTGATGAGCATGTAAGCACACAACACCATGCAAAAAGAACAATTTACATGGAAACCCAAGAAGGGAAAAACCATGGAGAATTCTAATTCTCAATTATAAAACACCAATTAAGGTGACACTGGTTAAGGTGATTTTGACAAGGGCACATTTCCAAGTTGGTCACTATAGGGTAGCTTATTGCCAGTTAGGCTCACTGCCTAACTATTATAGCCAAAGATACATAAAGGCTCACTACCAAAAGAGAAAGGCTCACTACCAAAAGAGAGAGAATCACTACCTACATTAAATGGGTCACTACCTGAAGAATGATGAAAGGGAATTCACCATTAGAAAGAACTATCACCAACAATGACATGAAATAGAATCTCACTATTTGTTTCCTCTAGTCATACACTTTTGCACACTTCACAATTTTTGGATATTTAGATTCTTATTCATCATGATTTCCTTCATTCAACAAATACATCTTATAATGATACCATTCCATGCTTCCATAATCTCCCATTGGCCAAACATAATTCTATAATTTCTAACTCAGTCAATCACAAATTGAAATGCGTCACCACAAAAAAATCCCCAAAGTGGAGAGGAATGAAACATGGACCACATAGAACCTCCTTCCTTAAAACAAACTATATGATATCCAAAACCACATAATAGGATATACATATTACAATGCAAACCATGTGTTTTAGCACATTAATCAACTACCAAATCGATTCAAAACCAAAAGAATGTATCTCATTATGTTAGAGGAGGAATGGGACAAAGATAGATACAACCCAAGATAGATCATTACAACATGATATCTCAAACCAAGCCAATCCAGATCACCAAAGGACCAAAATAAAATATTGATCACACAACAAAGATATGTTGGGCATCAACGACAACCATTAATGACAACAAGCAATCGACATCATCCCAACGTATTCCAAAAAAAATTCCTTTTTCTTTTTTCCTATCTTTGATGGTGTATGTTTGTGATCTGATTTTAGCTTCATATATCATCCACAAGTATGTTCCTTTGTGGCTATGTTGGTCTTCCATAGGATCTTGATCCATTGGGCTTGATCATCCCTCTTGATCATTGTAATCCTATCTTACTAACTTTTGTACATTTGAACCTCTCTTGATTGTGTGGTTGGCTACTTTAGTGTGAGTTTGAAGGAAGTCCATCCTCTCACTAACATGGGAGCTAAATCTAGTGCAGTAAAATGCATACCCTTGAATTTTCACACTTTTTTGGTTCCACTTTTCTTTATTTATGCTTCTTTATGGCTTAATTTGTCCTATTTTGTGTCCACAAGCCCTATAAATGGCATATTTTCCTAGCTAATACCAACATTCTCCAATGCATAAGTGATAATCCAATGATTCTAATTTATGTGTCTTTGATTTTTTGTCGGTACTAAAATTCCACTTAGGACATATTTGTCCCCCTAAGGTTTGGAGAACCTAATTTTAAGCATCTTAATTAGGCCCCATTTTGGTGTTTGTGCCCCAAGTTTCATGACTTGGTACTAAGACACCACCTAGGGTGTCTTAGTCCTTCTTGAGTCATTTTCAAGATTTAATTTCAAATTCTAGAAAGATTTAGCCTTCATTTAATGAATTCATATGTCATCTTGGTGTGATATAATTTTGGGATATTAAGCATAGATAAATATAAATACAAGGTTCTTTCATTCATTTTGATCTCAGCCTTTTGTGAGAGCATTCACTATAGTCAAATTGAGTTCACAAGAGCATTCAAGATAAATTCATCAAGCATTTGGAGCCATCATCAAGATTCAAGCATCATATCAAAGGATATTCTCACATCATGTGTGTTTTTTTACTAATATTTGTGATGTAGGTTTTTGATTCAAGCAAGCAAGCAATTCAAGATCTATCAAGAATTTCAAGATCCATATCCATTGCAACCATTTCATGAAATTTTGTATACTTTACAAGGGTTTTGTGAGTTGTAACATTGAATGTTGTTCATTCACCATTTCCCTTCATTACTTTATTTGATTTCAACCTTTAATTACCAACAAGGTGTTTGACCAAGGGAAACCCCCATTCACTAACAATCAACAATTTTTTCCCTTGCATATTTGTGTTTTGCAGGTTTAGGTTGAAGTCTTGAAGATAATTTTGAGTTCAAAGTTGTAAATTTTCACTACAAAGTTGTCATCTTCACAGAAACTCACCTACAGGTCAAATCCAGAAGTTTCAGAACCTAAGATCCGAGAACAAGCAAGTGCAAACCTTGGAGCTCAGGACCACATCTAGAATTTTCAAAAATTTAGATCCAGACTAATATGCCATGTTAGGCATCTTAGTCCTCCCAGGAATATCTTTTAGAGATTCTTTCAAATCTGGTTCTGACATCCAAATATTTTTTATTTTCCTTGAAAAATAGCAATGGGACTAATACACCATCTTGGGAATCTTAGTCCTTTAAGGTACATTTTGGAAACTTCTTTGCATTTCCAGAATCTTCACAACATCTCCAAACTTCCCAGGTGCACATATCATATCTCCCTGTTGCTTAATTTTATTATTTGCATACCTCATTTAGCTTAGATAACTAGGCTTTGTAGGTGGAATTTTCATTTGTCCTTTCCAAGCAGTTGCTTGGTGTTGAACCCCTTAATACTAAGAGAATCTTTCCTAGGTCTTCCTAATTGCGAATTACCTCACCTTTAAAGGTTGTTAGCCAATCCAATTAGGATTCCTACGACATAATTGAATGGCCAAGATAAAATAGGAAATCACCGCCATCCTATTTTATTTTTGGTTCATCTCCACTCATGAAATTTTGATAAATTTGGTTTTTTTTGTTAGAGTTATGTTGCATCTATGTGAATCGGGTCTTCGGTTATAGATTTGAAGTTATTTTCTATCTTAATTTTATCTCCCAAAAGTGTTGTTCAATCATATTTACCTCGCACACACATAAAGGAAATTGTAAGATCATACAATTGACTCACCTAAGGGATGAAAGTTGATTCTATCTTGAAGGATCTCATTTTCTAAATAAAATAAAGAATAGGTAGACCATTCATTCACCCCATTTTTCTCTTTCTATTTATAGTAATTTTGGCGAATATTTTCAAATTTAGTATAAAACCCTATGTGTTTTGAACCCCAACCTATTTTTCCATGTTATAGTAAATATTCCTATGATAAATGTTAACACAAGCTCGTAGTATTATTAAATATAATTTCCTTTCCTTTGTTTATCAATAATACCTCCAAGTTAGGATAGTTAATCACTATCTCTCATCGAAAAAATAGATTTAAATACAAGCATGGTTTAAAATAGTATTATCGATGCCTTTGGAAAATAAAGTTAAGTGGTCTCAAAAAAAAAATTTACTAAAATTTAGAGAGCTTCCCTAACACTTGTGAAAAATACTCCAAGATGTGTTTCATATTTATGTATGACATCATTCATAAACTATGTTCTCAAATATGCAAAGTACTAACCAATGGTTCACTCCTTGTGTCCTTCCTTCTCAAATTGTTCTTAATCTTGCACACATAAGATACATGGAACTATTGGAGCTAGATCTCGTGACCTACCAAAAATTGAGCAAACCAATGGCACACTACCTAAAACCTTCCTTATCAAGGTATTTTTGAGTTTGTGTGCTAGACATGCGACACTACCAAATGTTGGGTACAAGTTATTGTTTTTGGAAAAAGTGGTGCAACAACCAATATATTATCAACTAAGCTTAAAGAATCAAACATAACAATTCAAGGAGCCTAACTAGATGAGTTCTATATAACACTATCAAACAACCATCCTTTAGGCATTAAAATGGTCAAAAATGCCCTAATAGGCCAAGGAGAATAAAAAATACCTCTAGACTACCTATCTAGATCTAAAATGAACCAATGACACTTTACACTCATCTTTTAGGCTTAAAATAAATCCCAGAGTTGTGCATGTATAACATGTGTTGTTCTTAGACATTAGGCTCAAGATATGGATTTTTTTATGTTTGATAGGAGAGTGCAACACATTGGTCATGAATTTATCATGAAATCTTAAAATAAAAAGATAATTATCCCAAGATCCAAATAAGATAGATTATAAATGGAAGTATTAAACATGAGACACTAGATATAAAAGACTCCAAATTTTGTTAGATTGAGTTTTCAGGGAAAGCACATAAGAATGGGGTCATTCTTGTGGTCCCATTCAATCATGTAACAAGAGTTGTTGACTATGCTTTAGGGAGGTTATGATCTCCATTTCTTGACACATTGATATGGGGTAGGGTCGTAACCTTATTCCAATGCCACCTAGCTTTGGCACCTTTGCACTTATTGCAATGTGCTAGTTATTTTAAGTTTCTAGGTCATACGAGAGCTAACCTGATTATATGTTATGCTAGAATGCAAGGTCATCTATTTTTCCATTACTTGATTATGGAAAACTCCAAACTTCGTTGGATTAATTTTGATACGTGGGAGAAAAAGGGTGGGACTGTACTCATGGCATAGTGGAATACATTGTCATGGCTCAAGGCAATGAGACAAGGGACTTCACCTTATGCCAACACCTCTCCACTATTATTGTTGGTGCATGGAGATGTCGCAGGAACCATATGAAAATTTCATTCCTGTACTAACACCGGGGCTTCTAAGCACAGTGAGAGAAATAGTTTTATGCAAGGCCTTTATGCTCAGAGTTGTATTTATCAAACTGATTTCTATATTAGAAAAATTGCAAGAAGTGCATGAAGTTATTGAAAATAAATACAACCTACATTATTTGATGTGAGGAATCCTAACCTTGATGAAGCCCTACACATTGAGAGAAGTTTTAATTACTTAAATATGAGCATCCTATATTGAGTGGGATTTATTATTAGCCAAACACGCCAACATAGGATACTTAATAAGATCCTATTGGTAAACTTGTAGTGTGTTATTGTGAATGGGGATATTTCCTAACTATTTATTAGTGAGAACCTATTCACATCATTAATAAGTTTACTTAGGAGATAGTTTCCTAGGTGGCATTCTAGAAACTAGTATTTAACGACACCATATATCATTAATAGGCATGTAGTTATCTTGACATTTAATATTTCTCTCATGCATTTATAATTATGCATTAGGCTTTTATTGTTTGTAACTAATTTGATTAAATACCTCTCTCCTTGCCTATATAGTCAAGGCTCTTGTATATTTTTAAATCATCTTATGAGTTCTATCTCAATAAATTCTAGATCATCATTTGATCAAGTTATCTTCTTTCTCATGTTGCAGAACTTTCTTATTCATTTGGATGGTATTATTCTTGGTTGATCCTTTGAAGTGTGAAAACTTCATTTGGGTTATTTTTCATATTTCAAACATGGTATCAGAGTTTAGGCCATAGAAGATCCATCTCATACCAGGAAGTTGAGCTGAGAATACTATCAAAGGCTGAAGGGTTTTCTTGAAGAACTAGTTGTTCTCATTTGGGAGGAGACTGATTTCATAGGCACTTTGGGTTGGATTTGACTCCACCATTATGTTTACAAGGTCTGAAAACCTAAGGACTACCTACCCACTCATCAAGATTCAACTTCATCATCCAGAGGCCATTAGAGGATTTTGAAGCTATTTTGTGGGGAAAAGTATGGATCATGCAAGTGTTGGGGAAAAAAATTATCCCCCCATTACATGAAAAAATCCTCCTCTAGTTGGCATATTATATTGAAGGTTAATAAAAAATCATTTTTGGTCTTTTTTGTATAGTTGTAAAAAAAAAATTTATTGGGGTTTAATTCTTATCTGAATATTAAAGTTTTGGTGGCAAATATTTTAATTTATGTGGACAATATTAATTTGTGGTTGAATTTTTAAATATTTGTCGATAGTATCAAATTTTACTATGGATTTATTTATTTTCCATGAGAATATTAAATATTGGTGGTCAATTTTAATACATGTTAGCATTTGCAAATTACCTTTAAAATTTAAAATCAACATATATTTACATAAGATTTCAATTGAAAAATTCACAATATTGAAATATTGGATCGTCATTTGCCTTTTTTCAAAGTTCATAGGTATTGTTGGTAGCTAGCAAATAGACCACCACATAGTTTGACATCTAGAGCTTGTAGGAGGCATTGATATTTTATAGGGTACTTTCATCAAAATTTCCAAGTTTCGTTTGGAGTTTGTCAATGTGTTGCAAGTACTGAAAATCACACCCACCAATGAGTTTATCAACTCAATCATCACCAACCATCATTCAAGCTCATGGTGAGTTAAAATTTCTATCAGCACTCGAGCGTCAGAATCTTATTGTCAGTATCTATTCACCGAGAGGAGCTTCTTAGTGGCACCCCCAACTACCTCCCTTCTACCACCTTATTTATGCTACACCCATTGATATTTTTTTTTTCCCGAATTATCCTTGTGGTCCTATTAGAACCCATGGACCATTTTTTTTTCCCTAAGTGACTAATTGTTTTTGCCTATTTAGCCTGCACCCTTCAATAGGGCAGTTTTTTTCAATGGAGCGTAACTTTTCACCAAGATATCAATTTTTTGCAAATAAGATATCATCAAAAAGTTGGTTTTGTGTACTTCATAGTTGTGTAGAGAATTTATCCATATTTTTTTGTGGGTACGAATTATAGGTATTTGAAGTCAGTGCTTTCATTTGGACTCTTGAGCTCATATATTTTCACCATTTTTTCAGATTTTGGAGATTCTAGCGACATTGCAAATGTGATTCAGAGTTCTATCATTTTATCCATCAACTTTTTTCATATTCAATCCTAGGTATATTTTATCATGTTTTTTTGCAATTTTTGGCATTTTTTTTATATCTTTTACATACTACAATTTGGAGAAGGTTTTTCTTACATTGGAGGCTTTATTTTCACTAGCACATCATATTTGAAAGTTTCCATTTGATATTAAAGGTCAATGTGTTTGTAATTTTGGATATCATTCACAGTTTTTAATGGGGTTTTCATTCCATCCTTCATTTATTATGTTGGGAAGGGGAAACTATAAACAACAAAGAGATTGCATAATAAACCATCTCCAACCACTTGAATCATTGCCACATTTGTATGGTATGATTCCCCCTCCAGATAAAGGTATCCAAAAAATTTCTTGGAGTTGAAAAAGGTATGATGTCTTAGAGGTTATTGTAATACATGTTGATGATGGTATTTTGAAAGGTATTGATCATTATGATCATCCTCATATTCTTTGGACTAAGATTTCAGAGCTATTTGGAAATCCTGATACTCCACCATTCCCCGATGTTCATGATTCAGAATGTCATCTACCTCTTCATTCTTTAGATAGCATACCCTATGATGACAATACTATGCAGGAGCTTAAAAATTTAGAATGCTTTGAATCTTCAGATGATCATGCAAGGGTTTGACATATGCTTCTTCTCTATCAGAGATAGTTGATGTACCTTCACCTTCAATGATTCATTTTCCAGATTCGTTAATTAAGGCTTCTATCTATGTTGTTAGAATAAGTGAACTAATTAGAAAGTAAACTAACACACCAATAAGACATTAAAATTAAAGGAACTAATCTAGAAAATATAAAATACAAACTCTAAAGAAAACAACTTCTTCAAATTCGCCCCATTGTCCTCTATCTCCAAGGATTTGATTAAGTTGTTGGCTCTCAATTGTGTAAGCAGTAGCTTGTTGAAATGGCAGCTTAGCAGAATCAGATTAATTGAAAATTCTTTTTCATGACTATATGATTTAAGCTATGAAACTTGAAATGCTATGATGCTATGATTTGCTAGAATGTCTATATGTTGGTTCGAATTAAACTATAGTTACAATGCATGAAATATAGGATGAAATCTACTTACGAGAGGGTTTTATTTATAGATTTTTTAAAGGAAAGAATCCAGTTGGTGGAGATCGATAGTTGAAATTCAAACTTGTAAAGATGAATGGTGAGAGATGGAGAGGTTGAGAGAAAGGTGGAAGGTTGAGAGGAAAGTGGAAGAATGTTTTCAACCCACAAGACCATCGTCATTCAAAAATGGAGACAAACATGGCATTGATCTTCATTTATGAAATTTGGTTGAAGCTTGAGGATAATTGCTCAATTAAATAAATAAATTTATTTAATTTCATGTGACATGTGCAAATAGAAGCTTCCATAATTTAAATAATTAATATTTAATTATGTGTAAGAAGTAAAAAAAGATAAGTAATTAAATATTTTACAATATTTAATTAAGTGGGGTGAAAAAGATATTAAATATATAATATTTAATTTAAATGCGAAATGAAGAATGAATATTCGTTTATTTTGAATTTAAACGTTCAAAATTAGAAATAAAAATGATAATTAAATAAATAAATTATGAAATTTATTTAATTAAATTAAGAGGAAAGTGACAATAATTAAATAAACTTATTTATTTAATTAAACTAGATTAATTGGAAAAATGAACAATATAAATAAATAATTAAATTTATTTATATGTAGATGACTTAAGAATATTAATTAAATAATTCATATTTAATTAATTAATAGGTTTGATTAACCGTGACCATTTTTAGATGTGTACATTTTTCCCCTCTTTGGAGTGTTGTGTTTTACACATTGCTTCAAAGAATTTTTCAGATAATGAAAATTTTGCCCCTAAATTTGGAAAATTGACTGTTGCTATATATGCCCCCTCAAGAGATAAATCGCATGATTTGAATGATGATGAGGATGATTTTTGGAGAGAATTTAGTGATTTAACTCTTGAAATAGCGCTCTGTTTTGTAAAAAATTGAATATTTTCACACTTTTTCCACCTTAAAAGGTGAAAAAAGGTGAAAAGTCATTGTTATTTGAACAGTAACTTGTAGTAATTTTCAGAGCTCTACGAGAGATATTTGCAATGCCAATCCATTATGAGCACCATAGATTTGAGCGAGCCCGCTGGTATCAGAGACCAATCGCATACGGACCTCCGGTAAGTCAACTTGATGCTCCTTTCAAAAAAAATTGATCAATTTTCATGCATTTTTAATTTTTTCAATTTTTGAATTTTCTGTTTTGGCACATAGGATTTTATTTCAGTGTATGTGAGCCTTAGTTTAGTGCATAGGCTAGATAGAATAGCGCATACAATGTAGTGCATAGATGAAAAATAGTCGTGCATAGATGTGTAGAATAGCACATAGGGTAAAATGACGCATAGGAAAAACAAAGTAGCGCATTTAGGAAAAACTATCTACGTAGGATGCTAGATTAGCGCATAGGATGACTTTTTTAGCACACACACTTGATAAAATGGCACATAGATAGTTTAGTGCAATCAATGTCTTTTTTGGTGCATAGACTAGATAGAATTGTGCATCCACGATTTAGCGCATTGATGGCCTGTTTTAGCACATCCATGAATTTTTCCCGAATTTGAAATTTTGAAGAAAATTTGATAAGTACTTGATGATTGTTGCTAGATTAGCCAACTTATTTTATGCTTTCAAATAACATCAAGAATAGAATAGATTGATTTGATAAACTTGTCTTCGTGTTTGAAGAACAAATAAGTTTGATAAATTTTCTTTCTTGATTGAAAGACAAATAGTAATAATGATAAATTTTCTTTCCTGATTGAAAGACAAATATTAATGATGTTGAGTCAATTGACTGTTAAATTTATTTCCATGTGATATGAAAAAAGAATAGTAGAAATGATAGATAGATTTTCTTTCGCAATTGAAAGACAAAATAGATGAAAATTTACTTTCCTTCCTTCTTGAAGAAACAAATAAGATTTGATTTGATTTGATTGAACTTGTTTGATGTATTGATTGATTAATATATCCCTTGTTCATTGATTTGCATGATTTCTTGTAATGTCATAAAGGAGGAATTTAACCTCCTCCATATTAGAGAGAGATTTCCTCAGACATGGGAGATGATTCTTCGACTATGCCTAGCTGATTTAGAGGTGATATACCAATGTGGTTTGAGTCCATTGTTGAGGATCCTGCAATATAGGATCAATAGAGCACTGTTGACAGCCTTAGCTGAGAGGTGGCATAGCGAGCATAACACCTTTCATTTATCGACAGGAGAGATTACTATGACTTCGGAGGATGTGTACAGGATCTTCGGTATTCCTGTAGTTTGTGAGCTTGTGATCTATGATCACATGGAGATTGGAGGGACCAATGCTTTGAGATGAGTCTTCCAGGATCCTCATGTCTTCGGATATGAGATTCCCTAGAAGGAGATGGTGGAGAGCTATGCCCCACTGCCTTCAATGTTAGCAGGATTCATTCATGGTTTCCTTTGTCCTGATTGTAGGGCAAAGGGACTATCAGTTGGTTGGGGTAGGATCATGGAGGACATGCTTCTCCACCAGACTAGATATGCATGGGGATCATGCATGCTTGCCCATCTATACCATGATCTTCATCAGGTCATATACACAGATGGAAAGAGTCTCTCCTACGAAGTTTCTCTTTTATAGATATTTTTCATGGGATCATTTTTCCATTATGCTTCCCATTGTTCAGAGAGACCGTCCCCTTGGGTTTCCATATGTTGATGCCTACACACGTCCCCTTGTCCAACCAAGGTTGGGCAAGTTATAGTATTGGCGACATGTGCTAGATGATTTGGATAAAATCATCTAGAGACCATATCTAGATTGTGATATATGGGAGGTGGATGATATAGAGTTGTTGTACTACACAAGATCGAGGTACCTGATTGGGAAGACTCCATTTATTATTGAGTGGTTCCTAGTGATGAGGGTCCTAAGGTAGTTTGGATTAGTGTAGATGATGCCATAGGGTGTGGCACACTATGCCAAGTGATGAAAGGATGTACCAGAGTGGGGCCCAGTTGTGACAATCGAGGCAGCTAGAGTGGAGTATCTAGACCTACAACTAGATTTTTTGGGCCATACATCCAGAGGTGATAGATGCAAGGATGACAGATGAGTATGCAACATATTTTTACACACATCCCTTTCCTAGATTTACCAGTCCAGAGGAGTCTGCTCCATTATTGGGAGGACTAGCGATATAGCGAGCATGACGTTAGCCATAGGCATAGGTAGCAGTAGGGCAGCCATAGGGTCAGGCATAGGTACAGGTACCAATAGAGGTAGGGGCATAGGCCGAGGATATAGGTGGGGTAGCCATGGATGTGGATGATTAGGATGAGGAGGATGAGGAGATGGAGGAGGAGGAGTCAGATGACTCAAGGGATAGCAGTAATGACGGGGATGATGGAGGTGGTGGGAGTGGAGGGTAGAGATTTTTCTTTGATGTACCCTTTAGTACGAGGCCGTGGACATCAAGAGTAGTAGATCAATCGAGTACTTCGGCTCCACCAATTATTATCAGGGCTCCCTCACAGGGACAGTTGGATGCATTGCAAGCAAAGATTCAGACTCTTTGGAGTTAGTTAGCATAGGCCCAGGTGACAATCAATCAGCTGCAAACACAGGTTGCACAGCCACCACCTCCGGACCCAAAGGTAGCATAGCTCACAACAAAGTAATACAGTTTCTAGGAGAGGTTCATACAGGATGAGGGCATAGCTAAGAGACTCCTCAAATTAGTCAAGAGCACCTCTATTGGAGAGGTTGTTGCAGAGAGATTGGAGACCGCTCGAGAGGCCGAGTATTATAGGATGAGGTACTTTGAGGCAGTGCCACCTGTGAGGAGGATTGCCTATACATATTCAGGTACTTGGTCTCGGACTCATTCAAGCAGCCAAACTAGGAGTGCTACCAAGAGTGTGGGTTAGTTAGCTAGACAAGAGATTAGAGCGTCAAGGAGCAGAGATCCAATGAGACCTACTACCTCAGGAGGCAGCAGTAGCCAAGTGCCCCAGCCAGATGCCCCTCAGTGATGAGAATTTTTATACACATTGTATTTTATATATCTTGTTGTAATATTTTATATCCTTGTACCTCTGGACAATTTTTTTTATGAGATTTATGAGATGCAGTGGCGATTTGATTATGCACGTGTTATGGATTTATGTATGCATTTTATTTTGTATATGCTATGTCATGTATGAAGTTTATGATTTTGATGATGATAATGCAAATGATGATGTAATGTAAATGATGATGCTTTTATTTTATGTATGATAATGCAAGATTTGTTATGATGAAATGATTCTAACATGATAATATATGATGCAATCTAAATGATTTTCCCTTATGATGTATGTAATGAATGAAAAGAATGCTAGATGTAATGATGTAATGGTGAATGCTTTTAATGAGATGATATGTTTGATATGAAAATGATATGATGTAAACTAAATGAATGAGACCTAAGTTATATGAAGTGAAATGATTATGAAAAATGTAATATGTAATGAGATGGTTAATATGTAAATAATAATGATATGAATTGGTGAAATAATGATAATGATGGAATAGTATGATGCAATGGATATGAAAATTATAACCTAAATGATGATAGAAAAATGCAATGGATGCAACCTTATTATAAATGTAACATTTTATGTAGTATGAGATGAAAGAAAATATAATAACTATGCATATGATATGTATATGATGAACTAAATGAGATTAATGAAAATGATAATGACAATGAAATGATGATGGAAATATGCAAATGCAATAATAATGATAAACTAAATGAGTGATGGTGAAATGATATGTAATCAATGTCCAGGTGTAATCAATTGTTGTCTAAAAAGATATACGAGTATTTACCAATCCCTCAAAAATCCATTTAAATAGCCCCCAAAATGCAAATCTAAATGAATTATGTAGTCCTAGAATGTAATAATGAACCATTCTCCTTTCTATCATTTCATTTTGTGCTTGATTTTCATCATTGAGCCTTTTGATATGTTGAAAGTTAGTACAAGCATCAAAGGGTATGTTAGCACCAATGATGACCTGAGTAGTGTTTTCATCATGTTTGATATAGAAAATTAATACAAGCATCGAGGTACAATTTAACCAAGATGACCTAAGTATTATTTGCATAAGCAGACAAAAGTTCACCATTTTTCTATGCAAATTCTGAAATGTCATCAATGATACATTGTAGAGCATGTCCCATGACAAATTTGCACAATACTAATAATTAATGTATAGACAACACACAAAGAAAAATCATACTCCTTTCTTGTGATTCTAATTTAGTACATTATTGAATCACTCCAAAGATATGATGTCATCAAATATAAAAACAACAATTGCAACTTATGCTTTAAGTATTCCATTCATTTTTTTCAGATTAAGATCATTCAATTTGTTTCAGTTTTCTGTCAAAACAGTCATGTAGCCTTAATTTAATTGGACAAGTTTGTTGTTTCCAACATTCGGATTCTTGACACATGTTGTCATTTGTCTGCCAAAAAGCTCCAAGAAGAAAACTGCCCCCTAGTGACCATGTACTCTGACTCTTGCTAGACACAACTACTGCTAAGGATAACCCTAATCTTCAATCCATGATGAGATCCTTGTCATCTTCAAGGATATTTGTATGATGCAAATGTGATGATGAGGCATGTATGTGATGCCGATGAAAGATGGATATGCAGAATGAATCCTAATAGATGAGAGAGCCAAACAAAATCACAAACAATGTTTGTTTGCCAGGTTTTCACCATTTGTTTTTATTGCACTTTTTCCTGATTTTTTGATTTTTTGTTGTTACCAAGACGCCTGTTTGCTAGGTTTTCATCAAGGCAATGATTTTTTCTATTTTGGATTTTTTTTGTATTTTTGCTTTTTTAAATTATTTTGTATTTTTTTAAGACTTTTTATATTTTTATTGATATTTTCAGGAATAAATTTTTTCAGATGAATTCTATTGGTTGGATCTTCAAACAGGTCCCCTTCTGATGTTGACAGCTAATATGCCCCCGATCTGTATGTTGCAATGATAATGAAAGGACCCAACCAATTAGGTTTGAACTTGCCTTTCTTCTCCTGATCCTGCTAATTACGAGGGTTTTCTCTGAGAACCAAGTCACCCACTTGAAAAGTCTGTGGTTTGACTCTATGGTTGTAGTTGGAAGATATAACTTACTGATATCCCTTCAAATGATTAACTACAGTTTGACACCATTCGCCAAGCAGTTCTAGCTCTTGCAACCTTGATACTCTATATTCTTCATCATTGATTAACCCCTTTAGTGAAACCCAAAGTGATGGAATCTCAACTTCTAGTGGTAAAATAGCTTCTGCTCCATAGACCAAAGCATAGGGAGTAGCGCCTATTGGTGTGTGAATACTTGTTCTATATGCACATAATGTTGGATTTAATTGGACATGCCAATCACGACCTGCTTCATTCATTGTTTTCTTCAAAATCTTCAAAATTGTTTTGTTTGAAGCTTCAACTTGACCATTCCCTTGTGGATAGTAAGGCATAGAGAGCCTGTGTTGGATACAAAATATTTCACATAGGTCATCAACATCTTGATTTTTAAAGGGTCTTCCATTGTCTGTGATAATGGAGTTTGGAATACCATATCGACAGATGATATAGTTCAAAATGAATGAAGAAATTTGTTTTCCAATAATAGTTGTTAGGGGAACAAATTCAATCTATTTAGTGAAATACTTAGTGGCTGTAATGATGAATTTATGTCCATTTGAAGATGATGGGTGTATCTTGCCAGCTAGATCCAATCCCCACTGAGCGAAAGGCCATGTTGTGGTGAAGGGTTGTAATTCCTGAATGAGATTCCCATGAATCTGACATTTTGCACATTTATTCACAAAGATGAATGATTCCTTCTCCATGGTCAGCCACTAATAACCCAATCTTACAAGTTTCTTTGGTAAGGTTAGTCCACTTGAGTGTGTCCCACAATTTCCACCATGTACCTCTTGTAAGGCCTTTTCAGATTCATCATGTTTAAGACATCTAAGGAGGGTACCATCAAGACTACGCCAGTATAAGACGTTAGCAATTAAGGTGTAATGGGATGATTGACAAATGAAATTTCTTTTCTGATTCCTATACAATTCTAACGGTAAAATAGTATCCCTTAGGTAAGTGTAAATTTGGCTATACAAGGGAGAATCAAAACTAGTTAAATGGCAAATGATTTGAGTTTCTAGATTGTCATAGGCGGGAGAAAAAAATTGTTTCACCAAGAAATCGTACCGTGTTTGATTTTCTGTCAATTGGAGTGGAGAGGTGATTGTAGCTATAGCATTCATTGCTTTATTATCAATACATGGAATCTTTATGAACTTGATATCAACAAAGTATTTCTTGAAATCATCCACCATCCTTTTGTAAGGTATCAAGTTTTCATCTTTAGTGTGATATTCATCATTGATTTGATTTATAACAAGTTGTGAATCACCAAAAACTTGAAGTTCTGTGATTTTCTAGTCTATTGCAATTCTCATGCCAATTACCAATGCCTCATACTCAGCTATGTTGTTTGTGCAAGGAAACATTAGCCGATAAGATTTTGGAATTGTATGTCCTTGAGGTGTAATAAAAAGAATCCCTACTCCTGAACCATGTTGAGTGTAGGAACCATCAAAGTACAGTGCCCATGACTGCTTGATAACTGTTGTGAATACATTGGCATTAGGAAAATCAATGTTTAGTGGGTGTTCTGCTGGCATTGGTTCTTTTGCTAACTAATCCACAATTACTTGTCCCTTGATAGCTTTCTGATCCACATAATGAATATCAAATTCACTTAGGATCATAACCCATTTAGCCAACCTACTAGTTAGGGTTGCCTTACTTAGAAGATATTTGAGTGGGTCAATCTTAGCCACAAGTCTTACTGTATGAGTTAGCATGTAGTGCCATAACTTTTGAGAGGTGAATACCACTGCTAAGCAAGCTTTTTCAATGAAAGTGTAATTTAGCTCATGACTTGTTAAGGTTCAACTAATGTAATAAATTGCTCGCTCCTTTCCCGAATTGTCTTCCTATGCCAATAATGCTCCTAAAGACACTTCGGTAGCAGAAATATACAATATGGGAGGTGCACCTTGCACTGTTGGAATTAATACTCGTGGATTCATTAGATACTGCTTTATCTGATCAAATGTTGCTTCACATTTGTCCTCCCATTTAAATGGAACATTCTTGTGTAAAAGATGTGTAAAGGGTAAACTTTTATCTGCCAGTTGAGCAATGAATCTTCGAATGGATTGTAATCGTCCCTACAAAAAGCATAGTTGACTAATGTTCCTTGGTGGTGGCATATCAAGAATTTCTTGTAACTTGGTTGTATCCACTTCAATTCCCTTTTCTGATACAATGTAACCTAACAACTTTCTAGATATTACTCCAAAGACACATTTCTTTGGATTAAGTCTCACTTTGAATTGTTCCATTCTTTTGAAAATTTTGGATAAGATATCTATGTGTCCTTCCCTGGTGTTAGATTTGGTGAGGAGATCATCAACGTAATCTTCCATGAATGTATGCATCATATCATGAAAAATCATTGTCATTGCGCATTGGTATGTAGCTCCTGCATTCTTCAGCTCAAATGGCATTACGTTCCAGCAATAGGTACCCCAAGGACATGTGAATGCGGTTTTATCCTGATCCTCTGGTGCAATCTTTATCTGGTTGTATCCTGAAAATCCATCCATTAATGAGTACATTGCATGTCCAATAGTCAGATCAACAATCATATCTATGTTTGGTAGAGGAAAATCGTCTTTAGGACATGCTTTGTTCAAATCCCTGAAATCTTTACAAATTCTAATCCTTCCATCTGGCTTTGAAATAGGTACAATATTGGAGATACATTCTACATAGTCAATAGACCGAATGAATCCAACATCTAAAATATTTTTTAATTCCTCTTTAACCAATAATGCAACATGTGGATGCATTTTTCTAAGTTTCTATTTTATAGGTTTTTCCCCCAGCATAATAGATAGATGATGCATGATGAGATCTAGATCTAATCCAGGCATATCTGCGTAGGACCATGCAAAACTTACTTGATTTTCCCTGAGAAATTTTGTGAATCCAAGTACTTCCTCTTCTGTTAGAGATGCAACAAGTTGCAATATTTTGGGTTGCTCCATAGTACCTATATTGAGTGTCATTGTTGGATCTATTAGAATGGAAGACCTTTCCTGGTAATGCTCTGGAAGAGTGTCAAGTTTCCCATCCTCTAGTGCCTTTGAAATGTTTTCACTATTGGATATGCTCTTTATTTTTCTCTTTTCTTGATCTAATACTGCCTTTGTTAGGTTTTTACCATTAGATCTTTATTTGATGTTATTTATTTCATAGCTGAGAAACTTGGCACTTTCCTATCAAAAAATTTGATCCTGTGATTCCCTAGTGGAACTTGTTTCTGGTTGGGATGAACAAAGAAATTTTATGATGGTTTCGTCATGAGGAAAAATTGGGACATCAATGGGTGCGATTTGTTCCCAATCAATGAGTTCAGGATAGACCAAAGGAAATGGATCATTAGGATGGATAAGGTCATTGGCTGTTAGATTCATGATACTATTATTAATGTTGTTATGGGGGAGGTCTAGGATGGTATCCTCCCATGGATGATCTATCTCGCTTTGAATCGAATCGGTCTCACTTGAGTCATGATTTCTTCATAGAACGTAATCAAGCGAAGGCCTTAAGCTTTCCCCTTGTAAGAATGTAGGTGTGAACCTGTGTATGACATCCACCCTTTTCTCATAGATAAATGTATCATCAGAGAATTTGTCCCATTCATATTCATTGGAGTCAGTGTCAGAATTATTTGCTTGAATTCTCAAAATTGTTTTGGCTAACTCCTCTTTAGATATTATTTGTACTACTTCTTCCTTTGTATCTTCACCATATCTTAACCTAGTCTTATCCTTTGGGTGCATTGTTTTCAGTTGAATAGGTTTAACAATACCCTCTTTTCTTTTACCTATAGGGCCATTTCCTTAATAACCAATTTTTTGCATGATAGCATACCCTTTTCCATATTGTTATGTAGGTAACTTGACATGTTGTACCGATTCTTCTTCATCTTTATAGATCCAATCAAGGATAGCTCTATCTTCTGTTTCATTTTCTTTGGTAAATACTCCATTAAACTTGGTGATGGGTTTTGAAGTTGAGGTTAAAGATGTAGTAGCCTATTGTATTGATGCTGATAGTTGACCATGGGATCTTGGAGATATGGGTAGATTAGAGAGAGATAAAGAATATTCTCCTACCCCATTATCTTTTAATTTTAGCTTGGTGCCAAAATTACTTATCATTTCTCGTGCTTGTTCATTGTACTTGGAGGTAGAGATGGCCAAAGCCTCTCTATTATGAGGGATGATTGTGTACTGAGTTTCTCTTAGGTTAGAACAAGTTTGAATGCTAATGTGATCAATAGGTATTGTTACTTCCTATCCATCATATGGAAACTTCAAACACTGATGATAAGTAGATGGAAAAACTTGCATATCATGGATCCATGGATGACCCAAGAGTATGTTATAGGTTAGATCTCGATCTAGAACCTGACAAAAGGTATTCTTCACAATAGGTCCCACTCTAATTGGTAACATGATAAGTCCTTTGGAAGTTCTTTCCTCATCATCATATGCCTTGATTGTAATCTTCCTTCATGGATCTATAGATTCTTTTGAATATACCAAAGCTAGGACCAATTTCAAAGTAAAAATGTTTAATCTGGCTCCCCCATCTATTAGGACACGCCTAATGCGAGCTTTACGAACCATGACCTCTAAGTAGAGTGATGAATTATGTGGATGGGTTATGGATGAGTCATCCTTTTCAGTGAAGGATAAACATGCGGATGAGGACAAGTGTCCCACCATGGCTTGAAATTTATTGATATCCAAATCAGGGGATACCATTGTATCAACAAGTGCCTTTTCCAAAATGTCCTTGCGTGTAGGTGACAATTTTAAAAGCTCCAAGATATAAATTTGGGTTGATGTTTTACATAGTTGATAGACCAAATTGTATTGACTTGGATGGGGAACTACCGCTTTAGATGAGCTTCCTTTTACAATGATTTTGGCTTGTCCCCTTGTCATAGCATTGACTTCTCGATATTCTTTCTTACCTTTGATTCGGATAGCATTGAATTGTTGATCGTCGGTATAAATATGATTGATAATGGTTTCATGGACATAATTAACATTCTTACCCTCATCACCCAAAGATTCCCCTTTTTGATAATTGGGGAGAGGATCCTTGAATGCCTGATGGTCATTATTCACATTATGTCCTTCAACCATGATGGTATGGTTATCAATCAAATCCTGAACAATATTCTTTAACCCTTGGAAATTGTTTGTCTTATGACCCTTACACCTATGATAATCACATAAGTGTGAGTCATTCCATGATGGTGGTTTAACTCGAGGCTCATAGTCTCTTTGTGGTGGTAATGTAATAGTGTTTTGATTCAATAGTTCTTTGAGAATGCATTCCAAAGATTGGACCAAGGGAGTGAAACTCTGTCGATTCAAAAAATATGAAGACCTAGGCACATTTGAATTTTGATTATTGCCAAAATTATTTCCATGATTATTGGTCACATTCCCTTGATTGGAAACATTGCCTTGGGTACTGGAATTTCCAGCATTATTACTACATTGAACCTAACACATTAAGGATGGTAGGCTTCACATTCACGTTGTTAGCATCTACTACCCCATCATTCACAACATTTTTATTTCAAGTCCAAAATTGTGACTTGTGATTGTTGTTACTATGGTTGTTGTTGTTGTTGTATGAATTTGAACCTTCTTTATCAATTTTTAGAACCCCATGCTTGACCAAAGCACCTTCAATAGTAATCATATTTTCAATCAATTTTTCAAATGATTGAGGATAGTGAAGGTTTAGTCTGTAACTCATCTCTTGATTTAGAATATCGATAAAGATCTCCATCTTTTTTGTTTTAGGAACAGGACGGGAGTATCTAGCAAATACCATTCTCCACATTTGCAAAAATGTAGTGAAATATTCCCCTACTTTTTGTTTTACTTTACACAAATCAAGCATGGTTATCTGGTGTTGGATGTTGTAGGAGTATTGTCATATAAACTTATTTATTAACTCCTCAAAATTTTTGATGGGGGGAGTGATCTTTGAAAGCCACTCCATGGATTGTCCACCCAAACTTCATGGAAACAATCGCATTAAGTAGGTATCTTTGTGAGCGAATTCTAAGCTCATATTAAAAAAATTCTCACATGTTCAATGGGGTCAGTTTTCCCATTATACCTATCAAATTTAGGGATTTTGCAATGTTTTGGAAAAGGGATCACTTGAAGACTCCTATCAAATGGATAAGGACATATGTCATCCAAAACATACTTCTTTGTTGCACCGCCTTGCATTTATTTTATTTGCCCTTGTAATTCTTTTATCTATTGAGTAAGGGCACTAAAATCATTAAGAGGAGTTTCAAGATTTTCTTTAATCCCTTCTATGTCAAAATAAGCAGGTAATTTAGATCCTTGATTAGCTAATGAAAGGAAATATCTTTCCTTGTTTCATTCTAAAATCCTTTCCATAAGAGTATGGAATTGACGATCCTGCTCTGCTTCTTGGAGCTTTTCCTCTATTATCTCTTCAGTATTTGAATTATGAAAGGGGTTCTCTTCCCTCTCACTATTATCACCCATTTTTCTTACTGTACTCTCTCTTTCATCTTTTTCTATGTGCTTTCAAGATCTCATGACAACAAGCATAAGATTTACCCAATTTCTAATAAATTTGATCAAAAGAATGAATTAGTGCAATTTTGATGGATATGAAAGTCAGGATAGAATGAAGATTCTATGACTTAAAGATTTTTAATCTTTATCTCATGATTCCCTAATTGAAAGGATGAAAATCCTGTTTGCGGGAATTAAACCAAAGATCAAAAATAAAGATGATTTTTCACTTTGTGAGGTTTTGATCATACTTTTGTAAGAAGATGGATTTGAATAAATGCCTAATGTACTTAAGTTCTCTATTGGATAATTTTATTGGGATGAGTAGTGTACATATTTGCAGGTTGAGGAATATAAGAAGAATGAATACGCTGACTATGATTGTGCCTTTGAGAAAGGGCTCTTCTTTGAAAAAAGGCTCATGAGTATAAAGGTTCTATAGTATAATCGTCAATGAAACGTCTAACATAGTCATGATATTGGTGAATAAAGGTCTTTTGTTCAAGCAAGACCTTTTGACTTTGGTATAGAAATTTCCTCTTCTTCAACAACTTCTTATAACTGTGAGATTTCTTTGGCTTTCTAATCTTTCTCTCTAGGGATTTCTTGATAAAAGTTGTGGACTTCCAAACCTTGAGCATAGAAAATACTGGACTAAGAAGACTAATTTATGAATGTCATAAATATACCTAGGCTCGGACAACACATGCACTGAAATAGAGAATGAATGTACCAAAAAAAACTACCTATGCGTCAAAACAGAGCATGAATGCCCCGAAATAGAGCATGAATGCATCGAAATAGAGTAGTAATGCACCGAAATAGAGCAGCAATGTGCAAAAAAAGATTAGCGATGCATCGAAATAGAGTAGTGATGTGCCGAAATAGAGCAGTGATGTGTTGAAACAGAGCAACAATGTGTTAAAATAGAGCAGTGATGCACCGAAATAGAGCAGCAATGCACCAAAACAGAGTAGCAATGCACCGAAATAGACCAGGGATGCGCTAAAGTATCCATTTAAACTTTTGAGATAGACATGTTTGGACAGTTTGATATTTTTGGATGATCTTAATCTGATTTATGTGTGAAAAACACAACATAGAGTAGCAGACAGTTATTTTGTTAAATCTAAAATCTAAACAAAGAGTGTATGTTCTTGAGATTTTTACAGGTATTGAACAAGATAAACATTCCAAGTAGACTCACTCTTAGTTGTCAAATAGGTCATCATAGGAAACACATCCCACAGCTTAAAATCGCGTCGATTCACACAGCTGTGTCATCCCCTAGGGGGTACCAGTGTTTTTGTCTTTTCTAGGTACGTACCCAAGGTTAGATTTCTCAATCCATTGAGCAAACAATCTATGGTGATTATATGGTGAGTGTCTTGGGGGCAGATTCTTCCCTCCCCTTGCACCATGATTAAAATTATGTTTGGATACTGACACGGCTAGCTTTCTACAACATGGTTCATAGTCAAGGTTTTCGTTCAGCGTGGCAATAGATAAAATCCCTCAGGAGACCTTCCAATCTTTAGAACAAAGATTTTTAGGATGGTTATCTTGCTCACTTCCGTTGAATATGGGTTTCCCCAAAATTCACTTTTGATTATAGTGGGTTGGAAAACCTGGCTTTGGTTGTTCCCACTTAGGTCGTTTCCATAGGGTGAGTACTTTTTCCCACTATGACAGGCCTTCTAAAGGATTTAATAAATCTTGAAATGCATAAAATAAAATAGGTAAGTCTGGCATTCTTATCACCCAGTAAAGGGGTGACCATATACCTATTACCTCACAATCACAACAAACAAGTGGTTGAGTTTTAAATCCCAATTGAAAACTTTCTATACTAAGTGAAGATTTTGCTTCCCAACAAGCATTGGATTCATTTTAACCATCATAAAAAAAAATTTGGTGACTATCCTAGGATTGATAAATTCCATATTTTAAATTTCTATGCTAGGGTTGATAAATTCCAGATTTTAAATTTCTATCGTAGGGTTGCTTCATTTCATTTAAAAATTGAAGTGAAAAATTTTGTCCACGGATGGCATTGGAATCAAAATTTATTTTTACAAACCCCTTGTATGCACTAAAATAGGCCCCCAATGCGCCAAAATAGTTGCTAAATGCGCTAAAATATCAATCTGGGATGCATGAAAATAGATCGTCTATGCACTGAAATAGTCCATGGATGCACTGAAACAGTCCATGGATGTGTTGAAACAGTTCATCTATGCACCAAAACAATTCTTCTATGTGCCAAAAAAATACTCGTATGTGCCAAAGTGCAACTTCAGTCTGTCACCTATTAGAAAATTCTGTAATAAAAATATTAAAACAGAGGGATTCCCCATGGTGGGCGCTAAAAATGTGTTGTTAGAATAAGTGAAATAATTAGAAAGTAAACTAACACACCAATAAGACATTATATTGAAAGAAAATAATCTAGAAAGTATAAAATGAAAACTCTAAAGACAACAAATTCTTCAAATACATCCCATTGTCCTCTATCTCCAAGGATTTGATTAAGTTGTTGGCTCTCAGTTGTGTAAGCAACAACTTGTTGAAATGGCAGCTTAGGAGAATGAGATTAATTGAAAATGATTTTTCATGACTATATGATTTAAACTATGAAACTTGAAAAGCTATGATGCTATGATTTGCTAGAATGTCGATATGCTGGTTTGAATGCAACTATAGTAACAACACATGAAATCTAGGATGAAATCTACTTATGAGAGGGCTATATTTATAGGTTTTTCAAAGGCAAGAATCCAGCTGGCGAAGATCAACAACTGAAATTCAAATTTGTCAAGATGAATGGTGAGAGATGGAGAGGTTGAGAGAAAGGTGGAAGGTTGAGAGGAAAGTGGAAGAATATTTTCAACCCACAAGACCACCCTCATTCAAAAATGGAGACAAACATGGCATTTATCTTCATTTATGAAATTTGGTTGAAGGTTGAGGATAATTGCTCAATTAAATAAATAAATTTATTTAATTTCATGTGACATGTGCAAAGAGAAGCTTCCATAATTTAAATAATTAATATTTAATTATGTGTAAGAAGTAAAAAAATATAAGTAATTAAATATTTTACAATATTTAATTAAGTGGGGTGAAAAAGATATTAATTATTTAATATTTAATTTAAATGTGAAATGAAGAATGAATATTCCATTGTTTTGAATTTAAGCGTTCAAACTTAGAAATAAAAATGATAATTAAATAAATAAATTATGAAATTTATTTAATTAAATTAAGAGGAAAGTGACAATAATTAAATAAACTTATTTATTTAATTAAACCAAAAGAATTGGAAAAATGAACAATATAAATAAATAATTAAATTTATCTATATGTAGATGACTTAAGAATATTAATTAAATAATTCATATTTAATTAATTAACAGGTTTGATTAACCATGACCATTGTTAGATGTGTACACTATCAATCCTATTCAATAGTACATATTTAGTTTTTCAAACTTGGGATCGTAGAATGGCTTTGTTTCAGGTATTATAGGCCTGGCTATTTCGATAGGTTTGGATGGAATTATTGAGGGAATATTTGTCCTCTATGTAGATTCTACTTTGGAGGGTTTTCTCGAGTCTCCACATTCCATTGTTTTGACCTTGATTAGGGATCCTGATCTTGGTTAGACTACCTTGTAGGCACTTGATTCATCTTCAGATATTTCATATATGAGGCTTCTTCCCTCCCATTTCATTATGGAGTTGAATTTTACTCAACATCTTCCATTGGATTTGCTTCTTCCTAGTGGGAGACATGTGTTTTGTCATCACTGGACACTCTTTTGGCTTCAGAATTCTTTTAGTGGTTTTGAGGATACTCCATTCTAGGGGAAATATAGTCTCCATCTATTCCTTTAGTGGAGGGATCATTGTATTGCATTATTTGCATCTTGTTCAACATCAGTTTCTGCATAGTCCTAGTTTGTCATCTTCTTCATTGATTGGGCATGTACTTGATTTGATTATGTCATCTTCATCTTCCTTGTGTAAGGAGACAGATGAGAAATTTTTAGAGGCATTATCACAATTTATTCTTGATTCCTTCAATTCCTATATAGAATGGGAAGCATCCCTACATTTGTACTTGGTTTTATTTCTTCTGAAAGGGAGATAAGTTATTTTTTGACATTGGATCATGTTTTGTCTTCACACACTTACCATTTTTACACATAATTATATATTGTGGGGGGCTATATATTCTCTCTATTTTTCTTTTATGGGGCCACTATTGATTATTGTATTCTTGTGATGGATGTAGCTCTTGGGGGGTATTTATGTTGAGACCTACATACATCACTTCCATTATTTATACATATTGTTGGGGGAGGATTTTTGTCCCGCTAGGTTTTCTTCATTTTTTTATTGTGAGATATTTATTTGCATTATATTTTCATTTCTACATGGGTACCTAATATGGCCTAGTAGTCAGGTTGCATCATATTGCATCATTTGCATCATAACTACAATCCCAAGTTTCTCTTATGGGGGGTATTATTGTGAATGGGGATATTTCCTAACTAGTTACTAGTGAGGACCTATTCACATCATTAATAATTTTACTTAAGAGTTAGTTTTGTAAGTGGAATTATAGAAACTAGTATTTAATGGGACCATATCTCATTAATAGGCATTTACTTATCTAGACATTCAATATTTCTCTCATGCATTTATAATTATGCATTAGGCATTTAATTTTTATAAATAAGGTGGTTATCCAACTCCTTGACTATATAAGCAAGGATCTTGTATATTTATAAATCATCTTATGAGTTCTATCTCAATACATTATAGATCATCATTCGATAAAGTTCTCTTCTTGCTCATGTTACAACACTTTCTTATTCATGTGGATGGTATTCTTCTTGGTTGATCCTTTGAATTGTGCATATAATCATCTATGTTATTATTTTTATTTCCAACATAGTGTCCTCATGACTAAATCACATTTCCTATTGGATAGCATATCTACTACTATGTTTCCCTCTCTATAAGAATGTGTGATTTAGTAAGAATCAAAATCTTACAGTAGTTTAAGTCATTTTTTATAATGGTTTTTAGCAACCAACCAATCAGATTTGCATGATTACTTGCATTAATTATAATCATGGAATCCACCTTGACCTAAATAATTTTAATGCCTAATGAATTTGCTAATTTTAGGTTTGCAAGTAGTTCTTGTGCTTCAACCTTATTATTTGTGTAATCTGAAATTTGTAATGCCACAACACTAATAATATTACCTATATGGTTCCTTAGTACATAAACAACTAAAGAAGCTCCTCAATTCCTAAATAAGGTGAAATATGGGAGTAAGCAATGTCACTCCTTTTTTCCCACCAATCATTCAAAGATGTCCTAAGAACCCTAGCTAGATTGACCATCAACCTCACAAGGCAAGTCAATTCTTAATTATGAGGACTTAAGAAGGGGGATTGCTCTTTTAGGTTTCTGAGGGGTTCACCACCAAGAAAATTATTGGAAAGACAAATAACCATTCAACATACAAAACCTAGTTATGCAAGCTAAATGAAAGATGAAAATGATGAAATTATGAAGCAATGAGATAGGATGTGTGTACCTAGGAAGTCTAGAGATATTGTGGGGATTCTGGAAATGCAAAAATATTGTCAAAATATTCCATGGAGGACTAAGATGCCATTATTGTTGTCTTAGTGTCGCTGCTATTTTTCAGGGAAGATGTGGAATTTTTTGGATCTCGATACAAAATCTCAAAGAATGTCTTAAAAATACCCCAGAGAGGACTAAGACGCCCTGGGTAGAGTAATAGTCTTGTTCCAAATTTCTGAAAACTCCTAATGTGATCCTAAGCTCCAAGGTCTACACTTGCTTCCTCTTAGATCTCTAGTTCTGAAACTTTTGGATTCGACATGTAGGTGAGTTTATATGAAGATGAAAACTTTCTAATGCATCTTTACAACTTTTCAATCTTGCACTCTAAATGATCTTCAAGTCTTCAACCGAAATCTGCATTCACAAGCATACGAGGGAAAAATTATTGAATGTTTGTGAATTAGGGTTTTCCTTGGTCAAACCCCTTGCTGGAAATTAAACCTTGAAATGAAATAGAATAAAGGAGGGAAATGATGAATGAACAACATGAAATTTTACAACACACCATATCCTTGTTGTAAATTCTACAACCTTGTGTGAAATGGCTAATTGGACTGTAGATCTTGAAACAATGGAATTCTTTGATAGATCTTTCTTGAATTTATTTCTTGAATCAAAACCCTACATCACACATGTTAGCACAAAAAAACACATGATGCAAGAATATCCTTTGATATTATGCTTGAATCTTGATGATGGCTCAAAAATTCTTGAAGAACTACTCTTGAATACAATTCAATGAATACTTGATTGTTTGGATGCTTAGATATCTTCTTAGGATAAAAATGAGGTAATGAACCTTGTATTTGTACTTTTCTATGCTTAATATGCCAAACTTACATCACACCAAGCCAACATAGGAAAATATTAATTAAAGGAGGCTAAATCCCACTTGAATTTTATATTAAGTCCTAAAAATAATCCAAGGAAGACTAAGATGCCCTAGGTGGCATCTTAGTCCCGAGGCTTAATTCTCAAGGCATAGACTCCAAAAAGGAACCTTTTTAGGTTTGTTCAAAATCAAGGTCCCAAAACCCCTGGGCGACTAAGATGTCCTAGGTGGAATTTTATTCCTAACTCAAACATTAGACACACATAGACAAAAAACATTAAATGCGCATTTTCCCTTGGATGATTGTTAGGATTAACTAGAAACATATGTAGTTTATTAGGCTTGTAGATGTAAAATATGGAAAATTAAGACATAAAGAATGATAGTTAAAGAAAGGTTGGCCCAAAAAAGTGTGAAAATGCAAGGGTATGCATTTTCCTACACTACATTTAGCCCCCACTTTAGTGAGAGGATGAACTTTCTTCAAACTCATAGTAAAGTAGCCAACCATGCAATCAAGAGGGGTTCAAATGTGAGAATGTTATTAAGATAGGGATGCAATCAATCAAGAGGGTGGCCAAGCCCCTAGGATCAAGATACTATGACAAACCAACACAGGCACAAAGGAATATGCATGCAGATGATATATGGAGCCACAATCTTATCAAAAATATACACCATCAAAGAAAAATAAAATACAATGGATAAAGCTTTGACTGGCTATCAAACACGGTGGACTGGGTTAGGGTATTTTTTGGAAAAAAATTACAAGTGGAACGTGCTATCCATTATGTACAAAAAAAGTGCATGCTCAAATGGGCTAGTGAAGCTAGGTGTCCACTAGGTGAGCCTCATGAGGTCCATATCAATGTCAAACCCCCATGACTATGATAAGGAAAAAGGGAAAATGGATGCTCACAAGGGCTAGTGCAGCTAGTTGTTCACTAGGTGAGCCCCAAGAAACCATATCAAAGCCATACCTCCATGACTTTAATAAGGGACAAAAAATTAAAATGCTCACCCACATGGGCTAGTGAAGCTACTTGTTCACTAGTTGAGCCCCAAGAAACAATATCAAATCCATATCTCCATGACTTTAATAAGGTAAAATATGCAACACAACAATAAAGAGGGATGTTCAAAGGGATTTGAATTATTTCATGTGAGGTTTTAATATTAGGTGATATTTTTTCTAATGTCTCCAAAAGAGGACCAATGAAAGGATAAAAGACTCAAAACTTATGGAATGAAGTGTGTTGCATTACCACTAAGATGAATGTGATATGATAGGATAGATCATTCTCTTCAAGGACATTATTCCTAATGTCACCATAAGGACACATCTCATGAAGTAATAAAATCATGTTAAGGAACAAGAAAAAAAACAAAAATAAAATCATGCCAATGTATGCCCCCACTTTAAAGAAATTCCTAACACCGTGTTCTTAGAAATTACTTTAAAGTAGACAAACACGAAAAATAAAATAGACAAGGGGGTTCCCCCAGAAATACATAAGAGATCTATGGATTTGAGGTCAGTATTTTTATTTGTTACAATGATATTAGAGAGCTCGAAACTGTCATCATTCCCAAAATAAACCTAGAACTTGAAGAATGAAACAAAGAGAGTGATAACAAAGAAAAAAAAATTAGGTCAACATGGAAAAGACATAGGGTGTCTCGATACCTTGCGTCATCCCCAAAAGGAAAACACAAGACAAAAATGAAAGGAAAAGATAATTGAAAAGCTAACTTACAAAATATATAAGAATGAAGGTACAAATGGAGGAATTCACAAAGAGAGAGGGAACATCAAACATAACATCACAAGGGATCACAATACACAAATGAAATCACACAAAAGAAGGAAAAATGACTAGTAGGGCATAGGCAGGTCAACCTAAAGTAGGTCATCTGCCTCCCAACCTCGGTCTATATAAGAAAAAGGGAGATAATAAACCTAAGGGACAACAAAAAATGACTTACTAGGGCAAAGCCATCTACTTCTTTCCCCCACTAATTGCAAGGAAATAATGATTTAAGGTAGGTGATGAGAAGGATCATGTAATAGTGAGAATGTCAAGATTCTACAAATATTACATGATAAGAGGTGTAAGGCTATTTAATCACTAGATGGAAATCATTGCCATCGAAGTGAAAGATTTGTAATACTAACTTGAATGCACGAAACTCATCAATAATATGTCTCAGAGTTTCATGGTATGCTTAATGTGGGACTTTTGCATATTTACGGTAAAGAACTAGTCTATTCATGGGTGGTAATTTTATTATTTCTTTATTGAGAGGCAATTGTAGTTTTCATTCAATTTCAAGTGGTGGACGAGGAGGTTGTAACTTCTATAATTTGTAAGGTCTTTTTTTTTTCTAGATTCACCAAATTTTGTATTTGAATAAGGAGGAGGACCTAAGGATGTCCTCTCATCCTTGTCATTGTTGTCATTAATTGGTTGTTCTTTAGGAAGGAAATTCATATGAGGAGGTGAATAGAAAATCACCATACCATCACTATGAAGCTTTAGATATTCTCTAGGAATTCTTACATTGTGAGGGGGATCTTGATATCCTAACCCTTTTTTGTTTTTATTAGTTGGAATTTTATCTAGGAATTGATGAATTTCATGTTCACTTGTTGTATCACATCCTTGTTTACTCAATACTATGAATCCTTTTCCATATACTTATTCGAGATTGATTGAAGTGTTTGTTACTTTGTTATCATAGGATGGTTGAGTATTTTTTTGTTTAGAGGAACTAGGTTCACCTATTGTAGGAGACTTAGGTTCAACTTTTCTTTCAGTTTCAGGATGTAAGCGACCAAACATCTCAAGAGGTGATATTGTATGGGCATTTGGTTGTTTCATGGATGGATAAAGTAATGCATTATCTTCAAGGTTGTTAAGGAAATAATTAAGGAACATATTCATGCTATCATCATCTTCTCTAGTGATGTCAACATCATGAGGAGGAAATTTATTAGGAGGTGATTGAGCATTATTTTGTTCAATATCATTAGAATCATTACCAAATACACAACTTGACACATCTACCATGGATTTTAGGGACATCCAAAAAAATTTGAAGCACATATCCATGATGCAAGATTAATAAAATGCACTTGAAAATAAAATAAATGGAGATAACAATAATTTTGCACATTGAAGCAGACAATTGACACTAGCCAATAGAAGCACATAAAAGCAATTTGAAACCCTAAAAACTAGAAAGTCAAAGTCAAAAGGGACTAAGACAAAAATAAGGACATCTTGATCCTCTTGATGATATTTTGAAGTTCCATAGAATGAAACAAACAACAAAAAACACATAGAGGCTTCTGAGAAAAAAAAACCAAGAGGGACTAAGACGCCAAGAAGGGCATTTTAGTCCTAGTAGAGATTTTTGTCAAAAAAATATAAAATTTTGGGTTGTCTACAATGTTTATAGGTTTCCAATTCAGGGTTCTGAATTTTGGAAATAGAAATCCATGTAAATGGATGTAAGAAAAAGTAACTTGTAACAAGGAATTGAATGCAAATTTGAATGCACTTTTTTCAATTTTGAATGCAATGAAAATGTTTTTAAATGCAATTGGAATGATTAACAATGCCCTTTTCAATTTTTCAATGAAATGAAATGATGCAATAAATTAAAACTTCAACCTATATGCACTTTCACTAATGCAAATATAAGAAACCCTATATCCACTTTCACTAATGCAAGATGCAAGAAACCCTGGATGCACTTTTAGTAATGCAGGGAGCAATGAATGTAATCTAGATCTAGGACTCTTATGGACTCCAAATCATAAAAGAATGTTCAAATAAGTTGGGTTCACCAAAATGATTAAGGTGAAATATGGGAGAATGCAATGTGACTCCCTTTTTCCCACAAATCATTTAAAGATGTCCTAAGAACCCTAATTGGCTTGACCATAAACCTCACAAGGTGAGTCAATTATAAATTAGGAGGACTTAGGAAGGGGGGGTTCTCTTTTATGGTTTTAAGGGAATCACCACCAAGAAAATTCTTGGAGAGAAAAATAAGCATTCAACCTACAAAACCTATTTATGCAAGCTAAATGAAAGATGTAAATGATGAAATTATGCAACAACAAGATAGGATGTGTGTACTTCAGAAGTATGGAGAGCTTGTGAGGATTATAGAAATGCAAAAATGTTGTCAAAATATGCCTAAAAGGACTAAGATGACCTTACTATTGTCTTATTCATGTTGTTTTTTTTGGGGTATATACAAAATATTCGGATCTTGGAACAAAATCTTAAAGAATCTCTAAAAAATACCCCTCAGAGGACTAAGATTCCCTAGGTGGTGTATTAGTCCCATTCTAAATTTCTAAAAACTCTAAATGTGATCCTGAGCTCCAAGGTATGCACTTGCTTCCTCTTAGATCTCTGGTTCTGAAAATTTTGGATTTGACTTGTAGGTGAGTTTCCATGAAGATGACAACTTTGTAATGCAACTTTGCAACTTTGTAATCTTGCACTCCAAATGCTATTCAAGTCTTGAACCTAAATATACAATCACAAGCATACAAGAGAGGGAAAACTTGTTTAATGTTAGCGAATGGGGGTTTTCATTTTTCAAACCCCTTGGTTGTAATTAAACCTTGAAATGAAATATAAAAAAGGAGGGAAATGATGAATGAACAACATGCAATGTTACATCTCACCAAACCCTTGTAAAATCTACAACCTTGTGTGAAATGGGTAGCTGGAATGTAGACCTTGAATCAATAGAATGCTTTGATAGATCTTTCTTGAAATGCTTGCTTGAATCAAAACCCTACATCACACATGTTAGCACAAAACCGCACATGATGCAGGAATCTCCTTTGATATGATGCTTGAATCTTAATGATGGATCCAAAATGCTTGAATAACGGCTCTTGAATGCACTTGAATGAATTTGTGGATGCTTGGATTTTTAGATATCTTGTTAGGATAAAAATGAGGGAAGGAACCTTTTATTTATACTTTTCTATGCTTAATATCTTGAAATTACATCACACCAAGACAACATAGCAAAATATTAATTAAAGAGGGTAAATACCACTAGAATTTGAAATTAAATCACAAAAATAAGTTGAGGACAAAGATGCCCTAGGTGGCATCTTAGTCCTGAAGCTCAATTCTTAGGGCACATACTCCAAAAAGGGAGCTTTTAGGTGTGTTCAAAATCAATGTCCCAAGACCCTTGGGGGAATAATACACCCTAGGTGGTGTTTTATTCCCAACCCAAAAATTAGGGACACAAAGATAGAAAACATTAAATGCTCATTTTCCCTTTGATGATTATCGTGATTAAACAGAAAAATATGTAGTTTATTAGTCTTGTAGATGAAAAATAGGGCCAATTAAGAAATAAAGAAGGATAAATAAATCAAGGTGGACCCAAAAAATTCTGAAAATTCAAGGGTATTCACTTTCCTACACTACAATTCCCTCACGAGGCCTTGTTAAAATTAAGTTTTACCATTTGCATTGGAGGGGGGCCATAATATGGTGTGGAAATTAGGATTTATTTTTGGTAACCATGTGCCTAGGTTAGGGGTTTGAAAAAATTCCTCCTGAGAAGATAACATTGCATCCCAATTTGAAAATATTTTAGCTATACTATTTGATTTATGTACTTTCAACATTACTAATTTAAATATTATCCTTTTATTTTTTTACATATTACTTCTATTGAATGGTGCTCCTTTCTAAATATTTTGTTGTTTATTTCCCACCATATTCACCATATTACATTTGAGGGTCTTACTACCTAGATCGAGGATAATAAATATTCTTTGTACAGTAGTGGCCATGAGGAAAAAAATGACTTTAGTGATTCTTGGAGAGATCGGGCCTAATCTATTCTTTTGGAGCCATGTTTAATACTAGTTTGAGAATTTGCATGTTACAAAAGGATGCTATACATTATTTTTTTCATTTTGACCACATAATACACAATTGAAAGGAGTAGAGATACCTAATTTTAACAACCTCTTGCAAGTATGTGTTTACTTAGAGACAACCAAGAAAATGAGCCAAATTTTGGAACGATTGTAAAGTTCTATCATAATTTGAGGGGCCAGTTTGTTGTTTTAGTATTAGATTTTTGTCTGATTGATGAGTATCCTAGGTTGACTTTGTAATCACTTAACTTTGAAGGGATCCAAATGAGTTTTTCAAGAACCCCGGTAAAGAAGATTTGACACTATTGGAGGATAAATGACAAGTGGAACTTTTGATTTTCAAGGAAGTTACAACTATAAAAAAAAATTCCATTTGAAATTTGAGAGGAGGTTATATTCGGTCATAATATAGTATTTTACTTTTGAACCTTAATACTATTTTAAATATATTATTTCTTCCTCTAGTTCTTCCATTTTGGATAGTGGTTGGAATCCATTCCAAGATTCCTCCCAGAACATAGCTTTTTCTTAATTATTTATTGACCAAGTTAAATGTGGGGTAATAAATTCTCTATATGTTATGATAAACCTCCACATTTTGGATCCCTTAGGGGGATTCGACATTGTGGAGATAATTTTGTAGATTGAAAAGTCCATGTATTTTATTTACATGATAATGACCCATTTAGAGTGTTGCTTTGCTAAAATATTCCATGCTAAGTTGGCACCCAAAACTAGGTTCCTTGCTTCTAGGTCGTGTAATCTTGCTCCTCTATGTTTTTCCATTCACAAATTGTATTCCATGATAAGAACAATTTTTTACTCTTTTTTTAGTTGTCTAGGTTCCCATGTCAAAGGAACTTTGTTATGTATTTCCCAAATTTTTCTTGCACTAATTTTGGTAGCTTTAGGACTGACATGACATACTTGGGGATGGATGAAAGGACTACATTGGTTAATATGAACTTTCTTACAATTTTTAGCTATCTACCTTTCCATGATGTGATTTTGTCTTGTATTTGAGACAAGATTTTATTCCAAAATTTAGGATTTTTTATCCTGAAAAGAATGGGATGCCCAAATATTGTCTTGGAAATTGTTCTTGTTTGAAACTGAGAGTTGATAAGATACATGCAAACATTGTTGGAGAAATATTTTGGAAGAATATTCTTTATTTTTATCATTGATTTTCAACCTAATACCTTGCAATAGTCCTCTAATAATTTTATAATGTATCTTTATTCTTGAACATTAGATTTAGAAAAAAATAAGTGTATCAATCTGGAATAAAATAATGAGTCATGTTGATGTTTGAGTTTAGGATAGTTATACCTTTTCTTACATCTTACATGTGTGCACTTGATATTACCCAACTCAATGAGTATGCCACTAGGATGAAAAGGAATGGCAATAGTGAATCACCTTGTGTAAAACCTTGTGAGGAGTTAAAGAAACCTATTGGGAAGTAACTTATAAAAATGGAAAACTTAGACTGTGATATTAAAGAGCTAACCCATAGACACCATTTGTGGGAAAATCCTAGTTTTTGGAGCACGTTTTGGAGAAAGACCCAGTTTAGCCCATCATAGGCTTTCAACATATCGAGTTTTATAGTCATAGTTAAAATTCCATTTTCCTTGATGGAATGCAAAGTTTCATGGGCTATTAGGGCCCATTTCACAATATCATTTCCTATGAAAAATCCTCCTTGCTATTACATGATTTTTTTTGGGATGATCTTGGCTAATATTGATAAAATAGTGATGGAGAAATTTTGTATATGGTATTGCACAAATATATGGGCTCGAAGTCAAAAAAATTAGAGGGATTATATTCTTTTGGGATTAGCACTATAAAGGCATTGTTCAATTACTTTAATATCTTACCATTTCTCCTTGAGTCCACTAATGATAACAAAATATATCTCCCCATGAACTCCCAACCCTTTTGGAAAAAAATTCCAATAAACCCATCCAGACCTAGAGATTTTTCTAGTGGTATAGAGAAGACCATTTCCTTAACTTCTAGTGTTACATGTTTTTAAAATAGTGTATTTTCTTCCACAAAAATTAGTGTTGGAATATTTTGGATAAAATAATATGCAATAGTGCTTCTCACTTGGACAATTTCTTGTTCTGCTACACTAAATAGATTTCAAAATAAATGGACTACTTCTTGACTTATAAGTTTCTCTAGATTCATATTGCTACCAGAGGGGGAGATAATATTGAATATAGTGTTTATTTTATGTTTTATTTTTGAAGAAATATGAGAGAATTTAGTTTTCTTATCCCCATATTTGATCTAACTTTCTCTATATTTTTGTCTCCAAGAAATCTCTTATCTTGACAAGATCTCTCCTAGTTCCAGTTGTAGGTTTTTTGAAGGCTGAAAGATATATGATTAACTTCACATTGTATTATTTTATCACTAATCTCATCAACTTAATCCTGAAGAGATTGTTTTTACGAAAATATTTTTTTGAAATGTTTCTTGTTCCAAACATTAAGTTATTTTTCTGCATATTAGCTTCTTTGCTAGCTAGAACATTCTGGAGCTATGGAAGAAAGTTGCATTTTCCCACCAATTCTTGAGTTGACATAAGAAATGTGGATCTTTGAACCACATTTCCTAGAACTTGAAAGATGATATTGTGTGGGATGTTTGTGCAGTTAGGTCAATTTGTATGATAAAGTGGTTAGGGGCATACCATTCTTTCCTTCACTAGAGCCAAGCTTGTTAGGGGCATTCAAGCCCCTAAAATTTTAGAGTAGGACTCTCATTAATATAGAGGAGATAAATATGCCATCCTCAATTGATTTTTTTGTCTAATGTGGCTTGGATACCAATGGCTATTACATTCTAGGTTTCCTTTCTTTTAGGGGGTCTACCTCTAGTTGGAGGCATTGTACTTGGATTCTAAGAAACTCTTCTCTCAATTTGTGCAATTGATAGGGTTTTATAAAAATAATATTCTATGTTCCTATTAAATTCTTCCTCTACTAGTTGATCAAATATTTTAGACTCTTCTTGAAGAAAAAGAGGATTTACCATCTTTGATGTTTTTATTTCGGTCATGATCTCTTAGCCTTCTTCAAAACATAACTTCTTTTGCATAGGTAAGACATTTCCATGAATGGAACCTACTAAGGGTGACTAATGTTGATAAGGGTGTTAAAAGGGCCCATTCTCTATTAGAGAGTGAGGATCATTTGGCTCATGAGAAGGGGGATTGTGGAGTTTCAACACTACTATTGGTTGATATGTTCCATATAAGAGGCTAGTCCCTAAATAAATTTCTATATTGATATATATACTCTTGGTAGATCTACTACAATGACCACTTTCTCAAGGGGATGTTTCACACCATACTATTTTTCTTGCACCTCTAATATGTATTCACTCAAAGTAGGAGATGATGGAGAGATACTATGCATAGGATATTGATTATTTGTGTCTTGCCACTATCCATTTTTTGCAATGGAAGTGATACTTATAGAAACTTCCTTATCCCTTGCTAAAAATCAGTAGGAATGTTTTCAAAGAAGAATGAAGGGCCATAAAGGAGGACAATTTCCTGTTTTTAGGACCAAGTTCTAGATCTAAGTAGAAGCTTCTACTGGGGAAGGAGAAAAGTTCTCTAAATGTGATTTACTTAATTTTTTAAGGAAAAAAATTATCATGAGGTGGAGCTACTGCTAACAAAACAATCACTTTCTAAGGATAGGAAAAGGAGATGGTAGGTGTGTGTAAATTTTGAGGTATTGTATGCTGCTATGACATTTGGTTTGTTGTTGGGGTAGCAGAAATAAAGGCTAGGTTCTACCCTACACCTTTCTCTATAAGATGCATATAAGCTTGAGGACAAGAACAACAATGTGATAATGGGTGTGCCAAGGAATGGCATGTGGAGCATACGCTAACTTATTTTTCTAGCACAAAATGATAATTCTAAGGCTTGGCTTGGAGTGAATGACCAAGAATTTAGGGATAGGTTTTTTAGCATTCAATATGACACAAATCGTAGTTGGATTGCAAGAATATTTTACAAATTCCAAATCATTTTTTTGGAAGATGTCAATGGAGTTACCTATTATTGAATATACCAAAAATTGAGAGGGTGTGTGAATTAGTATTCCATTGGCCAAGTTAATCATTAACCATCCAATTACCAATCCAAATCTAATAGTAATAATAAACCAAAACATAAAAGATATCATAACACATTGGCACCAATATTTTTACATGGAGAATCCACAGTGAGGATTAGCTAACAATATATTATAGCTGGTTATAAGATATTATAGGGCTCACTACCAAGACTTAATGTCCTTAAGAAGGCTCATGGCCTAAATATAAAATTTGGCTTATTTCTAGGATACAAAAGATGTGGATCACTGCCAAAAAATGAATTGAAGAAGTGCACCTACAAAGTGATGAAAATAGTTTTGGTTATGCTTTGAAAAAAATATCAAACCTTTTCTCTAGTTGTCGGTGTATCAATACTATCTGATATTTGCACCATTATACTCACTCCATTATTCATATATCACCAATATCTCTTCTCTTCACTGCATGACCATTATATATACGTATTCATAACTTCCTTTATCAATTAGGTTAGCCTAAATGAGGGAACACCAAAAATTCAAAAAGGACATGTCAAATTAATATAAAATTCATTTCAACATAGAGAGAAAAACATGTTATCCAAGTATTAGGTCAGCCCAAACCTAAAGAGAAATACATAAAAGATAAACCTTGTCATCTAAAAGAGTACCAACAAACTCACTAAAAACTTGGTTGTGCCTATAACTGACATTCTTGAGTAACATATCAAAAACTCATAGAATTTCTCATTACTGTGAATATTTTCAGATCAAGATAGATGCACAGATTACTTAGTCAATTACCAACCAGTGTTGGCATCAATGACAACATACCCGGAGGGAATCTTCTTCATTCTTCTAACACTCTCTCCCTTTGTCATTGATGGCAACATGTACCAAAAATAATACTCCAAAATAGAAAAAAAAAATGCTCAACTCCCCCTAACATATGCACAGAACCAAACATATTTTAACTCCTCTTCTCCTCTTCTCTTTTATTTTCTCTTCTACTGCCCCTTTTGAAATAAAGGACAAAGTACAGGGAAAAATTTCAAATTTAAGAACTGGTGGCACCTTGTAGCTCGTTGAGAATCACTTCCCAAGCCTTCTTTCCATCAAAATGAACACCTTTTTCCTCGAAAATTCTTGTATGAAAATATCCTATTTTTGCAAGGCATTCTTCTGCTTCTTCCAAAGTGGATGGGGCAATGTTCATTTTCTCAAATTTTTTTTACTCCATTAGTTCATGTTTTATAGTAACATATGTGGACATGACCATATTTTCAAGCTGGGTACACTTCCTCATAGCCTCTTCCTTTTTACTTTGAAAGATGAAAAACTTATTTGTAAGATCTACAATGGAAACCCACCTAACATAGTTTCTATCACCAAAAAATTTATAATCTTTGGAGATTTTAGCAAGTTGAGACTCAATTGAGTCCATTAGATCCCTGATACTCCAAGTGGTTTTTGACTATTTCATGTAGTAAATAAATAGTAGATGGGCCTCTTCATCACATTATCTTACCTCTTTCAAGGTATCTGAAGCTTTTTCATGATAAATATTGCACTTATCTTGTAGAAACAACAACCTTTTCTCTAGCAAATTCAAATCTACTTCTTTTGTGATCTACATCTTAATATTGGATGTGTAATCTTTAAGAGCATCAACAATAAGCCTCAAATTTTCAATCAAAGCTAAAGAGTTGACTAGTGTAACATAGGGTGGAAACTCTTGTAGATCTTTGATAGCTTCATTTATAAACTCATTGCATCTTTGATATGAATTTGAAGCCTTTTGTGTGATAGAGAAGATAAAAGTGTTACTTAGATTCATTTTTTAATTCGATGTAATCTTTGTCAAATCCACATAACCTAAGTGAGATAGCGGCTTGAATTGTTGAGGTGGAATCATAGGTTGGATTACAGGTTCTCTTGAAACAAGACCTTTAAGAGTACTTCTAGATCACTCTCTGGATGGCTTTAATGGTTCAAGGCCTTTGGGAATATCACCTTCAATTGGAATGACTTCCTTTTTTTCCTCCTTCCTCTTTCCTTCTTCCTCTTCTCCTTATTTTTCTTATTTTTCTTCTTCTTTTTCATAACTAGATGACTTTATATTTTCTTTATTTCTTTTATCCTCATCATCCTTGTCTTTATCATTTTCATTTTCTTTCCTTCCTTCATTTTCATCTTTTCTTTTCTTTTCTTTGTTTCGAGTGTATTCTTGATATTCTTATTTATTTTCATCAGATTGATCCTTAGTATGATCATCAGACCTCTTATTAGTAGTTTCTTCTATGTTCATATGAGGGGAAGGTGTCTCTGAAGCACCAAGTGTCTCATCAACTGTATCCAAGACTATCTTATCCATTACTTTAGCAATAGTCACATACTCTAGAGTTTGAATAGTGTGAGATGAAGAATTGGTTCTTGTCCCAAGGGTCCCTGTGAATTTCCCAATCACATCATGAGTTTCTTGTCTTAATTTTTCAACATTTTCTTCTTCCTTAGTCATTGACATATTGAATCTTTGCTTGACTCTAAATAGTGTAGAACAATATTTCAACATATTTGCAGCTTCTATTTTAGATTGAGTTGAACTAACATATTTTATGGATGCTCTTCTCATTTTGTCTTAAAAATTTAAATCTTCTTGCCTTATATGTACTAATTCTTTCCACACATTTTCAATAAAATTTGATTGTATGGTATCCATATTTATGTTATAGATAACTATGTACTGAGAAAAATATTTTATGATTATTTCTTTTGCTTCTTCTAACTCTTCATCTATAAAGAAACCAATAGTGGTTTTGACTTTTTCACCAAGGTTACTACTTCTTATGTTTCTTTTCAAAAATTTCTCCCCTTCTAGAACAAGTGCAATTTCTTCCTCAAAAACACCACTCAAATTCATTTCTTGTGAGATTTTTCTTTAAATATTATTCTTCATCCTTAAGAAATAGATGGTGCAGCAATAGGTGTGTCCTTCCTTTTAGATGCCCTCATACTAGGACTGGTAGGGGCAATAAAATTTATTTATTTTCATCAGATTGATCCTTAGGATGATCATCTCACCTCTTATTAGTAGTTTCTTCTATGTTCATCTAAGGGGAAGGTGTCTCTGAAGCACCAAGTGTCTCATCAATTGTATCCAAGACTATATTATCCATTACTTTAGCAATAGTCACATACTCTGGAGTTTGAACAGTGTGAGATGAAGAATTGGTTCTTGTCCCAAGGGTCCCTATGAATTTCCTAATCACATCATGAGTTTCTTGCCTTAATTTTTCAACATTTTCTTCTTCCTTAGTCATTAACATATTGAATCTTTTCTTGACTCTAAATAGTGTAGAACAATATTTCAACATATTTGCAGCTTCTATTTTAGATTGAGTTGAACTAACATATTTTATGGATTCTCTTCTCATTTTGTCTTAAAATTTTAAATCTTCTTGCCTTATATGTACTAATTCTTTCCACACATTTTCAATAAAATTTGATTGTATGGTATCCATATTTATGTTATAGATAACTATGTATTGAGAAAAATATTTTATGATTATTTCTTTTCCTTCATCATTTACTTCATCATATAGCTCAGCAGTTGACATAAGATCATTATCAATCAAGTGGTTCACTAACATTGTGATAACCAAGGGAGGATGATTTCTTACTAGAGGAGAACCAAACATGTTCTCCACAGGGATGAATGAGCCTTCTTCATTCTTCATTGTATTTACATGAATTCGGTAAGAATCCTTTGCTTCTTCTAACTCTTCATCTATAGAGAAACCAATAGTGGTTTTGACTCTTTCACCAAGGTTACTACTTCTTCTGTTTCTTTTCAAAAATTCCTCCCCTTCTAGAACAAGTGCAATTTCTTCCTCAACAACACCACTCAAATTCATTTCTTGTCAGATTTTTCTTTAAATATTATTCTTTCTCCTTAAGAAATAGATGGTGCAGCAGTAGGTGTGTCCTTCCTTTTAGATGCCCTGGTACTAGGACTGGTAGGGGCAATAAAATTTTATATACAGAGAAAATTTGTTCTTTTATCTTTCCTTTCATAACATTATCTATATTAGGTGCAATAGAGCTAGAAATATGTGTTCTTGTGGCACCAAAAGATATCCTTCTAATTTTTTGGGTCCGGAAGCTACATCCATAGACTTAGCTTTCCTTTCATCAAGGACTTCCTTCAATAGTTATATTTCATCCTTAGTGTATGCCATGTCTTGGAAGAAATCTTCAAATTTATTTCTTCTTTTAGATGCAGTAGCCTCCAAATAAATTTCAATGGATTTATCCTCATATGTATTGAGCCTAGGTAGAGAGGGGTATTTAGGACTTACTAACAAAATCTCAATGTACCTCTTAGCCATTTTCTCTTCTATCTCAGATCCCAGAGGTTCAATCTAATGAATTTTGGGTTATATGGCCTCAATGATGCATTCATCTGTGGACACAAGAAATGTTATCTCCTTCTCATACTTCTTCACCAAACTTCTTGGAATCTTATCTCTTTCATTCATCTCATTTTGAAAGACTACAAAGAAAGAAATTAGGGCATTGTTCTTAAAATCTACTAAACTACATAAATAATCACAAATTTTATGAGTGACTTGTCTGGAGTTATCCCATATTATGTTCTTTCTCCCATATAACTCTCTAAAGAAATTGAATAACAAGCAAACAATTAAAGTCCCAAACTCACAAACATGTTTATCTTCCTTTGTCATACATAGTTTTTCCAAAAGTTGCAATCTCAGAAACTCACAAAGATCAAAATTATTTCCATTCACCACCATTTCATAAGCTATGTGAATAGCCATAGCTAGTACTAAATTTTCTCTATTTATGAAATAAACTTTTTTTCCAATCATAATGGCAACATGAGATAGACTTCATGGTTAGGGATCTCTCATCAAAATTGGCACCAATTAACCTCATAACCTCATCATTATTTACTACTTTTAGAACTGGAATGGCACAAGTGTCACAAAGACCAGCAACAACTCAAATCACCTCTTTGTTGATAATACCTTATTCATTTAACCAAAAAATATTATCATGAATCCTACTGAGATCCATCCTAAAAATAATTGTCTCACTCTTTCTCAAAAAGTTTAGGAACCAGTTCCAAACACTTAGATTTAGTCAACCTAGGTTTTCATATTCTAACTTGAGTAGTAGGTTATTAGTTAGCTCATTATACCACAAATATTTCAGGGAAGGACTGGGAGAGTGTTGGCACTTTTGCTTCTGTTGTTCAGGTTTTCTCAGCAGTCTGATTGATTTTTTGGCATTTTGTCTTGGGTTTGTTTTTTCTACTTAGACAATATGAAATGTAGGTGCCTGTGGTGAACCATGTTGTTGGCAGTTGATGTACTATGCACTCAAGTTTTGTGTTGTTTTGGATTTTTAGAATAAAGGGAATATTGAAGTATCTTTCTTTGGGTATTACGTGAACATGTTCATTTTTAGTTTTTGTATATCCTATTTTTATTCATGTTCTTGAGTATGATTCATGGGAACCGAGTTCCATGAATGTATGTTCTTGGATATTAAATGGGCAACACATTACTCAGAATATGCGAGAACGCAGCCATTAGATCATTTTAATAAAATTTCCATGGACATCTTCTAAAATTTGGTGGGGGCATCTCAAAAATTTCCACAACACTAGGAGTGGCCATATTTCCCAAACAATCTTGAATAAGCTTAACAAAGAGTTCCTTCAATTTTGAAAAACGTAGAATTCAGATAACAGAGAATACCTTACTTTTCAAGAACTATGGTTTCAATGTACAGTACTCTATCTCACTTTCTTTTTTGCTTCATCTTACAACAATTCTCCCAATTTGTGCAAATTTTATTTACCTTTACTTAGTCTCTTGATTTATTCTTTACGATTTTTCCCTAATTTTGCATTTATCGCTTTTCAACTTTAAAGGTGCTAGCCACATTGTGAAATGCACTATAAACCAAAAAGGCTCCGTAATTCTTTTGCTTTGCTTATTTTTTGCAAGAACTTTCCCCATTGCTTTCAGAATGAAAATTCACGTCAAGTATCCTTGTGTGTTCATATGAAACCTCATATATCAAGGGTTTGTTATATTTTTTAGTGAATTCTCCCCTTGAAACTATTGTTGGGTTGATTTCTTAGAAGAGGTATCCGTACCAGATGTCGATACAAGATTATTCGACTCACCCTTGTTCTCATGTTCTTCCTTATTTCTGCAAAAAAAATCCATCTCTTTCCTTACTTCTTCTAGATTTACCTTGTTCACTAACTTATTCTTTTGTTCTAGATTTAATTTATTCCCAACTTTTCTCCTACAAAATTTTGAGATATGTCTTGTTTTGTTGCAAGAGTGGCATACAACATATCCTTTATCAAAAGAGTTTTCACTCATCCTTGACCTACACTATTTATCCTTGTGTCCAAATATATTCCATGTGTAACACTAGCCTTGAAAAGAAAAAATTCTTCTACTGCTATTTAACATCATCATCTGGCTTCTACATTCAGTAGCTCTATATCCAAACTTATTGCAAACATAGAATTAAACAACAAGGAATCCAACATTCTAGCTTATTCCATTTTGGTTCATCCTACTTCTCCATTTTGTTGCTCTATGACCAAACTTATTGCATGAGGAACAAAATCCATTAAAAAATTGGAACCTTTGTGCGTTAGGTTGTCAAGTAGGGACTCTTCTGGTATTGATCCTTCTATTCTTGTTTTGATAAGCATTTCTTTTAGGTTTCCTTTGATTGTCCATTCTGTTGAGAATTGATTTAGTCTTTGAGCATTATCCTTCTTCAAGTCCTAGACCACTTTTTTCCTTAGAATTTTTTTGATATGAAATCAATTCATCAAGTGTTGTAGAGCTTGCATTGAACCTTTCTTCATGTGCATTCAATTTTTCCAGATCAGCTCTTAGGGTTACCACTTCTTGTTCAAGATTTATACAGTCACTATTTTTATTCTAGATTTCAACTTTCTGCCATTCCTCAATTTTATTTCTTTCTTCTGTTTCTACCTTTAGTCTATGAATGACCTCATTAACCTTCTTCAACTGATCACTGACTTCTCTATGTCTATCCTTGAATTTTTTAATCCATTCTCTCAATTTCTAGATGCAATCATTTGCTTCCTTCAAATTTCCTTTCGAAGCTTCCTTCTCATCCTCACTTTTATTTAATTTCTTAAGAGAAACATTGATCTCTTTAGATTTAAAATTTTCCAACCATGTGTTCAATTTTTGGGACCTTCCTCAAGTTGTTAGGCTTCTTCTGAGGAACCAAGCTGTGATACCCATTTTTGAATACACCATATTTTGAGGGGAGGTGAATCAGTATTCCACTAGACAAGTTAATTATTAGCCATAAAATTACCAATCTACATCTAATAGAAAAAATAAACCAAAACATAACAGAGATCATAACACATTGACACCAATATTTTTACATGGAAAATCCAAAATGGGAAAAACCACAGTGATGATTAGCTCACAATATATTATAACCAATTATAAGATATTAAAGGGCTCACAACCTAAATACAAAATGTGGCTTATTGCTAGGATACAAAAGATGTGGCTCACTGGCAGAAAATGAGCTGAAGAAGTGCACCTACAAAGTGTTGAGAACATTTTTGGTTATGCTTTGAAAAAAATATCAAACTTCTACTCTGGTTGTTAGTTTGTCAATACTATCAGGACTCCACACCATTATACTCGCCATATTATTCATATATCACCGATATCTCTTCTCTTCACCATATGACCATTATATATACGCATTCATATCTTCCTTTATCAATTAGGTCAGCCTAAATCAAGGAACACCCAAAATTCAAAAAGGACATGTCATCTTAAAACATATTTCCTTTTGACACACAAAGAAAAACATGTTATCCAAGTATTACATCATTCTGGACCTAAATAAATGTTGAAATGAATAGGACAATAGAGAGGGGGTGAATCAATTGTACCAAATTACTTATACTTATGAGCTTAATCAATTGCACTTTAACTTTAATCTATTATTAAGTATAAACATGAAATGTAGATAATAAAATAAAAACACCAGAGACACCAGATTTACATGGAAAACCCAATTAGGGAAAAACTATGGTGAGGACTAACTCACAATATAATAGTAATGAAATACTAGATGAAAAGGTTCATTTCCAAATGGCTCACTACCCAAAAAAGTATTCACTGTCCAAATACAATGTCTCATTACCTATAGATAGGACTCACTATCGAGAAGGAGGCTCATAGCCTAGAAACAAAGAACGACAATAGAAAATCCACCACAATAGGTTCCACACATTTGCAGCTTGATCAAAGGATTGCAGACAACATAAAGTCACTATTTTTCATGAATCTAACACATCAAAGTACTATTTCCTTAATTCACTTTCACACACTTCACTTCATCCCATACCCAATTCACAACATCTTGACTTGAATTTATACCATATTTGATCTTCAAAATGTTCTCCAAGGTCATATACACATTCTTTATTTATAAAAATTCAAATTAGGTTGGCGGCTCAACATTCCCATGGTGGATAAGAATGAGAGTGGACCAAACACAAACCTAATTAGGACCCAAAGAACATCTTGGATCAATCACACTCTTCTTTAATTGATGTTTATTCTTCAGGAAATGTGTAAACAACAAGTTATCCAAACCTAATGAAAACACCAATGAAATTTTAAGTATGCTCATCTACAACAAGATGATGACATGTGGATCACACAACATGCTTCACCAAATATTGACAGACCTCTTAAAAACCATCAAATACATCTGTAAAAACTGTAACAACTTCCATACACCAAGCTCTTTCCAACATTCCAACCGGACCATGAAGACACACACAGTAGATCTAGAACAAGCCTTCGAAAGTACCAAACCACAAGCACAGTTGCCAGAACATAGAGAACATAAATATTAACCTTCTTCCAAATCAATAGGATCTGAGATAAACCACCATAAGACTGCATAGCAGAGACATCTCTCCCAATCCACAAAAAAATAGTTCTACCAAACTAGTTCACACACCGGTGAATAAATATTTCACTCTACATCAATACAAAAGCTAGAACTCAAGATATATTATCCATTGAAGCCTAAAACAAATACTAAATATCCATACAAGCATAGGATCAATATAGAAGAAATGTAGAGCACACTCAAAACACACACACAACATTGTCTTCATTGTTTATTAATTTTCTCAAAAGCACTTGACATTAGCACATCTGCAACACCATAAAGATAGCTCCATGTAATATCAACACTTCCATACTATCTCAACTATACATGTAACACCTGTAATCACTCTTAATTGTGTTGGCATCAATGACAACATTAATGACAACACCAAAAAACATATTCATACTTTCAACAATCTCCCTCTTTGTCATTGATGGCAACACATGATATGAAAAACCATCAAATACAACATACACATTCCCCTGCTTCTTCTTCCCTTTATTTTTTAGATTAGACATCCTACACAATATTTTTGCACTCTCTTCTTCTTGCAATATTCTCTCTCCCTTTCAACTTTTTCGCATGACTCTATCTCGCGAGATATAAATAGGATTTTTCACATGACTTTCTCTCCCCCTTTGAAATCAATGGAAAAGGAAATTTTTGCATGAAACTTTTTCCATATAAAGATCTCATCACTCCCCCTTAAGAGTGCACCCACATCTAATACTACAACAATGATAATTTCTACTCCCATTGAGGAGTAGACCTCAATCATTAGTCCAAATAAATGAAGAATTTGTAGATCTACTGGACCGATGCACCTTCATGTACACCTATTTTAAGGAAGGAGGGGCAATAAACTGTAACTTCTCTTGGAGATACTTAAAATTATCCTTCAAAAGAGACTTAGTAAATATGTTTTTAATCTAATCCTTAGTAGATACATATTGAAGACCGATTTCATTCTCCAACACCTTATCACTCAAGAAATGATATCTGATAGATATATGCTTTATCCTAGAATGCATCATCGTATCCTTTAAAAAATTTATTGCACTTGTATTGTCACAAAAGATAGGGATAGGCTCATGACATATCAAACCTATATCCTTCAATTTTTTCTTCATCCAAAGTACCTATGTATAGTAGGATGTTGCTAAAATATACTCAGCTTCTATAGTGGACAAATAAATTGAATCCTATTTCTTTGTTAACCATGAAACCAGTCTTCCTCCATGAAATAATGTACCACCACTTGTACTCTTCTAGTCATCTACACAAACAACCCAATCTGCATCAATGTAGGTATTCAAGGTGAAATCAATATCCTTAGGATATCATAGACCATAATCTAGAGTCCCCTTTAGATATCTAAATATCCACTTCATAGATGTAACATGTGTTTCTTTAGGTTCATCTTGAAATCAGGCAACCAAACATACTGCATGCATGATATCCAGTCTAGTAGCAGTAAGATATAACAATCCAACAATCATAGATATGTGCATTCTCTGATCAATTTTACGAGAATCATCATCCTTACTCATTTTGCATACAATCACCATAGGGGTAGAGAATGGTTTGGATTCATCCATTCCAAAATTCTTCAATAATTTTTTAACATACTTAGATTGTGAAATGAATATTCCCTTATCAATTATATTCACTTGAAGTCCAAGGAAGAAATTTAACTCACCAATCGTAGACATCTCAAACTAGTTTTTCATCTCATCTACAAATTTATTGCACATACCTTCATTTCCTCCAAATATAATGTCATCAACATACACCACAACAGTCAAAATTTTGTTTCTTTCAACTTTGAAATAGAGATTGTTTTCTATAAAGGCTTTACTAAATCCTTGTTGTGTCAAATATTTGTCTAACCTTGCATACCATGCTTTGGGAGCCTGTTTAAGTCCATATAGTGCCTTTTTCAACTTCTAGACCAAGTCTGATTTCTCAGATAATAGAAATCCTTCCATTTATTCCATGTAGATCTCTTCTTCCAATTCTGCATTCATGAATGCAGAATTAACATCCATCTAGGGCACTTTGAAATATTTATGAGAATAAAATGCCAAAAACATCTAAATGGCCTCCATTCTTGCCACCAGGGAAAATTTATCCTCAAAGTCTATTCCTTCAACCTATGAATTCCCTTTGCATACAAGCTTTTCTTTATTTCTTACTACTTCACCATCTTCATTCAGCTTATTCCCAAACATCCATTTTGAACCAATTACATTCTTGTTTATAGGTCTAAGAACCAATTCCCATATTTGATTCTTCTTTCTCTGCTGCAATTCATTTTTCATTGCTCTAACCCAAATCTCATCTTTACATGCCTCACTCACAGTCTTAGGTTATATCTTAGCAAGTAAACACAAATTTACCTTGACCACTTTTCTTCTTGTGTTTACACCTTCACTTATATCTCCAATTATCTATTCCTCTAAATGATTCTTTTGTACATATTTAGGAGTCTTAGGAGCAGGTTCCAAAATCTCTTCTTCTGCACTCTATTATTTCTCTTGATTTTCCTCTTCTTGTACATGTTTGCACATAGGATCATCTAGTTCAACTTCACTTATTTTAACTAGTTTATACATAGCTACATCAACTTTTACATTTGCACTTTCAAATATTTCCCTTTGTCTTTTATTGAAGAATCTATATGCTTTGTTGTTAGTTGAATATCCAAGAAAAATACCTTCATCACATCTTGCATAAAACTTTCTAATATTCTCATAATCTCTTTTAATGTAACATATGCTTCCAAACACCTTACACTACTTAATAGTAGGAGTCTTACCAATCCATAGTTCATAAGGAATCTTTGTGATGTTACCTTTGATTTGAAATCTATTAAGAAAGTAAACAACAACGTGGATTGCTTCTCTCCAATATACATCAAGAAAATTTGCCTCTTTCATCATAGTTCTTGTAGCCTCTTGAACACTTTTGTTCTTACTTTCCATAACTCCATTCTACTGAGAAGTTCTAGGAGAAAAAGAGTCTCTCTTTATACCATGATCTTCAAAAAATACATTAAACTTGCCAGAAGTGAATTATCCACCTCTATCAGATCTTAAACATTTGATTCTAAGGTTTACTTCATTCTCTACTCTTTCCTTGAACACTTTGAATCTATCTAGGGCTTGAGATTTTTCCCTAAGAAAAATAACCAATTCCATTCTAGATAAATCATGAATCGAAAGAATATAATATCTATCACCATTAAGGCTTCATGCTCTTGTAGGACCACTGAGGTCTATATGAATCAATTCAAACATTCTAGTAGATGATTGTTAGTTTCCTTTAAAACTACATCTTGTTTTTTTTTTCCAATTGACAACTTCTGCAAATAGAATTGGTAGGCTTTGTGATTCTAGGAGGATCCCTAAAAACTTCTCTTGAATTGATCTTGATTAGATTATCAAAGTTTACATGTCCCATCCTCCACTGCCATAGCCAACATTCATTGACTTGAGAAACAAAGCATTGACTATCACCACTCTTAAGATGATAGATGTTTCCATAAGTTCTTCCCAGCTACCATATTCTAGACCCTTTTCTAATCTCACAAGTGCTATCCTGAGACAGAAGCTTAAATCCTTTTCTACACATTTTTTCAACACTTAAAAGATTATGCCTTAATCCATTAACATAATATACATCATCAGTACTATGTTTTCCATAAAGATGAATTATTTGATTTCTAACAATCTTAGCACCATAATCATCTCCAAGCATGAATAATCCTCCATCATACTTTTCAAGTTTAGTGAAATTAATATTTTCTTCGGTCATTTAATTTAGACATCCACTATCAATTACCCAATAGTCTGCATCCTATCTAGCATGAAAGGAAATAACCAAAGTAACCTCCATCTCATCCTTCCTATCCTCTAAACCAAATTACCTTGCACATATTCCATGGTTAGTAGACACAAATTTATTCTCCAAGGCTAGAAACAAGCATTCATTTTTTTCATCCTGAAAATTAGACTCATCATAAGAAATTATAGCATCGACTCTAACATAATACAATTTCTTGAACTTTTTATTTGTTTTGTCTTTATTATTATCTCTATTATTCTTATGTGCTAATCTATTTGGACATCTTGAATCATAGTGAACAATATTTCACCAATTGAAACATTTAAAAGGTAGCATACCTTTCTACTTACCGATACCTTTCTTTAATTTCCTTGTAAATTTTTCTTCCAACTCTTTTGAACCATCACTATTTAGATCATCTTCTATTTAGTTTCTTTGAAGTTTGTTTCGTCTTTATCCTTTTATCTTTCAAAATTCCTCATCTTAAATGCAATCAAGGTGCTAAATAGTTGTTCTTTAGTAAATATCCTTGGATCATGTGATTCTTCAATAGCAGAGATGTTGTCACTATAACACCCTTGTAGGATCATCAGGATCTTCTCTATTACATCTTCATCTGCCATGATACCACCTTGATCTTCGATTTCATTTGTTGTAAGTTCAACTCTCTAATAGTATCTTACAATTTCTTCACATTCTTCCATTTTCAAGTTCTCAAATTTGTGCTTTCTTGTTATCTTTCTTGATAATTTGACTCTATCATTTCCTTCATAGATATCATTCAAAGTTTCACATACTTCATAAGTAGTGCCTAAAGAGATAAAAAATTTCCATTTAGTTCTAGATAAGGCACTAAAGATAGAGTACATTTATTTTTCATTCTCTTTATAGAAAAAAATCTCATCTATAGAAGAAGGGCCACTAGCTGGTTCAACATACTTTTTCTCAAAAACTTTCCAACTCTTGAAACCAAGAGAGATCAGGTAACCTCTCATCTACACCTTCCAATCACCATAGTCAGCTCCATAAAAAAAGGGGATTTGCAACTTTTGTGTCATCTAATCTACCCCAAGAGGTTAAGATCTTCTCTAAGGAACCAAATAATTGATACCAATTTTTGAAATTCACAAGACAACTAAGAGGGGGTGTGAATCAGTTGTACAAAATTAATTTTACTTTTGACCTTAATCAATTCCATTTTAACTTTAACATGTTATTAAGTATAAACATGAAATGTAGATAACAGAAAGCAAACACCAAATACACCATATTTACATGGAAAACCCAATGAGGGAAAAATTACGATGAGGATTAACTCACAATATAATAGTAATGAAATACCGGATACAAAGGATCACTACCAAAGTGCTCACTGCCCAGAAATGACTCATTGTCTAGATACAAATGCTCACTTCTTATAGATAGGACTCATTATCCAAAAGGAGGCTCTGCCTACAAATAAAGAAATACAATATAAAATCCACCACAACAGGTTCCACACATTCATAGCTTGATCAAAGGATTGCAGACACCATCAACTCACCGCTTTTAGGAATCTAACAAATCAAAGTATTGATTCCTTAATTTAGTTTCACACACTTCACTTCATCTCATACCCAATTCACAATATCCTGAATTTCATTTATACCATCTTCAATATTGAAAACTTTCCCCAAGGTCAACTACACATCCTTTATTTTTACAAATTCAAATTAGGTCAATTACTCAACATTCCCGCAGTGGATAAGAATGAGAGTGAAAAAAAAACAAACTTAATTAGGACCCAAACAATATATTGGATCAATCACACACTTCCTTAATCAATTCTTATTCTCCATCTAATGTGTAAGCAGTAGGTCAGCCAAACCAAATGAAAATACCAATGAACTTTCAAGTACATGCATCCAGAGTAAGATGATGACACATGGATCACACAACTCTCTTCACTAGACATTGACACACCTCTTAGAAACCATTAGATACATTTGCAGAAACTACAACAACTTCCATAAACTAAACTCTTTCCAACAATCCAACTAGACAGTGTAGACACACACAATAGCTCTGGAACAAGCCTTCTGAAGCACCAAACCCCAAGAACATTTTCCTGAACATAGAGAACATCAATATTAACCTTCTTCTAGATCTACAATATTTGAGACAAACCATCAAAATACTACAAATTAGATACATCTCTCCTAGTCTATAGACAAACAGTTCTATTAAATAGGTTCATACATCAGTGAACACATCTTTCACTCTACATCAACCTAGAAGCTAAAACTCAAGATATATTCTCCATTGAAGCCCATAAAAAATAATATATATATGCACATGTATAGGATCAATATAGAAGAAATGCATAGCACATTACTAGATAACACTCAGAACACACACACAACATTATCTTCATTGTTTATTAATTTTATCAAAAGAATTTGATATCAGCACATCTACAACACCATAAAGATAGCTTCATGTACTCTCAACACTTCCACAATATCCCAGCTATACATGTACCAACTACAATCACTCTAAACTATGTTGAAAACAATGAAAACATTAATGACAACACAACCAAACACATTCATACTTGCAACAAGAGAAACAAACAAAAGATAAACCTTTTCAACCAAAAAACTCACTAAAAACTCATTTATGTCCATAACTAACATTCATGAGTAACATATCAAAAACTCATATAATTTCCCATTACTGTGAAGATTTATAGATCAAGATAGATGCATAGATTTCTTAGTCAGTTACCAACCAATGTTGGAATGAATGGCAATAGAACAAGAGGGCATCTTCTTCATTCGTCTAACACCTATAACTTCTACAATTTTGGGTTCATTATATTCAAGAGGGACATTATGTATTTGGATCTATAAGGGAATGTATTAGATGGAGGCTAATATAGGGTTCAAATGACATGTCTACGGTTGAAGGTATATGTCTTGCCCATTAAAGAAGGTATTTGGGTTGAAGGTACAGGGTAACCACTTTCCTCATATATATTAAATTTTTTGAAACCTCTCTAACCATTATTCGTTGATCCATGATTCTAAAGTATTAATGGGAGGAATGTAGTTCAAGATCTTACCTACACATGCGTGACTTTTTAGGAGAGAGATAGAAGGATAGAAATTTTTTTAAAGATGTGTACTTTAAATTTTGATTGAGAATAAAAATATGGAAGTTTAGCTTCATGATGATGTTTTGAGAACTATATTTTTATAGAGAACCCACTTCTAGATGTTGGAAAGGTGGGAAGCTTGTACTATGATTGTGGGTGATTTTTTTTTTTTCCTTTTTCTATTTTTTGACTTAAGTTTTTATATCCCAATGCCACAATGTTTGGTAAAGTGGAAACAACACTCTGATACCCCTGCTAATAAGAGGATAGATCAAAAAATAACTAGAATGGTAGGGGACATGTCATAAATATAGAGGAGGCTCACCAAGACTTGAGAAAACTATCGAATAGTGATGAGTGGGTTTTGAAAGAATTTTTTTTTCTTAGTAGGGGTTTTATTTATAGTTTTAGAAGGTGTAGGGGAAACATTATTTACTTTTCTTTGATTCGTAGTCTTGACCCCCTTAAATATCTTAGTATGTGTAACGTTGAAAAAATGGTCCTTAGGATTTTTCACCCTCGTTTATCTCCTCCTTGTGGATTTTGGATTAGTGTGGCCTTGATTTGGTGTTGTAATGTGGATAACACATTCACATTAGGTCTTGGGCCCTTGTGAACTAATGTATTTTAATGGTGTCTTGTAAAGGTGTTGTAAAGTGTTGAAACACACTTTCACACTTTTATAGGATTTCTAAGCATAACAAACATGCTTTCAATCATAATTTATCTTAACCTTGCCTTATTTGGTTTGTTGTAAAGTATTCTAACACACTTTCTCATTCCTCTATGATTCTCATTAATAATTGGGCTTTCCTATGCTTTAATTGGCCCCTTTTTGCATCCATGAACCTTATTTATGCATACTTTTGAGGAAAATCCTGAAAAAAGGCATTTAAAATAGAAGAATAACGAAAACCCATGTCAAATTCCTAAGTTGGGACTCATTTTCCATTATACATGAATGAGTCCCCTTAGGTGGGACCCATTTTCCCAAGGTGGCGAATGAGTCCCATTTAACTCAAAATCAAATTTAATTTAAATCTTTGGTAGGATTTTATTCTCCAATATCCAATGTTAGCTTGTAGTGTTGTAATTTTGGGAATTGTTGCATAAATAAGTATAAATACAAGGTTATTTCTCTCATTTTTTACCCAAAGCATTTGAGTACTCATCCTTATAGAAATTTGATTTCATAAGACCATTTGAGCAACAGAATTCAAGGAATTCAAGGGAAGATTATGAATCATTCAAGAGAATTCTTCAAGTACAAATCATCATGTAAAATATAAAATTATTCATGTTTGTTATTGTGCTCAAAATTGTGATGTAGAGTTCATGATCCAATCAAGCATTACATTCAATATATATCAACATCAAACAAGATTCAAGAACCACATTCATTGTAGCCATTTCAAGCATTATTGCAGTACTTTATTGCTATGGTTTGGTGAGTTGCAACATCATATTTTGTTCATTCATCATTCTCCATTACATTTTATTTCATTTCAAGGTTTTATTATCAACAAGGAGTTCGATGAAGGTAAACCCATATTTTCTAACCCCACAACCATTTTCCCTCTCTTTGTATGTGATTTGTAGGTCTAGGTTGCAGATTTATCAAGGAGCAAGATTCAAAAAATTGTCATCAAGTTGTCAAAGCAATTCAAAGTTTTCAAAGTTGTGAACAAGCCTTGGATGAGCTTGGAGAAGACCTATAGGCTGATTTTTTTAGTTTCAAAATCAAATTTGAATCAGGAACAAAAGACTAGATTGAGAGCTACAAGATCCAACTCTGAATCTCCAAAAATCTAGAAGTGGACTGATTTTCCACTATTGGCGAACGAGTCTTACTATACATATATGTCAAGGATTTTTGTAGATTTGAGTACCCATTTGTTTGAAACATATTCCGACACAATTTACTCAAAACTAGACTAATTCACCTAGCTTGGCGTATGAGTCCCAATTGTCTTTAACAATGGATTTTTTAAGATTCCAGATCTTCATTCTCCCTTCTCAAGGTTTCTACGTGCATATTTCCAGTTTTATAAATTTTTGTTGCATTTTGCTTGTATTTCTAGGTCATCTTGCATACTACACTATGTTTTCAAACATTTTATTTTCCAAGTTTAAAATTTATGGTGAACCCCTCATTTCTTAGCATTCAATCCCCTAGAACATTCTACTTTTCTATATTTCAATATCCTTTGCACTGAAATGTCAAGGGTTTGTTCTTAAGTGAACCGTGCCTTAGAAGAAAAAGGTGGACCTCTTTCCTTTTAGGTCTAAAACTCTAGAAGTCCTAGAGAGAGAAATCCACCCCATATTTCTATGGTTAATTTTGGTGAACCTACATTTAGACCATCATAATTCTGATTTGGAGTGCATTTACATCCTAGATTTAGCTTGCATTAGCATTTCATTAGGTTTTGCATTTGTTAATTTACATTCTAGGCTTTTGATTTTTTGCATTAGTGAAAAATCTCATTTAGCCTGCATTATTGCACTTAATTTCATTGAAAATAAGTAAAATGTTTCATTTTCATCTTATATTTGCATCAAAAAACATAAAAATCATAAAATTCAATTCATTTTGTTTGAAAATATTAAAAAAAAATCAGTACCTGGACTCATTCGCTACCTTGGGTGAATTAGTCCCCTTGCATATTTTGCATTGTATTTTCTGGAATTTACAATTCATTGTCTAAGTTTTTTTTTTTTTTTTCTACATTTCAATTTTACTTTCTAAAATTTTAGTTATAAGAGTTTCATTCTTATTAGTTTACATTGCATTTGCAGTTGCACTCACCTTGCATTTAGTAGCTTTTGCATGAGTGTTTGGTGGTCTATTGCTAATACTCTAGTGAGAAGAAGTTCAAGACTCATTTCATCCCATGATAACACAATTGTTGTGGATCTTGAGTCATCTAGAGCTTCCACTCCTAGTATTGACACTATTATACTAGGCATGGATAACACCCTTAGAAACTCTTTGCCTTCAAGTAGCATGCAAGTTGAACCAAAGAATGATAGCATTCCGCAAGATAATATAATCCACATTCATTAGGACCTAGTGAACTTATAAAATCAAATTAGACTTGAATAAATTTTAACTACTACAATTCCTATAGTTGAAAAAATTCATCGCATTCTTGAAAGTGAAGATGGCCTTGACCTTGTGAAGAATATAGTGCAAATCTTTGGCAAGCATCTTCCCTCAACCACTAGTTGTCCTTTTCCCACAAACAATGTTCCAAGCCAAGGAAGAACTCAAATTCCTCTTGTTGTATGTTTTGGTTGTGTTGTTGATATGTGGTTGTCCTTAATGTCAACACTATTGACATTGATAATTCTGAAGGCTGTATATGTCGAGGATATTGAAAAAATTATAATAAATATGGTGCATGAATTTTGTGAAGCTATGAAGATTATAATGGTGGAAATTTCTATAATTTGATATTTAGAAGTCATGCATTAAAGGGTTTGTTTCTAAGCCTATCTAGTATGTTCTTCAGAAGTTTCAGAGGTGTGCATCAAGATTGGAGCGAGTTATGAGTTTTTGAGTTCCAACAATTATTTTGTTATTGTAGCAAGTGTTTCTGGAGGAAGAGAATTCTATTCTAGTAAATTAATTTGTTGTGTATGCTTTTGTGATGTTTAGTGATGTTTTCAAATCATACTCTATCATTGTTGTACATTTGTCTTGATCAGTGTGATCGTGATCAAATATTTTACATTTGTGTGTTTGAGTTTTCATGTTCTTGTCCGACATGGTGGTTGTAGTGTGTTGTGGAACCTCGTGGATTAATCTTTTAATGTTTGGTGTGTTCGAGGATGTTGATTTAGGTCTTGATTATGTTGTGACTGACTTAAGTTGGTATGCATTGAGTTTTATTCATGAATTGGGCCAACAATCTATAATTTATTCTTTTATTTGTGGCTAACAAAGTTGTTGATGCAAATCCATGTAGAAGGTATATAAGAGTGATTTTTTCTTCATTTTGAAGTGTGCTCGATGTGTATGTGTGAAGTGTGAATGTGAAATGTGTGAATAAAGATCATATCATTCGATTTTAGAGAAGAGTGTGAAGAAGATTGAGCGAAGTGTCAAGAAGTATTTTTGTGCCTAACTGGAAGTGTTATCAGGCTTTTGAAGAAGCTAATTTCTTAGTTCAACCTCATCAAATGGATTTAATCTAATTTTTCTATGTAAGGAAATGAGCCTTCCTTTCTGAGCAGTGAGCTCTAGGTAGTGTTCATAAATGCATGTGCATTCCCTATTCATTTTTCATTATACTTATAACAAGGTATAATATTGTGGATTAACCTCCATCATGTTTTTTCCCCTAATAGGGTTTTCACATGTAAAATCTTGGTATTCATGTGTTTGTGATGTGTTGTTAATTCATGATTTTACTGTTAATTATCAGATCTAAGATTAAAGGTCGATAAAGGTTAAATAAGTTTAAATTATGTGACAACTGATTCACCCCCCCTCTTAGTTGTCTATCCTTATTTTTCCAACAATTGGTACCAGAGAAGGTTCCTTAGAAGATGTTCAATAGCTTGAGGTGATCCAAGATGGCATCATACAAGAAGGATAGTCCTAGATTTTGTTAGAACCAGAATTTTCATAAAAATTCTAGAGGCTTTTATCCATTTGAACCCAATATTTTTCTATCTTGTTCATGAAAAATCACTTTACCACCATCCACAATGCTAAAATTTCCTTTTACCGCCATACTACTACCTTATCATTCACCCTTCTTAGCCAACAGCTCTTACCTCATTACCACAACCCTTTGCAAAATGGCTTGCAGTATCACGGTTATGAATATTCACATCATACCCTTACTGCTATACCATGTAGAGCAGAACCTTGGCCCGCAGTTCGATAGTGAAGTGAAGGGTATTTTATAAAGGTATACCACCATACCACAAGGAGTTTGAACTTGGCCCGTGGTAGAGCAGTAGGGAGAATAGTCTTGGCTGATACCGCCATACCACAGAGGGACAAGATAAGCACCACTATAGAGTGGTAAAAGGAGTGGACCACTATACCACTGAGGGTCAACAAGTATTCCATGGTAGTGTGGTGTGTAGAGGAGCATTAATAGGAAGATATTGCCACACCACGAAGGGATGAAACAAGGCATGTGATAGAGTGGTAAGGAGAGCAAATAAAAGATAGGTCACCACGATACCACGAGAAGACAAAATGTGGTGCGTGGTTGGGTGGTAGAGAGCAATGCAAGGAAGAGACCACAATAGAGCAGTGGAGATGATAGTGAGGGTCAAGTCACCATGGTACCATGGGGAGGTGAAAGATAGACCATGGTAGGGTGGTATATGGAGGTGTAGCATAAAATGTCACCATGGCACCGTAATAGAGGAAATGTAGGTGTGAGGTAACATGGTAAAGTGACCATTTTTGTTGTGTTTGTTATTATTTTCATATTTTAGTTATATTTTTTCAAACGACGCGACTCTTAGCCTCTCATGAGAATGTGAATAGACCAAAAACCGAAAGGTGCGGGAGAAATTTGTGAAGATATAAATGCATGAGTTTGAGACTGGATGAGAATTAGAAGTTAGAATAGTTAGAAAATAGCAGAAAATAAACTGGGGGATGCAAATAATGTATAGAATTTTCTAAAGAAAAGCAATGAAAATAATACTTTAAACTCGTGAAATATTTTTTGGTGTTCAGATGTTGTGATGCAATTATTTCTACTTTTTATCTGGTTGTCTCCGACTTGAGATTTTTAATCAATTAAATCAATATGTCAATTATGTTCTTGATTTATCAAAGTGCATTTTCATTTTGTGTGATTTAATTAATTGGTGTCTACAAGTCAGATTTAAATTCTTTTGAGTAAATCACAGTGATTAAGGATTTTTTTGGATAATTGAAGAACCTGGTAAAGAAATATTCTAGCACAATTTATGCAAGTCATAAATTTAGTGAAGTTTTATGCTAGTCATAGAACCTCCTTTTCCAAAGTTCCTAGAAAATTGAGTCAAGCCAAAAAATAGGGAAACACATAGCCTTCTTGAATTTTGACTCCATTGCGCATGTGGATACAAAGCACTAATTTGTCATACCCAAAATTGTTTTTTTATAAAAAACATATATAAACACTTTCATTTTATGTAGTAGGAGTATTTGTTATTATTTTATCTCTCCACTTCCAATTACCATTATGGATAGATTTCTCAAGCAGGAAGCATATAGTTTAAGTCTACCTCATTTATATAGGTTCACCGGCCTAGGTTTAGCAGAGCCTAAAGAGTAGAAGGTTCAATCACATTTATTAGCCTTGTACATTAGCCAAAAAATTTGTGAGAGCTTGGAAACCTCTCGTGGTTCAAACCTATGTTTTTGAGTCCTAATAGATTCAATGGTACAAATTACTCTCTATGGAAGGTCAGAATGGAGTGTCATTTGAAGTGCATTGGTGAACCCTTCTAGAAGATTACAAAGAACATATATGTTATTCCTCACAATGGTCCCTCTACTCTTGATGATATCAAAGATGCTGAAACAAATACAAGGGCTATAGAATCATTATTGAGTGCTTTGACAGATTCAGAGATGGAAAATGTGATAGGTCTGAAAATAGCACATTATATTTGGAAGAAGCTGGAGACATTGTATCAAGGAGATGCACAAGTAAAGATTGCTAAGATAACAAGTCTAAAAGGTAAGTGGGAGAACTTGAAGATGAGTGAGGATGAAAACATTGTTGCTTTCATGTAGAAGGTAAATGAACTCGTGATAGGCATCAAATGTGTCAATGGAATTATGGAAAAAAATGATATTGTGGCTAAAGTGCTAAGATCATTGCCTACTTCCTACAAATAAAAATATCATGCTATTGAAGAGATCAGGATAGTAAAAAATGTGACAAGAGACATACTAATTGGTAAACTATCTTCCTTTGAATTGAGAAAATTTGGTGAATCTACTCCTAAGATAGAATCTGCATTTAAGGCTACTGTATCCAGAAGAAGTCAACAGAGATATGATTTGGGAGAAATTTCTAGAAATACATCCAAGTATGAAGATGAGATGAAATAGATTAAAGATGAAGAAAGAGAGCTAGAATAACTAGAAGCATTGATTGTGAAAAGAGAATACATAGCTCAAGGTAAGTAAAAAGGAAAGTTTCCTATTAAATGTTTCTCTTGTAGTAAGATAGGTCATTTTGTATCAAGGTGTCCTGGAAGAGTTTCTAAGTACAAACCTGACAAGTCTATATTTCAAAAGAAATGTTATGATGCCAAAGAAGGTGTTACTAATGATGAATCTGATAAATAAAATGGAAATGAAGATGGATGGGTATTCATTGCTATCAAGGAAAATGGTACGGTGTCCACTGAATCTGCTAACAATCAGAATATTGAGAAATCTCTTGCAGCTAGAATTGATGAAAAGGATGAGAGGGTGATTGAAAAAGGATGCTCACATCATATAACTGGTGACAAAAAAAAGTTTCTAAGCTTAAAAAAGTATGACAGTGGTGTTGTAAGATTTGGAGATAACAATGTTGGTGTGATTTGTTGTAGAGGCATTATTTCTCTTGGTTGTAGAAACAATATTGATTATGTTCTTTATGTTGAAGGATTGAAACATAATTTGTTAAGTGTTGGACAGATGGTAGACAAGGGATAGAATCTTCAGTTCAAGGATGGTAAGTGCAGAATACTGGGAGGTTCTAGAAATATAATTGCTTTAGGTATAAAGACAATAGGTAATATTTTTCACTTGAGTGTTGCTAGTGAAAGTTGTTTAATTGCTCGAGTTGATGTAATTTGGTTATGCATACAAGGTTTTGTCATGTGAATTTTGATAACATTGTCAAAGTAATCTCCACTCAAGTAGTCAGAGATCTACCTAAGTTAGTCAAGCCTACTAACACTATATGCAAGGAATTTCAGATGGGAAAGAAGACAATAATTTCTTTTCAGAGCAAACAACATCATTCTAATGGAGTATTGGAGTTGGTACATACAGATATGTGTGGTCTATCCAGAATCAGAAGTCTACAAGGATAAAGGTACTTTATGTTGCTTATTGATGATTATTCTAGGATGATATGGGTTGCTTTCTTGAGAGAAAAACATGAGGCACTAGAAAATTTCAAATGTTTCAAAGCTATGGCAGATAATGAGATAGGTTTGAAGGCTAAATGCTTAAGATCAGACAAAGGTGGTGATTTCACTTCCTAGGATTTCAATTCATTTTGTGAAGAGTATGGAATCAAAAGACAACTATCTACTTCCCAGACCCGTCAACAGAATGAAGTTGAAATAAAGAACAAAAAAATTCTAGATGCTACTAGAACTATGATGTTAGAAAGTAATGTCCTCATATCTACTGGAGAGAAGTTGTAAGAACTACTATATATACTATCAACCAGGTAAATGTAAATGGTAGTTTTGGTAGGACTCTTTTTGAGTTGTGGTTTGGTTATAAGCCTATAGATAAATATTTCAAAATCTTTTGAAGTAGATGTTATATCAAGAGAGATGAAGATATTGGCAAGTATGATGCTAGAAGTGATGAAGGTATCTTTTTGGGATACTCTACTAAGATCAAAGCTTACTAGTGTTATAATAGAAGATTGGAGAAAATGGTTGAAAGTGTAAATGTCAGAGTTGATGAAGATACTGTTAGATCATCCAAATATTGTGGATATGATTCAAATGACCAACATGATAGTACCAAGGATGCATAGACACAAAATCAAGTCCAAATTATTTCGGTGAATCAAGAGAATTATGAAGGAGAAACTAGTGGAAGTGTAGAGTAGAGAATAGAAGAACTAGAAGTTAGAGATAATTCCAAAGTTCCAAGGTATGTAAACATAAATCATTCTGAAAATCATATTATAGGAGACAAGAACAAAGGTGTGCACTCTAGAAGAAGAATTTCAGAAGAGTATTGCCCGATTTCCAAAATCTAGCCTAGCAATGCCAATGAAGCATGTAAATATGAATATTGGATGGAAGCAATGAAGGAATAACTAATGTAGATAGAGAAAAATGATACATAGATTCTTGTTCCCAAACCTCAGGATAAAAATGTGATTGGAACCAAATGGGTCTTTCGGAATAAGCTGAATGAACAAGGTGAAGTGGTCAGAAATAAAGCAAGATTGGTATGGAAAGGGTACTCATAGATAGAAGGTATTGGTTTTGAAGAAAAAATTTCCCATGTTGCCAGAATTGAAGCTATAAAATAATTTATCTCTTATGATACTTTCAATTATTACAAAGTCTATCAAATGGATGTGAATTCAACATTTTTGAATGGTGAATTAGAAAAAGAAGTTTATGTTGAGCAACCGGATGGATTTCAACTAATTGATGAAAAAGACATGGTTTTTTGATTGAATAAAGAACTATATGGACTCAAACAAGCCCCTCGAGCTTGGTATGCTAGATTATTCAAATACTTGTTGAATCTTGGATTCAATAAAGGTACTGTTGACAAGAATCAATATTTCAAGATGGATCAGGGTAAAGAGTTGATTATTGAAGTCTTTGTTGATGATATTATTTTTGAAGGTGATGGTGAATGATGCATGAAGTTTGTTGATGAAAGGAAAATTGAGTTTGAGATGTCAATGATTGGAGAGCTATAATTATTTTTAGGATTGCAAATTACTCAGTTATACAATGTAATCTTTATATCTGAATCCAAATATGTAAGAGAATTAATGAAAAATTTTGGCATGGAAGACTCAAAGCTAGTTGGTACACTCATGATAACCGGATGCAAGTTAACACATAATGATGATTCTCCTGAAGCTAATCAAATAAGATACAATTCAATGATTGGTGGATTTCTCTATTTGACTAAGACCAGAATAGATATTATGAATGTTGTATGTATGGTTTCTAGATATCAAGTTGATACAAAGGAATCACATGTGACTGCAATAAAGAGAATTTTCATATACTTGAAAGGGATAGTTGATTTTGGTCTTTGGTATCCTAAGATTGATGATATTACTCTAAATGTATTTACAGATGTAGACTTGGCAGGAGATGTGGATGATAGGAAAAGGACAAGTGGTGGTGCATTCTTCTTGGGGAAGAAGTTGGTGTCTTGGCTAAGTAAAAAGTAGAATTCCATTTCCTTATCTACTATTGAGGTAGAATATATTGTTGTTGCAAACAATTGTACTCAAGTGTTATGGATGAAGAAGATGCTGGGAGATATCAAAATCGATTATAATGAGCCTATTGCTATATTTTATGATAACTCAAGTGCCATAAACATTTCTAAGAATCTAGTGCTACATTCAAAGAAAAAACATATTATAGAGAAGGGGGATTCACTAATCATGAGTTCTCTTCATTCACAGAGCCTCATGGGGTGAACTGCCCTAAACTACCTCAAAGGACATCAATGCGAGTTCTAGAATCTGAAAGAGTAGGTCACAACTATTCTCTGGACAAACTAAAAATCTCTTGGCTAAAGGATGTTAGTGCAAAATACAGATGATAGTGTAATGCATTGGCATCTCGTATAGTTCAGAAAGCAAGCTTATCACAGTAAACAACTAGGTGGCTACTAGCAATCTGATTATTGAGAACTACTAGAATACAAGAAAGTAGTAGAATGTGATAGAACTAGAATTAAGTAGAATATAAATGATAGAGTTAAAGAGGAGAAAGAAAGTGCTTACGATCGTGTGATTGATGAAGCTTCCAGCACATGAGTGTCTTCAATACCTACATATAAGAGAGAGAGAAAGTGTTGGGGCTATATAGGGGTTTTCCTCGGTGAAAACCCCATTTTAGTGTTCACACCTCCACGGAAAACCAGATAGATAGAGAGAAAGGTATTGAATGAAGTAAAGTACACAAAGACACTACAAAATAGTGTTATGCTACTCAAAAAAATAATAGAGGAGAGGAAAGAAATATTACCACCTCCACCTAAAGTGCTCAAGGCTAATAAGGGGGAAAAGTGAGAGGAACTCAAGCCTATGTTGCAATGGTGTTTTCTGAAACTTGCTCTATTGAAGTGATGGAGTGTTGATGTTGTTGCTAAGAGATGCAAAGTGTTTGTGAGGAAGCTACTTGGAGCTTATGAAGAGATTTTAGAGGATGTAGAAAGGATGTGAAGAGATCAACCAATTGTGAAATGGAATGAGAATGAGTGAATATGAAGGAAAGAGGAAGGAAATGGCCATATTCAGGTCGGTCGATCGAAGAGGGCATTACAAGTCGACTCCCAATGGGGAATGTAATGCCTCTGCAGGTTTCAACCACAATAATCTATAAGGGAAATTAGTCTGTCACATAGACGTATGTGTGTTGTGCGGTCATTTCCGATAGTAAATCCTCTATCGATGCACAAAATGGATACCAAGTGGAATGAAGGTTTTGTATAGTTTTTCACACATGCCCCACTAAAATTAGGGACCCTCTTTGCTTGGTCTTTTGGTTCTTCTCTGTGGCCTTGCCCTTTTGGATTTGTCTTGGGTCTTTGGTGCTTTGGTCCTTTGGTTTTTAGATTTGGTTACTTTACAATGTTTCCAAATACTTATCTTTCTTGTGCAAATACCCCTTCTGAGGTAACACTTTTAAAATTATGAGTCTTGAGGTAAATTTCAGGTTTTTCTCTAGTTTCGGGAATTTTCTCTCTGAACAGAAATCCCCAGTTGCCTAGAAAACCTAGTGAAGGCTAGTTTTGCACTGTTCTCGAATATTTTAACTCCTCGAGGAATTCCACCTTCCCTAGAATTTCCCAAAATTCCTCCATCCCCTTGGATTCCTGAACTTATTTTGGGTTGTCATGCCATTTTATTTATACTTCATGTACGGACTCTATAGACTATGTTTAATGAAGTTTGGGGGTTTTATGATGTGAATCGATTTCATTTGTCTTGATTGAATCTGGAGAGCTTGATTTTGGGTGTTGTATGCAAGTTTAAACACTTTTAGAGTCTTGGATCCCTTGCTTTGGTGGTGTTTGTTTGGTGATTTTTGACATTTTCTTGAGGATTCAAGGATTTTTTGTTGTTCCTGCTATTTCAACTTGCTATGCATTCATGGTTTGTTTACGGTCCCTTTTCTTTCAATTGATGGATATCAATAGCTCTAGGGTGTCATGAATGTGCTTTGAGTTTGTATTCTAGCATGATAGGGGTATGTGAGTAAGTTAGGGTTACTCCCTTTGTTATTTTGAAGTCCCTCTAAAATCGATATGGGTCATCCTTCCTAATTTGATGATTTGATTGCACCATTCATTTCTAGTTTTACCTCCCCCCAAGCCTAGTCTTGTGCATGATTTTTTTTTGGCTAGGGTTTTGATCTTGGATTCCCCTATGTTCGATGGAACTAATGATTATAGGTTGATTTGAGTGGTTATTTTTCATTTGCATTTGATAGCTTCTTTGCCCTAAATATTTTTTGACATTCACCAAGATTTAATGGGGCAAGTGAGTGGGCTGAGTTTGTAACCACGTGTTCATCATGAAACCCTAGGGTTTTATCTTGAATTTATTACCAATGATATTAGATCACCCTTGGAGGAGTTATAAAGTTAGATCCATCAATGAACAACCTAAGGTGAATAGAATCTAAGCTCAAAATCCCAAATTTGTGATCGCTTGATCAATTTGGTTGAAATCCTGATGAAGTCAAAGATTTTGGGATTTTTGTGATTTCGAGTATTTCCTTTACCTTAGGATTCCCCTAGATTTCCTTCAGTTAGTCATTTTCCCGAAAGCTTGCATGAAACGTGAAACTAAGATTGACTTCATGGAAATCCATTGTCTTGGGAAATTTTCAAATGTCCATTGCTCCTTCATTTTTCTGAAATATGCAAATTTTCATTAATTTCGCGGATTTCCTTCCCCGACAGAATTCCCCAACGATCTATTAGAATTGAAGAACTAAGGGAATGCATGAAATAATTGTTAGTGATCTTGCATTACATGATTGATTTGAGTTAATTAAGGATATATGATTCTATGACCTAGATTTTGCATGATGATTGAGTGATTTTTTTATGTTTGCTATACTTTCATCACCGAATTCCGCCTGGCTGAGAATTCCCCGAAATTCCCTTTTGGTCCAAAATCTTCAAAGGGGTGAAAATCCTAAATTTCGACAAAGGGTGTTTTAATGATATTTTAACGGGATTGTAATTGTTGTTTGGGTTTCTTTGATGATGAACATGTTATTTATGATAGACTAACCTAGACTCTCATGTTGTATTGGGTATTTATTATGGTCCCTTTTTAAATGCAAGTTGAATCAAGCAAGGCTATTGTTGGTAGTGCTAAAGGCAAGGTGATAGATCCCAATGATGAGGGAACTTCCTTATTAGAGGAAGAAAGGATCAAACTAGACATAAAAATCAAAGCTCCAAAGAGAAATTTGACATCCATTTGGTCAGAAATCATTGACACCAATGTGGGAAAATGGGAATATAAAACATGTAAGGCAAGAATGGTAGTGCAGGGTCCTCCATTGCTGGCCAAAAGATTAGTGGACTCAAGATTGGCTCAGGTATTTGGGTTTCCTCCCACAGTCCAATGTTATGAATTGGTTTTAGAGTGTGAAAAACATTATGATATGGATACCTAGAGGATAATTGGCCCACAAGGTAGGGTACTTGCCAATTTCTCTCCTGTCTCAGTGGCTCAAACATTTGATATGGTAGATAGACCAAATGTGGTGGGTTTTGATATGGACATAACCAAGAAGTATTATTTAGATGATACAAACAAGGCCCTATAGGTGATTAATTCTTAGTTGGAGAATCCCAAGCCGTACATATCCAAATTGCCTAAGTAGCTACTCATAGCAAAGTTCAATTCAGAGTACTATGATACAATCACTCTCCTTAGCAGAGTGGTAGGATTGAAGACTACAAGGGTGTTTGAAACTTGGATTTTTTACATCATAGTAATAATGGAGCAAGGTATAGACTATCAATGGCTAGGTTTCATTAGTACCATGATTCATGAGCAACTATGTAATGTGTTGCAGACAAAGAGCTTCACTATGACCTCCTACTTGGTCTATTCCTTGGTTAGATTTCATCCATACAGGGGACTAGGGACAAGAGGTGTCTTTGGGTAGGTTGCGATCTATGAATTTTATTCATAGTTGCACTTGGGAAGCTCAAGCTATAGGATAGTGAATGATGCATTCACTATGTACATCACTAAATTTCTCCAAGGTGCAGAGCATATCAGAATCTCAGATGTTGCAAAAGAGTTGATAAAGAGATTTGGGGCCTGGTTCATATAGTTCCACACTTACTCCTACATCAATATAGATGGCCACCAAAGGGATGCTTGTAGGCTACTCAGGTATCCAATGGATCATCTCATACTCCTGGAGGTCACTAGGCAGATATCTGACTTTGATGCTATTGTGAAGAAGGATAAACACAAGATCAGATTTGGTAATGACTTCCCTCTCAGGGTAGGTAGAAATGAAGCATTTCCTTCCATCATCTCAAAAAATTATTTTGGGGAAGAAATGAGTTCCTTTGGCTTATCATTCAACTCTAAAAGTCCTATATTTGATAAGACTGGTGAAGCACAAGGGTGATCCCACAAAGCTGGTTTATAATTTCTGAGAGGAACTAATTTTTTCTGAAATCACATATTTTTAGAAAATATAATGATTTAAGCCTTTAAAAGTTCCATTTTCAGGATTCCAATTGAAGAGGGTTTGATAAAACCACCTTAGATCAAACCCCCTTGGATAGAACATCTCTAGTTTTAAACCATACCTATAAATGAGTCTCCTTTACACCTATCAAAATGATGATAAAAAAACAGTTTTGATTTACCTTTTGGGGGATCAAATGAATTAATTTAAAATTTATTTGAAATTATTATGGTATTCCTAGAAATTAGCTATCCCACGAATATAATTTTAATATGTTTTGGTTTTATTATGTATGTATTTTTTTAGTTTTATTAAACATAGGTTTTTCACGGAAAATCAAGCTCTCTGTTTTGCACATGTGGAAAAATAGAAAATTATGAAAATATATTTTTTTTAAATATGTTCATGCTGGGTATTGATGTCCTTGATCCTTAAAAAAATAAAATAAAATTCGATACATACATAAAAAGTTATGTTGTATACAGTCTTCCTATGTTTGAATTGCAATTGCTTTCACTTCGAAACTCTGTTAAGGAGAAAATATTCAGTTAAAAACTATGAGACTAAATGAAAGTGCTAGATATCGTAGTTAAAAATCTATATTGTAAAAAATTAGAATTTTATCCTTCATACAAAAAAAATTATGTTATATACGGTGAGCGTCACTTTTTAAAAATGTTGTTTTCTGAAAGAAAAAAAAAATCGTGGGAGATGGAGAAAGAAGTGCAATATTATTCCAAAAAAATTGAATTTTTTCTTTTAGAATCTACAGACAAAATGTGATGAGACTCTATTTTGAATCATCTTCAAATTCCTCATGATTTAGCCTCTATAGGTGCCCGAATCTGAAGATTTAGTTAAAAATAATAATTTCAGTGTCTAGTTTGGCCAAAAATTGTAAACCACTATTGTGGGATCACCCACAAAAGAAGCCCAGTAGAGAGTTCAACCGCAAGGATGATATAGAAGATTATTGGGCCAACTGAAAAGATGATTTTGAGGTCAAAAGGAAGAATTTATCAAGGCTACCAATCAATTTTATTAGATTGTACAATGTCAAGGCCACCCTTGATTAAATTGATGATGATGGGGATGTGTTGGGCAGTTTTGCACACACGCCCCACTAAAATTAGGGACCCTCTCTTGGCCTGGCCCCTTTTAGAATTATCTTTGAAAATATTGGGGTTTTTGTCTTTGGTGCTTTCCTTGGTTATGGATGCCTTTTTGTTGAGTTCCTGGTGATTTTGGGGTCTCACAGATGTCCTCTTTGGGGGTGGGTTACTTTTGCCTTTTGTTTTCCCTTGGTGTTTTTTCTTGGGTCCTAAGGTTTGGTTTCCTCCCTTAGGTTTTCCTTTGTTTGGCTTGTTCCTTTTGTTCTGTCGAAGGTTGAACCGAGATTGAACTTAAATTTTAACTTTGACAAAGTTCATGGTTCAGTTTTCATTCTCATTCCGGCTCCGCTTCCTACCCTCTTTCTTTCTTCGTCATTTTGTTTGTCTTTGGCCTGAGGGTTTCTTTCCTCCCTTAGGTTTTCCTTGGTTTTCCTTTTCTTTCATTTCTCAGAGGTCGATCCAGGATGGAATTGAACTCTAAACTTTGGCAAAGTTCATGGTTTGCTTTTCGTTCCATTCTGGCTCCGCTTCCTACTTCCATGTCTTTGTCATTTCGTTGTGTTCGGCCTTCGGGTTGGTTTCCTTCCCTTTGGTCTAATTTTTTCTTCCTTTCCTTCATCGAAACTAGAACTGAAGTGGGGTCTAAACTCGAGACTTTACAAAAATTCTCATATTGGTTTCATCTTTGCATCTACCAGGTTTGGTTTCACCTCCACCTAGTTTCCTTCTGTCCCATCTTGGTTTTGTCTCTGCCTCCACCACGTTTGGTTCTGCCTCTGCCTATTTTCCTTCTATCCCATCTTGGTTCTATCTTTGCCTCCTCTAGGTTTGGTTCCATCGTTGCTTCCTCCTTTTCCTATTTTACATCTCTCTTCTTGTTTTTCTCATGGCTCCACCTCCATCTGTCTTTGGTTTCATCTCTGCCTCCACCTTTTTAACTTTCATCCCATCTTGGTTCCATCTCCGCCTCCATCAGGTTTGATTTCATCTCCACCTTCACCTTCACCTGTTTTGTGTCTATGTTCCTAGTCTTCTCGTGGCTTCGCCTCCATCTATCTTTGGTTTTGCCTCCGGTCCACCTGGGTTTTTGCATGGTTTGCTTGCCCTGGGAACTCTAATAAATCAGCTTGGATTTTGATGATGTATTGAGCATTAATGGTGGCCCGTTTGAATGTAGGTTGGATTGAGTTGAAGGTTACTATTGGGGCCCAGGGAAGAATGGATGTACTTTAAGGATTTGGCGAGATTTGTAGCTGCTATCAGATGAAACCTATCCCCGCATGCAAGGTCGATGGATTCGGTGGCCATTGATCCTAGGCAAATAAAGCATGGAAGGATCAACCTAGTTTAAATAGATCTGAGTCATTCATTTTCCCAGCTCAGATCTAATCAGTGACTTGTATTCAAGATGGTGTTGCAGGTGTGTTGTTGTTTACGTGGGTGGGGCATTAATGGCGGGCATGGCTTGAGGGACTATACCAAGCCGTTTTGGATCCCAAGTCAATCTAAAGGGGGCACTTCATGCATTCAATTTTGGGCAGTGAGTTATTGTTGGCTGTCGGGGCCAATTTGGTTTGTGGTAAACCTTCTTGGTAACCCTAGCTCTGGGTTACGCAGGCAAGTTCTCTATAAGAATGGCATTTTGCCTCATTTGTAAGGGTTCTCTAATTGGTTCTTTCATTGGCTAACTAAATCAGAAGACTTGTAAACAGTATATTTAGCAATAGAATAGCATGTTAGAAAATTATAAGTTTTACATTTCGAGTAAGTGTTGTAACAGACCAAAATTGTTGCTAATGTGATGATTTAATTCAAAGTGAAGACATTGTGCTATTATTGGTGCCTTCTTTGGATTAAATAATATTGCATGGCTCTTTTTTTATCTCTTAAATTTTTTGGAAATGTTTGAATGCATCTCAGGCTTAGTTAATAGTGCTTGTGATTTAATGCTTGAAATTTTGTAGCAATCTTTGGTTCATACTTTGGGCAGCCTCTTGATTATGGGAATGTTGTGCAAGGTCAACCTATACCTAATACTTATGTGCTTATTTCAATTATAGGAATTTATTCATTTCCATTGAACGAATGCCCATAATCTAAAAATCTTTAACACCCTAGAAGATTGCACTATTTTCTGTAAGATTGTAGGTATAGCCTAGGTCGAATAGAAATTAGTTTAAAGGGATTGGTCCATTCCCAGTATTTCATTATTTTTATTGTAAATATTAGGAGTAGAGTTAATCTTATGACTTCTAAAACCCTCATCTTTTGTTATTTCTTTTATTATTTGGTTATAATTAAAAATTTAAGCATCACTATATCATAAAATCTGATGAGTTTAGAGCTTCTAGCATTTGTTCGTAAGGTCCCCTTGTGATTACCAACATTTTCATATTATCACTGAGTGGCTCTACTGCATTGTCATGACCTGACACTCGAAAGAATTTGGGGTTATCTCTTTGTTCATAGAGATCAAACTTTCAAGAGAGATAGGATAAATTTTATTCTGTCTAAGTTGTTGTTGTGCAGAAAACACCCATCAATACGATGTAATCCAAAATTATGATTATGAGCCCATCAAGGACAAATCACTAGGAGAGATTGATTGGTTGGAAGAATATAAAACATAGTTGGAACAAATCATAGCTCTCATCCTCAAGTACACTACATTGTGGATCAAACACAAGATTTGGGAGTTGGATAGTAAAAAATGCAGTACACCTATGACCTGATGTGAGATGTAGAATCTTGTTCTACCTTTGAAGAAACTGAACAAGATTTAAAAGAAAAGGGTAAGGTAGATTCTCCCTTCAAAATCAAAATTGAAGGTTCCAAAGCAGAGACAAAGGTAGAAAAGAAGAGGAAACCTATGAACTCAAATCTTATACCTACATAAACATGAGAAACAAGCACACAATTAGATTCATATGCAAGTAAGAACAAGGATTCCCCATGAAATTCATTAGTAATGCTCAAAAAATAGGAAAATTAAGAACAAAATATAGAAAGTAAATGAAATCCTAATTAAGCATGCAAAATTTTAATCCCATGGGGGACTTGGTGCCAATTTGTGTGTAGGAAATGGCCCTTTCCCAACTCCTATGATACAATGTTGATGAGTGATTCGCTTTGATAAAGATTCAATAGAACTCCATGATGAAAAATCTGCATAACCAAGCTAAGATCTTGATAAAAATGGATGAAAATAGATATGCTTGAAGATGAAATTGAGTATAGTGAGTTTACTCAAATTGTGGATGATCAAATGAGGAGAAAATCCCCTTATTTATAGATTTGAAGAATTGAAGATTGAAGTATTTGGGTGAATGTGGGACAAAAGACCAACCAATAAAAGAAGGCCACTTGTCCACATGTGATTGGAGGAGGAATGAGCACATTTTGATGAATGTTCCTATAAATGCTATTAGATTCAAATTTGAAAGTTGAAAGTTGGAAAGTTGGAGGGAGAGAAGAATGGAGTTAATGTCACTTGGTTGAAGGCCGAGGACATGTAAGAGGCCTTAAATGCCTTGTTGGAAGTACCCATTCCCGTTTAGAGGGATTTTTCAATTTGTGGAATATTCCTTTTTGATGCCAAGTTGGGGGAAAATAGAGAAAATAATAAATCAATTAAATTTATTTATTGGTGCAAGTTGTAAAATCTAGAGGATTGAAGTGATTAGGATTAGATTTAATCATGATTTGATCAAATTAAGTAGAAATTAGGTGATTTGACAACTTTGACTTAAATTTTAGGATATACTTAAATCAAAGTTGAGAGGAAAATTATTTTTTATATTTAATTAAATAAAGATTGATTTATTTAATTAAAGAGGATGATGCTAGATTTAAGCCAAATAAATTTTAGTTTATTTAATTTAAAGAAATGACCTTAGATACTTAATTAAGTAAAGTGAATTATTTAATTAAAAGGGAGACTATAGGATAAATTAAACAAACATATTTATTTAATTAATAGAGGAGAATGACTTAATGAGATAAATTTGATTTATTTATTTAAGAGAGGGAATATGGTGAATTTAATCAAATAAATATTATTCAATCAAATTAGTTAGTAAAGGGGATGATTTATGAGGAAACAATATTAGTAAGATCAGGATTAGGGGTGTAGGATCAACTTGTATATTTTTCATGTCTACATTTTGCCCCTCTTTGAAGAAATGCACTTGTTGCATTGGTTCAAAGAATAAATTGTTGTAATCAAAATTCAAAAATTTCTCAATTTCTTACATACCCCACTACTACCCCAGCAAAAGGATTATGCTGGTATATTTCCCCCTCGAGAGATCGAGCAGAAATGTTCGATTTTCTAATCGAGATCATGATAAAATACGAGAGGAGTGGTTCTATTGATCAGACGACGAAAGATAATTCTTTAGAAAGATCAAATATTTGGCGTAGACAATTTTGATGATGTATAGATAGTCATCGATCATGGGTAGCCTCATGTATATTTTGATACAACACACCAATTTTGGATAGAAATGTTAGTAAAGATAGAAGAATAAGAAGAAAATAAAATGATGAAAGGAGGATCCACACAAGCCTACATTATTAAAGATGATGATGATGATTTTCTTACCAGGAGTTCTAGTTTTAAAAGGGAAAATTACTTTATGTTTGATAACACATGTAGGTACGATGTATCAAGGTATAAAGAAGTAGGATGGCATTGTACCTAGTGTGATGGACTTTCACTCAAAAATTAGATAGGAGTATTCCTGCTCACACTTTACATACAAAACCTTATTCAGGATGTAGTTATGATATTCTAAACATATCGGACTAAAACATAGGAAAGCAAGCCTTCCTATGTGGTCAACAAGACATCTAAAACACCTTATTTGGTGTTTTTTGAATGTTTTGAGGCTATTTTTTGGATTTTGAGATTTTTCATTTTTTTTTTGGATTTTTGAGATTTTATGAAAGTTTTTCTGATTTTGTGTCTTAAGGGCTGATCAAGGATTAGCCTTGCTTATGTTTAAGCTCAGAGATGATGTAGTTCAGACACCATTTTTTTGGATGTTTTTTTGACTTTTTGACTTGTTTTTGGATTTTTTGATATGTTTTGGATGTTTTTGGATTTTCACATGATTTTGATGATTTGGATATGGATATGTGATGATATTAGTGCTCTATTTTGGGATTTTTTGAAAACAAAGCTAGGGTTGATTGATGAAATTGATGGATTGATGATGATAACATTGTCGAGGATGCACAACAATGCAAAGATAGTGTCAAGAAACATGGGAATTTCAAGATTGATGATGATAACATTGTTGAGGATGCACAACAATGCAAAGATAGTGTCAAGCAACATGGGAATTTCAAGATTGCTGATGATAACATTGTTGAGGATACACAACAATGCAAGGATAGTGTTAAGAAACATGAGGATAATGATGAATTCATGATGATAAATTTTTTGAGGATACACAACAATTCAAGGATAGTGTTAAGCCACACAAGGATAGGGAAATATATCCCAAGATGATGATGGACTCGCTGGATTTGATTTATCAGGATTTTGAAGCTTGGATTGGAACAAAATTTGTTTGAGTGATTGGATGTGACGTTGAAGTACACATTAAATGTGATTGATATTGATTGTTTGGATTCATGTTCGATGAAAGATAAAAAAATTATAAGGAACATCCTTTCTTGTCAAAATATGCCATGGGCTAGTGAATTGAATTTTGGCTCACAAATGCTTGACCAATTTTATTTCACATTTGCCATTGTTTGGATCACCACATAAGTTGGAGGATATAGATCAAGATTTATTCTTGAAGAAAGATGTAAATATCTACCCCCAGTGTCTAGCAATGTTTGAAAAGCTATGGTGGATTCTTGGATAGATGGATGGATGGATGGATGGATATGGTAAGAATGCAAAGGATGCCAAGGATTATCTTGTGACAAGATAAGGTGTTCGAATGAAGCATTATCATTTGGATAGTGCTTCATGGCTGAAATAATTTTGGATAAGATAAGATCAATGAAAATGACCCATGTCGAGATGTTTACCATAAGTATAAAGTGTGCACCAAACATCGTCAAGATCAAGATAATTTGGACTATGGATGAAAATAGATTGGATAAATGGTTTATGGATGAATGGATTTATTATGGATAAGATGGATGGAATGTTGGATTTATTATGGATGAGATAAGATGCTTTCCCATAAAATGGTGCATGTAAATGCTCGATTCTACACATGACGCATGTTTGCAAGGTTTTCATCATTGTACTTGTCCAAAGTGCCACAATAGTGGTTTTCATTGAAGGACAATTTTTGTCTTTACTATTTTCAATCCTGTTTTTGATTTTTTTTTATTTTTATACTTTAATATTTTTTTGGTTTTTTTGCTAAAAGATTATAATCTCATGTTGAACGACCTGGTACTACTGATGTTGATTCTTCTATCATAATGTGTGATTTATATCTTGTTTGAAGGAGTTTCTTTGCCAAGATACGTGCACTTGAATGCAAATTTTGAGATTCCTGATCTTCTTTGTTGATACCAAGGTTAACATTGTCTCTATGCACACATCACGATAGAGTGTCTTTTGAATCCTTATGATGAAGGGTCATTGCCAACACATGGTCAATGTTAGAATTGGATATCATGCATGGACGTATGGATGGATTTTGTTTAGGAATAAAAGATGGATTCGTTGATAGTTTGGAACCTTTGACTCTCCAAACTTGGGAAGATGAGCAATGATCGGTGGATATGGAAGTGTGCATGGAATTAGGACCAACAACTCGATACACTTTGTATGTCACTTGAGAAGCATGATTTTTCCTTTGTGGACATCTTTGATTGATACTCTTCCCTTTCTTATTTTTACCCATAGTTTCTTTGACTAATGTTGTTTGATAGGGATAATTTTTCTTTGTATTCTTTGGTATCCACTTGTATTTGATTTGTCCTTCATGCTTCGGTACTTATTTTTCTTTGATGTCATTCTTCATGCTTTGATTCAAATCTTTCTTTTGATGTTGGTCCCAGTGTGTAGATGGGGTGATGGGTGGATGAAGATTTGTGACATGGTTGGTTGTAGTATTGGCATTGGTTTCATCATAAGGATTCTTCATGCTCCCTATGTTGATGCTTGCTTGAGATGAAGTTTCCCTGACTATGGAAGTAGTACCTTCATGCTTTAATTCTTCTTTTTTTGAGATGTCTTGTTGAGAAGGCATCTTTTGATAAATGGCCATTGCAGATGATGTTATTCCAATTTTTTGCTTTGTTGACTCTAAAATATCCTTTTCATAATGGTAGATATCTTCATACATGATTTACTCAATCTAAATCTAGGATACATCTGATCCTGATGTTGACAACTCAGTTCGATTGTAGGAATCAATAACTTGCTCTTTTTGTGTAATAATGTTAGGAGTAAAGGAATCATATTCTAAATGAATATCATCTATGTGTCCATCCAAGGAAATTATCTCATGGGTAGATAAAGGATTATGTTCTATGTGGATGTGATCATCTCATATAGATAGGAGAGTGTCCATTATATTGTTGTAGTAGCTTGGAGATACAAAATCTTGATCTCGAATGATTTCAGAATTACTTTCGACATGCTTTGGCTCAAGTTCTTGACATGGGTCAATTTCAAAGAATGGATTTCTTATAAAGGGTTCTTGGATATCTTTATTAGGCATAGGAAGTTTCTCAAATGTCGTGAGGTCAAAGGATGTCCATCTATTTTGGAAAGGATCATGGCTCAACCTTGGTGAAAGATGTTGATCATGCTTTGGAATAAATTCTTGAGATATGTCCTCTAACTCATTAGGTGATGTAGAGACATTTTCAACATGATCATTAGTCGAAGGATCTTGATCATCAATTTCAACGATTGTAGTGGGAGTTTGTTGCAAGCTCTACTATGTGAGTAAGGCTTGCTGATATGCCTAAATTTTTTGTGCCAACAATGCTTGTTGTTGGTCTTGTTGATTTTGTTCCAAAAAAGCTTTTTGTTGGGCTAGTAATTGGGTTGCTTCCTATTGCACTTGATATTGTTGTAGGCCTTGTTGAAATTATTGTTTTCGAGCTGCTTGTAATTATTCTTGGTATTGATCTTGCACTTGTGCTTTCTGAGATTGGTGTTGGCCTTGATCTTGAGCCTGTGCTTGTTGAGCTTCTTGCAACGTGATGTTGAATGAATTTTTCATGTTGTGTTTTGGTAGTGGTTGTGGTGGATTGGGAATGATGTTGGCCATTGTGATGAAAGGAGTGGTTGTATTGATAAGTGGGGTTTGCATGGTGGAGGGTTTGATTCATATACTTGGTCCTTGGGAGACCACGTTTTGAGATATTTGGGGGGTGGTAGATGATGTGTTGATTGTTGGGGTTGCTTGACTGGTTTCCATGTGTTGTTGCAATATCGATGGCAAGACGAGAGGATTTGGTATGATGTTTTGATTTATGATTGGAGTGTTTCTCAGATTCAATTGATTGATGGTTGGTAAAGGGGGAAGGCTCATTCCTTGGTTCTTTGGTTGATATATTTGTAATTTTTGACTTTTATTTAAATCTACAATAGTTAAAGATGTTCCAAAATTTAGACTAGGTAAACTCACTTTTGTTGTATCATTGAGGTTTTTAGGAGATAATGATCTCATGTATGGATTGTACAAATGCAAATTTTGAAAATCAATTGGTGTTGTAAGGCCTTGATAGTTTGGTTGACTTGGATTACTCAATATGTATGAATCAATTTTATATCCCACGTTCCTCTCGTTTTTTGACCTTGTTGCAAAAGTGAACCTCTAAGGTGTTTAAGACCAATGATGAGATGAAGGATGAAAGGGTGAGGGATAAGGGTGTTTAAAATTTTAGGAACTTTGGATCAATGCTAGACTTTAGGACTTTATTTGATTTGATTTTTATTGATTGATTTGGATAATGAGGTTATAAACTCTAGGAGGTTGTGTTCTCCTAGAGTGAACTTGTACAGAATAGGATAATTTGACTAAGTGTGTTAAGTCAAACTAAGTGGTTTTGGATAATGAACTCCTAGACCCCAAGATGTAGGATTTTATCAAGAGGTAAAATTGTTCACAATGATTTGATAATTTGACCAAATATGTGAAGAAGGATTCATCTACACATATCTAATCAAACAAGATGATTTTCATTTTTCCTAGAAGTCTAGCATGAATGATGTTTTCAAAGTTTCAAGGAATTGGTTAATGAGATGATATTTGATTTTGATGGTTGAGGGATGGATGAGAATGATTGGTTGTTTTGATCCTCAATGAACCTAAGAGGGAATTTTTTAAAAGACCAAGGTTTTGAAGAACATGTTTTTCCCTAAGATTACTACAAACCAAAAGATCAATGTTTTCTCAAAAGACCGTAAGAAAAAAGATAAACCAACACATGTGTGGGGTTCAATTTATTTTATCTTGGTTAATGAATTGATTTTTACCACAAACACTTTCTTTCTTTAGCTTTTCAAACTAAATTTCTAATGTCCTAACCTCTTCTCATCCCACAAAGTGTATTATGTGGGAATCGAGGAAATCAAGGAAAAAGTTACCTATTGTTGACTTTAGTAGGAGAAAATTGAGATGAAATCCAAACACCTAGAAACCTCTAAGGATACATATCCTAAGGGAAATAAATAGCATGTGAACTTTTGCAAGGATATTTGCTTTATTCAAAGGGTTTAAGATTTTATGCTCATGTTAAATGTTGGTTTTTCCAATGTTTTCAATCAAGAAAAGTGTTTTGATTTCAAGAACATGCACAATCCTGGGATGAAAAGATAGTATTTGTTGGATTGCCACTTGGATAAATCAAATTATGCATATTCAAAGTGGATGATTAGAAGCTTGACCACACAGGCTCCCCCTTACAGTGCACTCGCTTCTCGGGTCAACCAAGAATCAGTAACCATGAATCTCCCATGGAATACTTTTCATCTCTACAATAGAACCAAATTTTATGTGGGGCAGCTTCAAAGGACATGACCTTTTGCACCAACAAATAGTTAAGGATTTTTGGCCTATAAACAAAAGTTCATAGTAAGGGCATCCAGTTTAGGGGATGCAATGATAAAATCCTTGTGAGATATCTCCCAACCCTTAGAACAAGGGCTTTACACATCACACAGATATTGGGGGAGAGTTATCATGCACCGCTTCCCATTGTCCATGGCTTTCACCATGAACATAAATTTATATAGCAGTTTGGAAGAGCTTGGCTTTAGCCCATTACCACTTGAGTCATTCCCTTGGAGTGAGTACTTTTTCCCACCAAGTCAATCCCTCTAAGATAAAAAAAAGTGAGTGAACACATCCATAGTTCGATCAATCTTTGTTGAGAAACAAAGAGAGAACACATGCAATATGTTCCACTCACACTCGCAAGATTGATTCAATTTTATAACCCAATTTGAAATGTGAGGGAAATCAATTACATAATTTAAGATCACCAAAAAGGATTTTGATTCTCAATATTTCTAAAAAGTGTGAGAGAAGCGCATACGTCCTTTTAATGATATTGCTATGGGTAAGTAATTGCAAAACAAAGAAGCACTTGTTCATTTTAAGTTCACAAATAAATTATTTTGATTTGTTTTAGTGCACAAAAATGAAATATCAAATTTTTCTTATTGAATTATTTATCCTCAAACCAAATCTAGTGAGTTTGTCCTAAATTTATTTTTAAGCCCTTTCTTTGCAAAATTGAAAGCTTTTGTAGTGTTCGTTTTAGAGCCCAAAAGAAACTTAGTGTGTCCTAAAAGCATGAAGGTAATCAAATACTTAGAAAGGGATTATAAGTTCTCCCAAACTATTTAAAAACACTTGCTAAAATCATGTGATAATTAATTTTATTTCATTTAAATGCTCCATGATCCTTTAAAACCTGCAATACAAGCTCCAAATATTAGATTAAATCAAGAAACAAGAAGATATTAGTGTTAGATAAATGATTAAGCATAAGAAACCTAAAATTTAGACCAAATTTCATTATGATTTGACATTAGGTGAAAATTTTAAAAAATTAACTCTATTAAAATTGATAAAAACCTACACAATTGGATAGCTTATGAAATTCTACCCCATTTCAAAAACAAAAGCTCTGAAAAAGATAAAAAAATCACCAAGATATGACCATTTTAAGATTGAGTGCAAAGACAAGAAATCAAAGGTGGTGCCCTTTGCAACAATGTTGTCTGCAAATGCAGCTCTATTTCAAGTTTCAAGCAGTGCTCTGGTGAAATTAGTGGCTTTGTTTGGAAAAATAGAGACCACAAATACGTTGCAATTTCCTCCAATGATGTTGTCTAACTTCCAACGGCTTTATTTGACTTGCAGCGGTTCCGTTTGACCTAGGAAGGCAAAAAACAACAAAATTTGACCAAAAAACGTGTTAGATTCTTCAAGTTTGCCCTCCTTCTAGCACCAAAATTTGAAACTCAATCCTATACCTGCAAAAACATGAGAAAAAAACACATAATTATATTCATATGTAAGTAAGAACAAGGATTCCCCATGAAATTCATTAGCAATGCTCAAAAATAGGAAAATGAAGAACAAAATATAGAAAGTAAATGAAATCCAAATTAAGCTTGCAAACTCTCAATCCCATGGGAGAGTTGGTGCCAATTTGTGTGCAGGAAATGGCCCTTTCACAACTACTATGATGCAATGATGATGAGTGATGCATTTTGATGAAGATCCAATTGAACTCCATGATGAAAAATTTGCATAACCTAGCTAAGATCTTGATAAAAATGGATGAAAATAGATATGCTTGAAGATGAAATTGAGTATAGTGAGTTTAATCAAATTTTGGATGATCGGATGAGGAGAAAATCCCCTTTATTTATAGATTTGAAGAATTGAAGATTGAAGTATTTGGGTGAATGTGGGAAAAATACTAACCAATGAGAGAAGGCCACTTGTCCACATGTGATTGGAGGAGGAATGAGCACATTTTGATGAATGTGCCTATAAATTCTATTAGATTGAAATTTGAAATTTGAAAGTTGGCAAGTTGGAGGGAGAGAAGAATGGAATTAATGTCACTTGGTTGAAGGCCGAGGACATGTAAGAGGCCTTAAATGCATTTCTGGAAGTACTCATCCCCTTTTGGAGGGATTTTTCAAATTTGTGGAATATTCCCTTTTGATGCCAAGTAGAGGGAAAATAGAGAAAAAATAAATAAATTAAATTGATTTATTGGTGCAAGTTAAAAAAAATAGAGGATTGAAGTGATTAGGATTAGACTTAATCATGATTTGATCAAATTAAGTAGAAATTAGGTGATTTGACAACTTTGACTTAAATTTTAGGATTTATTTAAATCAAAGTTGAGAGGAAAATAATTTTTAGATTTAATTAAATAAAGATTGATTTATTTAATTAAAGAGGATGATATTAGATTTAAGCCAAATAAAGTTTAATTTATTTAATTTAAAGAAATGGCCTTAGAGACTTAATTAAATTTTATTATTTAATTAAAAGAGAGACTATAGGATTAATTAAACAAACTGATTTATTTAATTAAGAGAGGGAATATGGTGAATTTAATCAAATAAATATTATTCAATTAAATTAGTTAGTAAAGGGAATGATTTATGAGGAAACGATGTTAGTAAGATCATGATCAGGTGTGTAGGATCAACTTGTATATTTTTCATGTCTTCATTTAACCAATTTCCGAAAAGAGGAAGAATATCCCCAAGAAAGAGAAGTCTATTATAGAGGAGGAACCAGATGAAGAAGGTGAGGAGGATAGTGCCCTTGTGCTTAAAATGAGAAAGGTGAAAAGTGTTGGAAAATATGCCTCAATTTACTAGCTTGGACCTCTAAGAGAGGATTGAAGAATCTATGCCCTTATTGCTTTATCGTGGTGTTCTCATTTGGTCAGCTTGACCATTTGGTTGTTGAGACTTAGTTTGATCGGCAGGACTCTGAGGGTTGTTACAGCGATGGGCCGATGGGCGTGGAGTTGGCATAATTTTGGTTAGCATTGGTTTCATCGATGGATCATTCTCTCATCGATGAGAGGCAATGTTGTACCTCACCGATGTACTGATGTTTTGCATCAATAGATAAAATCGGCTTCCTCTAATAGTGTTGGCCACATTCTATGGCATCCTAAATCAGGTATAGCCGAAAACCCTTTTGCCGAGCGAAATTGCTTCAACGCTCAATACGTGGTGGCTTGATAAAGCGGTGAGCACAACGAATAGGAGTTGGGCCCCAAGTTTCTTTATGCAAAGGGTTTTCTGGCTGTGGACACTTGTTTATGCCTTGGGAGTCCATTGGGGAATCTAGTGGATGTCACTAGAGATTCCCGAAGGAGCTCCAGTAGCTTCCACGTAAGCCAAGCAGAGGGAACGAATGGTGGACATGTGGCAACCTCAGAAGCTCGTTCTAGGTGGGCTTATGGAAATTTTGGAGATTCCCTCTTGGATGCCTCAGAACCTCCTAAGCTGCAAACATGTGGCTTGTGCGACCCGATAAAGCTAGCGATCGGTTTTTTGGCAACAACGGATTATTGTCGGCCCAGAATGTGATGAAATGGTTAGCGATAGCGAAGGGATTTTGGAGCTCGATGACAGTTGACTGATCGTTGCTAGGTCAAGTAGAAGAATGAATAGTAGTGTGACATGTGTCCATAATTCAATGGTTAGTTTTGCACCATTGTTGCAAAACAACATTTATTGCCAAAGGCTAGATTGGTTAAAAGCGATATATTATGAAATCTTTTTGAGATCGGATTTTGGCGGTTGGCAGAGCCTGAATTTAGTAATTTCTCTACAACGAATTTAATGTTGGGGTGGATCGATGCAAGATTGTAGGTGGATCCGATCGAAGATTGATTTCGCATGTTGGTGAAGAACTTGAATTTAATGCACCCTAATTGATGGTTGACGATAGACTTATATAGTCAGTTGAGACTAGAAGTTATATAATATGAAATTTGGGTTTGAATTCACTGTATGTCAAAATAGCATTGTAACAGTGAGTGCATAAAAATGCAACTATTGTTGTGAGCTAACTATCAAAGAGTGAGGACAGTAACTTTGAATGTAATTTTTTCTTGTTGTAATACAAATTGTCTTTCTCTTGGTGTAGTGGGTTTTTTCCTAAAAGGGTTTTCCCACATAAATCTGGTGTTATCTCTATGTTTTATTTTATGGTTTCCTGTTATGCTTTGCTTGTTCATCTTAAAACTTAAAGAAAAGTTTAAAATTTGGTCTTTGTAGTTCTCCTCTGTGGTCTTAGTGTTGGGAAAGCATTTTCTACAGCTCTTCTTTTCCTTTCAACAAGAACTTCAAAGAAAAAGAATGAGCCCTCCAAGGAAAAAAAAGGGGAACCATGTCCTCCAGTGTTGAATGTGGAGAGTTCCAGAGAAAGTACACAAGTCTATACTAGAAGATCAAGGACTCCTTCTCAAAAGGGTAGTGCATTGAAAGAATATGTTACCATAACTACTCTTGTTGCAGATTAGTAGAAGGATGCCTCTCCCCTTCATGAATCACATGATGTACAGCATGAGTCCAAGGATGTAGAGATTAGTGATCACCAAGATGAAGATTTAGAAGGGTTCAAAAAGGAATTCCATGATGGGGATATCTATAATGCAGAGGCGGAGATTGGAAACACCTTACATTCATCCCTAATATCTTATGATGATTCACCAGTCAGGGATGTAGAGGAGAAACCAATGGAAGAGGAAAAGGCACATGACAGGACTCCCTCTCCTATTCAGGTTATGACAAAAGAAAGTAAAAGGCCAAAAGATAAAGGAGAAGGAAAAACCGAGGAGGTTCCCTCAGAGCATAATGTAAATATTGAGCCCTTCGTGAGTCAAACTAAAAAGGGAACAAAAAATGAACAACAACGTGATGCTTCTACTCCTAGTTGGCTTAGTGAAAGATTGAAGAATAAGAATATTGTTGTATATGATACCCCTCCAAATTGGGATGACCTACTAGGAAACATAGGAAAGGGAAAGGTAAAGAAAAAGGCTAGGGTTATTTGAAGGACTAATAGAAATGAGGAAAATAATTGGGTGATCCACATTGCTATTCATGCACCTGATAAGAACAAAGATGAGGTAACTAGCCAAGACTACAAAATCCAGACCATTAATCTTGGACCCACCTCCATGATGCAAGAAGTTGAGAAATTTGGAGGCTCTAGTGCTGCCATTTTAGGAAAATTAAAAAAGGAGTTGCAAGGTAGGCAGGAATTGAAGGAGAATGAGAAATTGAAAATATATTTTCAAGATCTCATGAAACATTTGCAATCTATAGGTCAAGTTAGATCTTCATCATCTACAACAAGCCTTCTACCTAAGGAGACCATCACTGAATTAGAAAAGATGAAAACCACCACACAAATCAGACATGACTAGTAGCAGGGAGTAGAAGCTAAAGGAGATGATGAAATAAAGGATATCTAATCAACTGGTGGAGATGCTCATAGGTTGGTAGAATGGTTGAGAAATGTGTTAGCACAAGATAAGGAGGATGTTGACCTATTTCTATAGAAAACCAAGTTTATCATGGAGTATACTGAGGAGAAACTTGTGGGCGATGAAATTTTATCTTCCTCAAAGGTTGTCGAACCCTAGGAATGGTATTGAGCTCTACAGATAAAGCAAGGGGTATTGAAGAAGGTAAAAAAGTAGGGAAAACAAATAGAGAGAACCTTGACTGATATATATAATAAGTGTATTTCATTGTTTGATATCATGACAGTAACATAAAATTTTGCATCAAAACACTTAAGTTTGGAGCAGCTAAGGAAATGGTAGCATGAGGTTTATGCCTTGGTTGATGATGGTCTAGTTACTATGCACCAACTTGATGATGCAGCCAAATACATTGCAATCATGGAGAAGTATCAAACCCTAAAGGTGGATTTGTATAAAATCATTAAGCAATCAAGAGAAGAATTCAAATCCATTGAGAGAAAATTTAAAATATTAATTATTCCACCTTTAGCCGAATTGGAAAGGATTTTCTTATTGGTCCAAGATAAATTAGGATGAGACAAAGACAAGGGGGAAGGCATTTAGCACAGTGCCACATCAAAATTTGTGCTTCCCCATTATTTCTTCTTCATCCTTCACATGCATTGGACCTAGCTATATTGGAGATTCCAGGCCGACCTAGAAAAGAGTCTCAAGCATTTAATACAATATTATTTTTTATTTTAAGAGCTCTTCTTTCTTCCTTGGTCAACTTGTTTTGTGGCTGACCTTCCTTGTAACCTTAATTTGGATGGCATTCTCTATAAGTATGGCGTTTGGCCTCATTTTGTAGAGTTAGTTAGAGGATTCGACTTTGACGCAGGAAAAGTTATAAAGTAGAAGCTAGACTTAGGAGTTAGTTTTTCTGAGGAAAAGTTTGTAACACCAAATGTTGGAATTGTTGCTACTATTGGATAAACTCAATACAATTGAAGACATTGTGCTTTGGCGGCCTCTCTTGGATTGATTTATCTTTCATGGTTCTTGTTATTATATCTTTCCAAATTGCTTTTGAAATATTGAATGAATGCTAGATTTAGGGTGAGATGATTTAGTAGTATTTATGGTTAGATGCTTGAAGTGTTTGCAGTGATCGCAAGTCCATACTTTTGGAAACTTATTGATTATGGGTTATTGTGTAGACTTAGTCTAGAACCTATATTTATGTTCTTAGTTCAATTGTGAATATTTATTCATTTCAATTAAAAAATAAGGTTGGTGTGGATGAATGTTCATGATCTGAAAAATTCTAATTCCTTAGAAGATTGCACTATTTTTGTAAGATTGAAAGATAAATTTGGGACAAGCAGAAATCAGTTTTAAGGGATTGGTTTGTTTCAAGTATCTTTTCATTTATATTGTTCATCTTAGGAGCAATTTTACCTTAGGATTTTGAAAAACCCCTATCTTTTGATATTTATTTGAATATAGGTTAAATTTAGGACAATAAGTATCAACACACTGCAAGATTTGATAAGTTTAAATATCTAGTATTGTTTTTGTAAGGCCCCTTTGTGATTACCAAACTTTCCACATTATCTCTAAGTTGTTTCACTACATTGTCAAGACCTGACATTAGAGTCCTTGGGGTTACCTCTTTTCTTATAGAGATCTACCTTTCAAGAGAGATATCATATTATATTATGTCTAAGTTTTTGGTGTGCAAGGAACACCATCAATAGGTTGGTGCTAGAAGGAGGGCCTAAGTAAGCAAAATGGAGCATTTTCTAAATGCCATTTCTCCTGAGAGACTCAGAAGGAGAACTAGATCCATGCTAGGAGAAGAGTTTCATGAAATACCACCTCCAAATAGGTCAAGAAGGACTAGAAGAAGGGAGGAATCATCATCCACCCAACCAATCCCATCATCTCCTTTATCCTCACCTTCATCAAGCCTGTATTCATCTGATTCTGAATCCATCCCTATTCAACAACCCCAACCAATTGTCAATCAACCTTTACCACCTCCACCTCCACCAATGGCTTTCTTGGAAAACAAACCATCACCTCTATCCTTCAATAATTACAATGTCATGCCCAAGAACCTTGAGCATTTTTTTCTCTAAGTTCCACACAAATGACCCCAATAGGATAGAAGAGGAGCACATCAAGATTTACCAAAATTGTCTGAGGGATAAAGGGCTTAATCATGAAGATGATTCATGTTGGATTTTCCCTTATTATCTAGGAGAGGATGCCTTTTATTGATACAATCATTTACCTGCTTTATCAGTTCATAATTGGATTGAACTTGAGGCTACATTTCTATAGAATTTTATAATCCCTATTAGTTCCAATGAGCTCTACTTGCAATTTACTAGGGTTAAGAGGGAATTTAATGAGCCTATATGATCATTCAACAATAGGTTCCACCATGCATATACTAGATTACAATCTCCCTATTTTGTGGATGATGCTACTACTTTGGAGGTTTATTTTGAAGCCCTTGATAGTCTTCCATACACCTTCCTTAAGTGGAGAAATAATCCCCCAAATACCTTTCCCATTGCATATACAGAGGTTGTTAAGGTTAGCACTGACCTGAGACAACACTTCTCGAGACCTTTTCCATCTTTGGGACCTGCTGCTCACCCTGGACAAGTCCAATCTCTTAATCAGGATTTGACCAATCATACTCCCATTATGAACCCCATTCCATAATTTCCTTTGGTTCCTCACCTAGGTCCTCCAATAAGTCAGGCTCACCCAATACCTAGTCATCCCTAACAAAGTGCTAGTCAACCCCTTCATTCACAACAACAAGATAGTTTTCCTACATATTTGCAAAATTCAGAAGTCTTGAATCAATCCATTGGTTCTAAAGGAGCATCAAGATACCCTCAAAATAATGTGAATTCAGTGACCTACAGTAATCTTGAGAAGGAAAGGTTAGATGAGCTAATTGAGCAAGTAAAAAATTTGGATATGGAGGTAACTTACTTGATAAACCAAAATCGTCAACTCCAAGCTGCTCAAAGGAACATGTAGTCAACTTTGATAGAGGACAACATTATGAAAAAAAACAGAATTTTGAAAGAGGACAAGGTTCTAGTCAGAACTTTGATAGAGGGCAACAAGGTGGATAAGGATTTGAAAGGAGACAACCACCCTAACAAAATAGGCCATGGAACACTAGACCCAATAATGGATGGGTTCATACTCTATTGGACCAGCCTCCTAATCAAGAGAAACCCCCTAGTGGTGTGTACTTAGTAGAGGCAGATTTATTTGGATGGTGCAGGCTCCACAAGACTAGTCAACACTCTGAGCTGGATTGTCTTGACTTTCAAACTACTACTTCAATCTTCTAGTATGAATTTTAGAATAAATCCACTAGTCAATAGATGGTACCTTCCACTACCTATGACTCTTTGGTACTAGTCCTAAACCATGCACCTTTTTAGAAGGATGAAGAGAATGACCTAGAAGAGGATTCAAGTAGCCAGAATGGGGAGATTGAGTGAGTACTTAATGAAGATTAAATTTCTCAGTTATTCAATGAAGGAACTAAGAATGATAATGGCCCCTTGGATGAGGAGGAAGCTGGCATTAAGTAAGTACAAATTATTTAGCAACCTACAAGGAAATATGATTTGAGGAACAGGCCTAACAGGAACCCTTAGGCTAGAGGCCCATTCACAACATCTATCCCTGCAAATAATTTTACTACTCCACCACATCCACATGCTATTAATAATCCATCCTACCCTCATGTGCCAACACAATACTTTGCAAAAGGAGGACAACCTGATGCACTGAAAGGAGGTAATTCTGATAAGCAGACTATTCATCCTAAGCAAATATATGTGTTGATCTAAATGTGTAGCAATTGGGTGAGTCTATAACTATAGAACTCAAGAAAGTAAAGGTGATTATTTATTCTTTTGAGTTATTAAGAGTTCTCGCTATCAAAATTATGGTTCTAGATTCTTTTAATTCACATATAGTTCTTCAAGGAAGGATAATTAGTGAAATGGTTGGGAAGCCTCCCAACCCATTGGTGTCGAAAAGCCAAGCTTAGGTAAAGTCTAGTGAAAGAGGGAAAGAAAAGGATAAGAACTAGGTTGCACAAGCTGACACACAACTGAGTTTATTACAGGACAAGGGAAAAACTCCTCCTTTTCTAATTGTAGACACGTAAAATATACATACACCTGATTCTGATCCTACTAACATCGTTTCGTCTTGAATCATACTCTCAGCTTATCAACACCTTTCATCCCTTAATTAAATATATCATTATTTATTTAATTAAGTCTTTCTCCTTTGGTGATTAAATTAATCAATTTAATTTAATTAATCATCTTTCTCTATTCATTTAAATAATTCAATTTATTTAAATTAAATCTCTAAAGTCCTCTTATTAAATTGAATAAATTAAAACATTATTTAATTTAAATCTAACATATTCCTCCTTAGTTAAATAAATCAAAATCATTTATTTAATTAATCCCTTCCTCTCAATTTGATTTAAATCAATTCATAAATTTAAGTCTAAATTGTCACATCTCCTAATTCCTCATTAAATTAATCAAATCCTTGATTAAGCTAATCTATCTCACTAAAATCCTCTAGAGAATGCAACTTGCATAATAAATCAATTACTTTGATTTATTTAATTCTCTATTTTCCCTCACAAAGCATCAAAAGGGAACATTCCCTCATTTGAATTCAAAATTCAAATGGGCTTGGTCCTTCCAACAAGGCATTCAATGCCTCTTACATGTCCTTGTGCATTGATTCAAGTGACATTAACTCCATTTCTCTTTTCCTCTCACATGTCACATTCACAATTAAAATTTGAATCCAATGACATTGATCATGCAAATTGACCAAAATGTGTTCATTCCTCCTCCAATCACATGTGGACAAGTGGCACAATGCCATTGGATTATCTTTTATCCCACATTGCCTATTTTCACTCATTCTTCCAAGATTGAAATCTATAAATGAGAGAATCTTCCTCTCATTCAAACATCCACAATTTGAGTAAACTTATTATACTCAAATCCATCTTCATCCACAATCCTCATGCAAAGTTACTCTCTTCACATTGAGAGCTAATTTTGCCCATTGCACTCAACCATTCATCATTTTCATAAATTGTAAAAAGGCTATGCTCAAATCTCTTTGGAGATTTGACCATTGTTCAATCAGCTCACATTACAACTTAGGAATTGGGAAAGGGCCAATTGCAGCATTTCATTGGCACCAATTCCCCCATGGGATCATCATTCTATTAGCTTTGATTAGGATTTAATTTTATTCCTTGTGTTGTGTTCTTCATCTTTGTTCCTAATTTTAGTTTAAATAGATGGATTTTATGGGGAATCTCTCATAATTGTTGGCATGCATTTGAAATAACAACTAATGTGTTTTGTTACTCCTATGCATTTGCAGGTTTAGGGGTTCACACTAATTTTTGTTTGTATCTTTGGGAAGAACCTACACAATTGTCTTCTAGATTTAGGAGCATCTACAAATGTTATGTATTTTGATGTTTGTAGAGCTCTAGGAATCACTCCTATTTCCTCCCAAAACAAGGTCACTCAATTGGACAATAAAGAGGTAAATGTGGTAGGAGAATTGAACATGATTCCCATGCAAGTTGCATCAAACCCTAGGGTGCAACAAGTTATTAACAATCAAGTAGAAGATATTCCTGACACCTATGGTCTGATTTTAGAATGAGATTTCACTAAGGCACTAAATGGATACACATCCATAGATCATTCCCACATGTGGCTTCCCTAGAAAGGATTCCCAAATCAAATATGAATTGAAAGGGAACCTTGAATGAAGTATGTGATTACTGAATACCATAATACTTCAAATGAGATATTGGTATTAGAGGTTAGTATGAGGAATTATGTATTGGCTGCCCTTGTTTCAGATATGGAAGAATTTTTTATGTTACAGATCTCTACTGGTGAACTTACATCAAAATGTAGTTGTTTTGAGGCACTGAGTGAGTTAATAGAGGAAATTGATGATCAATAAGATGGACAACTTGGGCTACTGAACAATTTCTAGGAATTCATCTAGAAGTGTGTAGAGGATCAAATTAAACTAGGAAGACAGATGAAGTTTGAAGACCTACTCCTTCCCAATTTGTGTAGATTACATAATTCCCCTCACTCCGAGATGGAATGTTACCTATGCCAAACAATAGTGGAGCAGATCCAAAGGTGCATCAGTCCAACCCCAACTATCAAATTTGATATACAAAGCTTCTGAGATGATCTCAAAGGTAAAATCCCAATGCTTCTTGAAGAACCTCCTAGTAGAATTAAGGCCAAGGATAACTCAAGGAGAGTAGGATCTGATGGTTTGTGGAAATTAAGATTTGATGGATCCAAATCAAAGCATGGGGCTAGATAAGGGTTTGAATGGATTATCCAAAGAGGTGAGACCTATTTTTCTACTGATAGGCTCCAATTCCAGTGTACGAATAATGTAGCTGAGTATGAGGCTTTATTTCGTGTGTTATTAATGGCACTAAGGAAGAAGGCTAAGATTCTGCAAGTATTTGGGGATTTTGAGCTCGTAGGTAGGCAAGTGAGGAAACAATATTTAGGCCATGAGAGAAGGATGACTAATTATAGACATCGAGTTTGGGATCTTATTAAGGTATTTGATGCTTTCAACATTTAGTTGATCCCTCATAGAAAAAATCAAACTGTAGATTCTTTGGCACAAGTAGCTAGCACATTGCAACCCCTATCACTCTCAAGTTTGAATAAGTTCATCATAGAACTTACTCTAGTGCCTTCAGTGCCTAATAATGTAACTAATTTCCATGTGTTTGAGGATGATAAGCACATTCTTTATTTTATTACTAGTTTTGATGTGTTTACTTCTTAGATAATTGATGAGGTAGAGCCTCAAGAGGTAGAGATGGACCTATAAGGGGTCATCAACCTGAAAACTAATACTATCCCAAGAGGTATGGTCCAGTTAGAAAGGATTTTTGATTTGGATAGGATGAATATCAAGAGAAATAGGATAAAAGGGAATCTCTTAGTAGTCAATGTGAAACATACAACATGGGGAATCAAGATGATATAAAAAATGTCTTTATTGGTAAGGTGTGCAATCTAGAAGAAATGAGAGAGATTATTGGTGCATTACACACCTATCAGGATGTGATAGCCTTGATTTATGTGGACTTAAAGACATACGAAACTTCAATCATTACACATACCATTCCCTTGAAGTCAAATGTTAAACCATTCAAGTAGTGACAAAGGAAAATTAATGCTCCGTTGGAACCTATCATTCAGAAAAAGGTGCAAAAGCTACTTTCAGCATGAATCATATTTTTAGTATGAAATTCAACATGGGTTGAAAATTTGGCTCCAGTAAAAAATAAAAATGGAGAGATTAGACTGTTTGTTGATTTCAGGAACCTTAATAGGGCATCGGAGAAAGATAATTATCCATTTCCTTCGTTAGATGAAGTGATTCAGATTGTCAATGGATCTTAGATGGTGTCTTTTCTAGATGGTTACTTTGGATATAATCATGTAATGGTGCAATATGAAGATAGGCATAAAACTGCATTTACTACAAAATGAGGAATTTTTTCTTATAGAAGAATGCCCTTTGGAGTGATCAATTCTGGCGCTAAATTATAGAGAGTGATGGATATAGCCTTCAAAGACATCATTGGTAAGTGCATTATTATTTATATGGATGATCTGATAGTTTTTTTCTAAGAAGAGAGATGATCACATAACAAATGTATACAAAATATTCTAGAGGTGTAGGGAGTTTGGCATTTCACTTAATCCAAAGAAGTGTATCTTTGAAGTCACTGAAGGAAAACTGCTAGGATGTGTTATTTCAAAACAAGGTATTACTATTAATCTAGAATCAGTAGAGGCTATATTGAAAATTTAGCTCCTTGAAGTAAGAAGGAGATGAAATCATTCTTTGGGAAAATTGACTTTGTCAGAAAGTTCATCACTAGATTTGTAGAAATAGTGAAACCCCTAAATGCAATATTAAGAAAGAATCAAAGGTTGAATGGAATACATAAGCTAAGGAAGAATTTGTAGAAATTAAGAGGGTCATTTCTGAAGGTCTAGATTTGGTAAGTATTTATTACACAAAACCTTTATACATATACTCTTTTGCTTCAAAACATTCTTGTGCTGGCATGTTGACTCAGAAATTTGACCAATAAAATGAACATCCCATAGCTTTCATGAGTGCTCCTTTAAAGGATGCAGAGTTGAGATACCCTTATGTAGAAAAGAAATCCTATGCCCTAGTCCAAGCTGTGAAGAAGTTCAAGCACTATGTCCTAAGGAATAAGGTCTTTTCCATAGTATTTGACCCTGTAGTGAAGCTTCTACTAATGCAAAATGAGTTAGAAGAACGAAGGGCTAAATGGGTAACCATGTTACAAGAGTATGATATTGAGATCCAGCCCATGAAATTGGTAAGAGGATAGGGATCAACAAAGACAATGGTTGAAATGGGCCCTAACCTCACGACCCAGCATTACCACCTCCAGGATGTTTCCCTAGGGGACGGTAAGATGAAATTATTTATTACCTCCTAAATCAGCAATGTCTTGAAAACCTCAATTTCATATAGAGAAGAGCATTGCATCTGAAAATTGACAACTTCATGATGAAGGGATCTATCCTGTTTAAGAAAAATTGTGAGGGTGTCTACTTAAGATGCTTGGGAAAACAAGAAGCTATGACAGTATTGGAAAAGTATCATGAAGTTTATGGTACAAGTCATGGGTCAGCACCCTCCATTGCAAATCAGATCCTAAGAGTAGGATATTATTGGCCTACCTTGTTCAAAGATGCACATAACCATGTAAGGACATGCCATATATGCCAGACCACAATGATTAAGGAGAAACATTCAACCCTTCTGCTTCATCTAGTAATAGAGGTAATAACATTCACACAATGGGGAATGGATTTCATTGGTCCAATCAATCCACCATATTTTGTAGGCCATGGGTACATTCTCACTGTCATTGATTATTTCACTAGATGGATTGAGGCCATGGCATGCAAACAATGTACTTCTAATGTGGTAATAAATTTTATTGAATCAGGTATTATTAATCACTTTGGGTGTCCACTGACTTTGGTATGTGATAATGGTGCAGCATTTGCATCATTTAAACTTTCTAACTAGGCCTTTGATCATGGAATTATTATAAAGTTTGTATCTAAGTATTACCCACAGGGAAATGGTTTAGCTGACTCTTCCAATAATAATCTTTTAATAGTCATCTATAAGCTATTGGAAAAGAATCCCAAGGATTGGCACACCCAACTTAGGTTTCCTCTTTGGGAAGACCGTACCAGGAAAAATACATCCCTAGGAACTTCCCCTTATCACCTAATGTATGGTTTGGAACCTATTTTTCCCATCCAACTAAAAATCCTTACCTTATAGTTCATTAATGAATATTATGATGGAGAGGATAACCATGAAGCCTACCTAGCTGAATTGTTAAACCTTGAGGAGAGAAGAGATGAAGCCTTAGAAAAAATTTCTAAACATCAAGGTGTAGTGAAGAGATGGTTTGATAGGAGAGCCAAGGTGAAAGCCTTTCGAATCTCTGACTTGATTATCTACTAGGACAAAGCCCATGACCAAAAGGGGGAGCATGGAAATTCTGACAAACTTTGGCTAGGTCCTTATCAGATTTCAGAGATCCTGGGAGACAATGCCTTTCGCTTGAAAACCCTCACTGGAGAGGATATCCCACTACCTATCAGTGGGTAGTATTTGAAGCATTACTTCAAATCCTAAGTTGTTTACAAATCCCTCCTTATACATAGGTAGAGTAGGTTTACTTTTTTTTGTTTTTTTTTTTCTTTGGTCAGATTAAGGTTTTTTTTGTTTTTTTTGTTTTGGTTGTTCTCTACTTTTGATTAGAGTATGTTTTCTCTGGTTGGTTTTTCTTTCTCCTTTGCTCTTTCTTTGGATTTTTTTGTTTTCTTTTGGGATTGCTGCACCTGCATAACAACTGTTGTTCTACTTGGGGTTGTTTGAAGGGTTTATTTTACAAACTCTAATCATATTTTCAGAGTCATTCGGTGGAAATTCTTTGTCTAATGTTGCATATGCTTGGAATTGGAGAGTCGCTTGATTAAGTCAAATTTTTGAATGTATTTGGGTCTCAAATTTTTTACACAAATCTTGAAGATTCTAGGGTTGCATATGGTCCTTACGAAGTCTATCCAAGTGAAAAATATTATATTAGGCTTCAATGCCAATGTGGTTCTCATCCCTAAAAGTAAGCCTCATTGCTTATAAGGTGAAAGGGAAAGTTTAAAATATTTTAAAGAGAATATAAAAAAAAGGGAACAAATATATTCAAAATCAAAAGAAATATTCACCTTATCAGGGGTATCCTAGTATCTTTACCAGGGCTATGGACGCCTCATTGGAAGTAGAGCTATGCTTGGGAGGGCCACAATGATAACCTTGTTGGCCCTATGGATGCTTGACTGGTAGTGAGGCTCTATCTAGTATTCTTTTGGATTATAAATCTTTATGTAGCCCAGTCAGACCTAGTTTGGTCTTTATTGTAACTAAGAAAATGGAAATGAATACATACACACACACTTCGACCCTAGTATAGGAAAGTTTTCCTTGCTTGTGATTTATGAAACCTTGTCCATAGGTGACTTGATGTAAGGAATGAAACTAGAGATTCTAGGTTCTTGATTCTAGATTTTTTATTGAAATACTCTAGAGAATTTCCCAGTGGAGGGGCCATTTGTTTTGTAGATTTTCACACATGCCCCACTGAAAGTAGGGACCCTCTTTGCTTGGTCTTTTAGTTCTTTTATGTGGCCTTTCATTTTTGGAATTTTCTTGGGTCTTTGGTGCTTTGGTCCTTTGGTTGTGAGCTTTGGTTACTTTGAAATGTTCCCAAATGCTTATCTTGCTTGTGCAAATACCCCTTCTGAGGTAACACTTTGAAAATTATGAATATTGAGATAAATTTCAGGTTTTTCTCTTGTTTCAGGAATTTTCTCTTTGGACGGAAATCCCCAGTTGCCTGGAAAACCTGACGGAGGCTGGTTTTGCACTATTCTCAAAGATTTTCACTCCTCAGGGAATTCTACCTTCCTCAAAATTTCTCAAAATTCCTCTATCCCCTCGAATTCCCGACCTTTTTTTGGGTTGTCATTTCATTGCATTTATACTTCATTTACGAACTCTATGGACTATGTTTCATAAAGTTTGAGATTTTTAAAATGTGAATCAATTTCTTTTGTCTTGATTGAATTTGGATAACTTTATTTTGGGTGTTGTGTGCTAGTTTAAACACTCTTGAAGTCTTGGATTGCTTTCTTTGGTGGCGTTTGTTTGGTGATTTTGGTTATTTTCTTAAGGATTCAAGGATTGTTTCTTTTTGTTGCTATTTTTACTTGCTTTGCATTCATCATATGTTTATAGTCCCTTTGCTTTCAATTGATGGATATCAACAGCTCTAGGGTGTCATGAATGTGCTTTGAGTTTGGATTTCAACGTAATAGGCATCTTTGAGTGAGTTAGGGTTACTCCCTTTGTTCTTTTGAAGTTCCTCTGAAATCAATATGGGTCATCCTTCCAAATTTGGTTATTCGATTGCACCATTCATTGCTAGTTTTACCTCCCCCCAAGCCTAGTCTTGTGCATGATTTTTTTTTGCCTAGGTTTTTTATCTTGGATTCCCCTGTGTTTGATGGAACTAATGATTATAGGTGGATTTGAGTGGTTAGTTTTAATTTTCATTTGATAGTTTATTTATCCGAAATATTTTGAGACATTCGCCAAGATTTAATGGGGCAAGCGAGTGGGCTGAGTTTGTAACCATGTGTTCATCATGAAACCCTAGGGTTTGGTCTTGAATTTATTACTAGTTCTATTAGATCACCCTTGGAGGAGTTGGAAAGTTAGATCCATTGTCTTGGGAAGTTTTCGAATGTCTGTTACTCCTTCATTTTCCTGAAATATGCAAATTTTCATTAATTTCACAGATTTTTGTCCCCGAAAAAATTCCCTGAAGATCTGTTAGAAGTGAAGAACTAAGGGAATACATGAGTTAATTTTTAATGGTCTTGCATCACATGATTTATTTGAGTGAATTAAAGATATATGATTCTATGAACTAGATTTTGCATGATGATTGAGTGACTTTTTGATGTTTGCTATACTTTCATCACTGAATTCTGCCCAGCTTAGAATTCTCTGAAATTCTATACTAGCCCAAAATATTCGAGGGGGTGAAAATCTTGAACTATGAGAAAGGGTGTTTTAATGATATTTTAATGGGATTCTAATTTTTGTTTGGGTTTCTTTGATGATCAACATGTTATTTATTGTAGAATAACCTGAACTCTCATGTTGTATTGGGTATTTATTATGGTCCCTTTTTGAATGTAAAGTTGAATCAAGAAAGGCTATTCTTGGTAGAGATAAAGGAAAGGTGATGGATCCTAGTGATGAGGGAGCTTCTATCTCATAGGAAGAAAGGATAAAACTAGACATCAAAATCAAATCTCCAGAGAAAAATCTGACCTCCATTTCGTTAGAAATCACTGACACCAATGTGGGAAAATGGGAATATGAAAAATTTAAGGCAAGAATGGCAATGCAGGGTCATCCATTGCTGGACAAAAGATTAGTGGACTCAGGATTGGCTCATGTATCTAGGATTCCTCCCATGGTCCAATGTTATGAATTATTTTTAGATTGTGACAAACATTATGATCAGGATACCTAGAGGATAATTTCCCCACAAGGTAGGGTGCTTGCCAATTTCTCTCATGTCTCGGTGGCTCAAACATTTGATATGCTAGATAGACCTCATGTGGTGGGTTTCGATATGGATATAGCCAAGAAGTATTATGTATATGATACAAACAAGGACCTATAAGTGATTAATTCTTGGTTGGAGAAGCCCAAGACGCACATCTCCAAATTTCCTAAGCAACTATTTAGAGCAAATTTCAAGTCAAAGTACTATGATGCAATCACTCTCCTTAGCAAAGTGATACAATCACTGGATGTTTTACATCATATTAAGAATGGAGCAAGGTATAGACTATCACTGGATAGGTGTCATTAGTACCATGATTCATGTGCAACTATGTAATGTGTTGTAGACAAAGAGCTTCACTATGACCTCCTACTTTGTCTATGACTTGGCTAGATTTAATCCATACAAGGGACTAGGGACAAGAGGTGTCTTTGGGCAGGATGTGATCTATGAATTTTATCCATAGTTGCACTTGGGTAGATCAATCTATAGGAGAGTGAATGATGAATTCACTATGTACATCATTATATTTCTCCAAGGTGCAGAGCGTATCAGAATCTCAGATGCTACAAAAGAGTTGATAAAGAGATTTGGGGTCTGTTTCATATAGTTCCCCACTTTCTCCTACACCAGGATAGATGGCTTCCAAAGGGCTCCTTATAGGCTAACCAAGTATCCAACAGATCATCTCATACTCCTAGGGGTCACTAGGTAGATATGTTAATTTGATGTTATTGTGAAGAAGGATAAACATAAGATCGGATTTGGTAATGACTTCCCTCTTAGGGTAGGTAGCATTGAAGCATGTCCTTCCATCATCTCAACACATTTTTCTAAGGAAGAAATGAGTGCCTTGGGCTTATCATTCCACTCTAAAAGGGCTAGATTTAATAAGACTGGTGAAGCACAAAAGAAGGTCAGTAGAGAGTTCAACCACAAGGATAATATTGGAGATTATTGGGCCAACTAAAAAGATGAGTTTGAGGTTAGAAGGAAGAATTTCTCAAGGATACCATTCAATTTGATTAGATTGTACATTGTCAAGGCCATGCTTAATCAAATTTATGATGATGGGAATGTAATCCAAAATCATGATGATGAGCCCATCAAGGATAAATTAGTAGGAGAGATTGATTGGCCAGATGAAGAGAAAATAGAGTTGGAACAAATCAAATCTCTCATCCTCAAGTACACTAGATTGTAGATCAAACACAAGATTTTGGAGTTGGACAATAAAGGAGTGCAGTACACCTATGACCTGATGGGAGATTTAGAATCTCATTCTACCTCTGAAGAAAATGAAAAAGATTCAAATGGAAAGGGTAAGGTATATTCTCTCTTCAAACTAAAAATTAAAGCTACCCAAGTAGAGATAGAGGTAGAAAAGAAGAGGAAACCAATTTCCAAAAGGATGAATAATATCCCCAAGAAAGACAAGTCTATTATAGAGGAGGAACCAGATGGAGAAGGTGAGGAGGACAATGCCCCTGTGCTTAAAAGGAGAAAGGTGACAAGAATTTAAAAGAAAAATAATGAGCCCTCCAAGGAAAAAGAAGGGGAACCATGTCCTCCAGTGGTGAATGTGGAGAGTTTTGGAGAAAGGACACAAGTCTATACTAGAAGATCAAGGACTCCTTCTCCAAATGGTAGTGCATTGAAAGAAGATGTTACCATAAATGCTCATGTTGTAGAGAAACAAAAGGATACCTCTCCCCTTCATGAATCACATGATGTGAAGCATGAGTCCAAAGATGCAAAGATTAGTGATCACCAAATGAAGACGTAGAAGTGTTCAAAGAGGAATTCCATGATGGGGATATCTATAATGTAGAGGAAGAGATTGGAAACACATTGCATTCATCCCTAGTATCTTATGATGATTCACCAGTCAGGGATGAAGAGGAGAAACCTATGGAAGAGGAAAAGGCACATGATATGATTCCCTCTCCCATTCAGGTCACGACAGAAGAAAATTAAAGGCCAGAAGATAAGGAACAAGATAAAAGAGAAGGAAAAAGTGAGGAGGTTCCCTCAGAGCATAATATAAATTTTGAGCCCTCCATGGGTCAAACTAAAAAGTGAACACATAATGAAAAACAACTTGATGCTTCTACTCCTAGCTAGCTCAGTGAAATATTGAAGAATAAGTAGATTGTTTTAGATGATACCCCTCCAAATTGGGATGACCTACTAGTCAACATAGGAAAGGGAAAGGCAAAGAAAAAGGCTAGGGTTATTTAAGGATTGATAGAGATGAGGCAAATAATCAGGTGATCCACATTGCTACTCCTACCCATGATAAGAAAAAAGATGAGGTAACTAGCCAAGACTACAACATTTAGACCATGAGTGTTGGACCCACCTCCATGATGCAAGAAGTTGAGGAATTCGAAGGATCCAATGCTGCCATTTTAGGAAGATTAAAAAAGGAGTTGCAAGCGAAGCAAGAACTAAAGAAGGAGAATTAGAGATTGAAAAGATATTTGCAAGATCTCATGAAACCTTTGCAATCTATAGGTAAAGTTAGCTCTTTATCATCTGCATCAAGCCTTTTACCTAAGGAGACGATCACTAAATTAGAAAAGTGAAAACCACCACACATATCACACATGACTGGTTGCAGGGAGTAGAAGCTAGAGGAGATGATGCAATCATATACATCTTATCAATTGGTGGAGATGCTCATAGGTTGGTAGAATGGTTGAGAAATGTTTTAGCTCAAGATAAGGAGGATGTTGACCTATTGCTATAGACAACCAAGGTTATCATGGAGTATACTAAGGAAAATCTTGTGGGCGATGGAATTTTATCTTCCTCAAAGGTTTTTGAACCCTGGGAATGGTATGAATCTTTGCAAATAAGGAAGAGGGTATTGAAGAAGGTACAAAAGTAGGGAAACAAAATAGAGAGAACCCTAAATGATATATATAATTAGTGTATTTCATTCTTTGAGATCATGACGGGAAGGAAAAAGTTTGCATCAAAACACTTAAGTTTGGAGTAGTTGAGGAAATGGTGGTATGAGGTTTATGCCTTGGTTGATGATGGTCTAGTTAGTATGCACCAAACATATGATGCAACCAAATGCATTGCAGTCATTGAGAATTATCAAATCCTAAAGGTGGATTGGGATAAAACCATTAGGCAATCATGAGAAGAAATCAAATCCATTGAGAGAAAATTCAAAATATTAATTATTCCACCTTGAGCTGAATTGGAAAGGATTTTCTTATTGATCCAAGATAAATTAGGATGAGACAAAGACAAGGAGTAAGGAATTTAATGTATTGCAACATCAAAAAAAATTCTTCTCCATTATTTCTTCTTCATCCATCACATGCATTGGACCTAGCTATATTGGAGATTCCAAGCCGACCTAGAAAAGAGTCTCAAGCATTTAATACAATATTATTTTTTTATTTTAGGAGCTCTTTTTTTTCCTTGGTCGACCTAATTTGTGGCCGACCTTCCTTGTAAGCCTAATTGGGATGGTATTCTCTATAAGTATGGTTTTTGGCCTCATTTTGTAGAGTTATTTAGAGTACTGGACTTTGAAAGAAGAAAAGTGATAAAGTAGAAGCTAGAATTAGGAGTTAGTTTTTCTGAAGCAAATGTTGTAACACTGAATGCTAGAATTGTTTCTACTATTGGATAAACTCAATAAAACTAAAGATATTGTGCTTTGGTGGCCTCTCTTGGACTGATTTATCTTGCATGGTTCTTGCTATTCTATCTTTCTAAATTTCTTTTGAAATATTGAATAAAATGCTAGATTTAGGGTTAGATGATTCATTAGTATTTATGGTTAGATGCTTGATTTTGTCCTTAGTTGAATTTTTAATATTTATTCATTTCAATTACAAAATAAGGTTAGAGTGGATGAATGTTCATGATCTAAAAATCTCTAATTCCTTAGAGGATTTCACTATTTCTGTGAGATTGTAGGATAAATCTGGGTCAAGCAGAAATTAGTTTTAAGGGATTGGTCTATTTCAAGTATCTTATCATTTGTATTGTTAATCTTAGGAGCGATTTTACCTTATGATTTCAGAAAATCCTTATCTTTTGCTATTTATTTGAATATAGGTTAAATTTAGGACATTAAGTGTCAACACACTACAAGCTCTAACAATTTTAAAGATCCAGTATTTATTTTGTAAGGCCCCTTTGTGATTACCAACATTTTCACATTATCATTGATTTGTTTCACTCCATTTTCAAGACTTGACATTAGAGACCTTGGGGTTATCTCTTTTCTAATAGAGATCTACCTTTCAAGAGAGATAGGATATTATATTATGTTTGAGTTGTTGCTATGCAGAAAACACCATCAACATAAGGTAGTAGGCTTATGTGGATTTTTTCCTTTGGACTTGGTTTTCTAAAGTGCAAGGGGGTAGAAGGGAATTTGTGTTAGGGGTGAAAATTCATGCTTCTAAATTTTTCCCCCACTTTAGCAAGCACAAGTACTGATGAGTGCTTCATTAAAGTAGATCAAAGAAGACATAGGGTTAGAGATGTATACCTAAATTATAGATGAAGCAAAATAGGATCTCGAAAAATTGAGAGTGTAGGACAAGAAAAGGAATTCTTAACTCCTTGGAATTATGAAGTTGAAGAAAGAAAGCGCCTTACAAACCCACAGACCTACAAGGAAGGTATCCTCCGAGAACTCTCACATGAAGGAAACCAAGAAAGCACCTTACAGACCCACAGACCTACAAGGAAGGTATCCTCCAAGAACTCTCACATGAAGGAAAGTGATAAAAGTGCCTTACAGACCCATAGATCTACAAGGAAGGTATCCTCCAAGAACTCTCACATGAAAGAGACCAAAAAAGGGGGTCGTCCATAGAGTCGGGAAAGGCGACATGGTTACCTGTAGAAATAACATGTCAGGAGGCAGCCGCGAAAGCTAGTGAACGAACAATCACATAGACCATTGCTAAGTTGTAAGAATTTCAAAGGGGTCCCTCAGGAACCCTGCAAAAGGAAGAGGGGTCCACTTAAGGGATGTGTTGTTTGAAATTTAAGGTCTAGTCAGGCTACATCCAAGCTAGACATAAGAATGTGAAATAGGTCTAGTCAGGCTATCCCAAAGCTATACACAAACATGTGAAGTAGGTCTAGTTGAGTTGCCCCTAAGCTAGATGCCAATAAGTCATTTGAAGGATAAAAGCTTTCAAAGAGGTTCCTCGGGAACCCTTCAAAATAAAAGAAGGGGTCCACTCAAGGGATGCTTTATTTGAAAGATAGAGAGAAGAGAGGGGGTCCTTAGGAGGATTCCCATCTCCAGAAATAGTTATCAACACCCCCAGCATAAAGGGGAGGAGAACCACACAAGATACTTGTTATAGAATAGAGGTAAACCTCAATATCACTAGTCATGTGAAGAAGAGGTAGGTGCATCAAAAAATTAATGAGTGATGGCACTTGAATCATGAAGCTATATTTTATCCTTCAAGGCCTTACATTCATTAGTGGAATGGCTAGGAACTTGATGGTATGCATAGAAAGGATGCTTTTTTTTATCATGTTTATGGAATTTCTTGCGTGTAGGAGGAGGAAGAGTAATCAAGAAGGATTTTAGAAGCCATAAAAAAATATGCTCTTTCTCAAATAAAGGATGAGGAGTAGGAATCAACCATTTCTCTTGTGGAGAAAGACTTGACTTCTCACAAGGAGAAGGAGATATGAAGATAGAAGAAAAAGGAGGATGTACCAATCTGTGAGAACAAGGTTGAGCAAACAACATGTCAACATTCAACTATGATTTTTTCTCACATTGTTTATTCAAGAAACCATGTCCTAGATTACACTTACGAGGTGGAAATTCTATAGGGACCTAAATTCCTTGTTCATTACAACCACAACCTTTATGCTCACAACCAAACTTAGAGATGAGCTTAAAGATGGGGCCATAACGTGTTTGAAAATATTGAGAAGAAGGAGGATCCTTATAGAGAGCATTATTCCAACAAGGTGGAACATACTCTTCTATGGGATTGTCATCATCCTTCTTGATAGGAATTTCAACATTATCCTCCTTATCAGAAGTGTAATCATCTTCCCCAGAAGGAGGATCAACACTAAGAACATTACAATTCATATTCACATTATCCCGTGATGCAGATGAATAATCATCTTTGATAGCGGGTGTGAACGATGTTGTCAAAGGGTCTAAGTGGATAGAGTTGACTTTATATTCTAGAATGAAGGAATCTGGAAGGTCTAAAGGATACCAATCATCACCAAGACACACATTCCTTTAAGGAGAGGTAGAAGGAATAGACTCAAGATTTCTTGCTTCAGAAGGATCTTCTTTAGGGATATCTATCTCAAGCGTACCCTTTGTAGTAGGTACTATTGAAGTAAACATCAACACATTGGAAGATACTGAAGGAATAAGAGTAGGCACAACCGAAGCTCAACCGGTAGCTTCCATCTCACATAAGTGCATAGCATCAGAGTCAGCCTTTTATATGACTACTATATTATTACAAATGAACTTAATTGATTTATGTAAGGTAGATGGGACTGCACCCACAACATGAATCCATGGTCTCCCAAGAAGATAGTTATAAGGTAACTTCTTTGACACAACATATACAAGGGTAGATGTGGTAACGGGTCTCAACCTAAAAGGAAATACTATCATGCCTAAAGGTTTTTGATTGACATTATCAAACCCATGAATTTCAATAGAAGAAGCATTAATAGAAGATGGATTAATATTAATCTTAGGTAATAGATCAAGGATACATACATTGAGCATCGAACTAGTGTCAATGAGAGTACGTCTAATACCAATCTTATTATTATTGACTATAATCATTAGAGGATCTGCTTGATTCTGTACTTTTGGAGGTGGGAGTTCCTATGGATAGAATGTAATGTTTGGTAAATCTGCACAAATGTAATCTATCAATGCATCAACATCTACCAGCCTAGCGAAAGAATGCAAGAGTATAGTTTGCAAGGCTTCTTGAAGCATATCTTGATAAACTAGAGAAGAATGAAGCAAGTCCCATAGTGAGATCTTATCCAAAGTAACTTGAGGTTGCTCAACAAGATTGTAATCACTAGGTTCTTTATTCGTAGGTTCAGGTGCTTGAAGAAGGCTTAGTTCTTTATTCATTATAGTATCATAGGTACAGGCTACCACTCTCTAATAGGGAGCCTTAGAAATATCAAGGGAATCACTATCAAATGGAATACCATCAATAGAACAACCCTTTTAGGAGAAGGACTAGCTAGAGTCACATAAATGACTAGTCTCTTAGGCCTTTCAGGGGCAACAAAGACATAGATTACATTTACAAAATCATCAAAACTAGTATAATGAATATTCGAAGAAATATTCGCAACATTGATCCAAACAAGATCAAATGTGGAAGGAGATTCATCATGCCCCAATGCGTCATCTCTAGAGGAGAGTGCATTATAATAGATAGGAAATTCATCATTCATAAATACAATGTGTCTAGAAGAGATTGCATTAGAATGAGTAAGAGATTCATCATTCACAAATGTGTCATCTTCAGAAGAGAGTGCATCAGAATGAATAGAATTTTACTTATTCACAAATGCATCATCTCTAGGGGAGAGTGACATTAAGAAAGGTATCAATGAATTCATCTTCTTGTAGCAAGATATCCTCTGAAGGAGGACTCTCATGAGAAGGATCAAAGATACAAATTGACATGGGAAAAGCCATGTCACTATCACATGCATGTAATGGAATATCATTAACATTTTGAATAAAACTAGATGCAAAACTAATAAAAGAAGATATTAAATTCATTATGATTTTTTTGGTATTTTCTATGTTCTAGTATTTTTCATTTTTGGAGATCTTTAGAGTGGAATTTGGGGTTAGAACTTGCGTTGATCCCTAATATTTGATATTTAAGGCACTAGTATTTTAGGGACTAAACTAGTTCTCTAGAAGACCTTTCCAATGGTGCAAACGGTTTTGAATTCCAAGCATCGAGTCAAAAGTTATGACCCTGCCAAGTAGGGGGTAAATAAATTACTAGTTTTTCAAAGAACACGTTCTTGATGTCGGGTTCACCAAAATGTAGAGAAGGGGGATTCAATACTCATGAGTTCTCTTAATTAGGAGAGCCTCATAGGGTGAACTACCCTAAACTACCTCAAAGGACAACGGCGAGAGTTCTAGAATTTGAAAGAGTAGGTCATAAAGATTCTTTGGAAAAATTGACAAGCTCTTGGCCAAAGGATGTCAGCACAAAATACAAATGACAACACAGTGCACTCATGTCCTTGAGGCATGTTGGCATCTCGTACAAACTAGAAAGAAATCTTATCACAAAAAATAGCTAAGTGGTTGCTAGCAATCCGATTATTGAGAACTACCAGAATGCAGTAAAGTGGTAGAATGTGATAGAACTAGAATGAAGTAGAATAGAAATGATAGAGTTAAAGGGAAGAAAGAAAGTGCTTACGACCCTGCGATTGATGAAGCTTCGAGTGTGTGAGTGTCTTCAATACCTGCAAACAAGAGAGAGATCATTTTTTGAGGCTATATAGGAGGAAAACCCCCGTTTTGGTGTTCCCACCTCCACGGACAGGTAGATAGATAGAGAGAAAGGTATGAAATGAACTAAAGTACCCAAATACACTACAAAATAGTATTATGCTACTCAAACAAATAGTAAAGGAGAGGATTGAAATCTTACCACCTCACCCCAAAGAACTCAAGGTTAATAGGGGAGAAAAATGAGAGGAAATCAAGCCTCTGCTACAATGGTGTTTATTCCACACTTGCTCTACTGAAGTGATGGAGTATTGATGTTGTTGCTATGAAGTGTAAAGTGTTTGTGAGGAAGTTGCTTGGAGCTTGTGAAGAGATTTTAGAGTATGTAGAAAGGATGTGAAGAGATCAACCAACTATGAAATGGAATGAGAATGAGTGAATATGAAGCAAAGAGGAAGAAAACAGCCATATTCGGGTCGGTCAACCAAAGAGGGCATTACAAGTTGACTCCCAATGGGAAATGTAAAACCTCTATAGGTTCTAGCTACAAGAATCTATCAGGTACATTAGCACACCATGTGGACATCCATGCACCACACATGCATCTTTGTGTCGTGCGAGCGTCTCCAACAGTAACTCCTCTACCGATGCACAAAACATATGCCAAGTGGAATGAAGGAAGTAGGCTTATGTGGATTTTTTCCTTCAGGCTTGGTTTTCTAAAGTACAAGGGGGTAAAAGGGAATTTTTGTTAGGGGTGAGAATTCATTCTTATGAACATATATCTATCAAGTATCACTTTTTGAGAGACAAAATGAGTAATAAAGAAGTCAAATTGGAGTATGTACCCAGTAACGAACAAATTATAGATATATTCACTAAACCATTGCCTAAAGATAATTTTGAGTATGAGAGGCAAGTTAGGGGTGATTTCCCCTCCTAATCTAAACTAAGATGCAAGTATTTGCATCAATTTGTGTATTCATAGTCATATCTTGTTACAAATTGATGTTGTAGTGGTTTCCAATCAAGGGGGTAGTTGGATGATTCAGATATGTGGTTTAGAGCTTTTGTACCTGTGTCATTGATGTCAAAGGGGGAGAAGTGTAATGTGAAAAACCTTGTAAAATCTAAGGGGGAGAAGTGTAGAACAAAGGGGCAGAAGAGTACTATGAGAAGAGTTAGTTGTGTTCATGGTATTTTATTTTTCATGGAGAATATTGTTGGATGTTGTGGTTGTGTTTATGATATGTGGTTTTCGTTGATGTCAACACTATTAGAATTGATGATTCTAAAGGTTGTATATGTCAAGGATATTGGGAAAATTATAATAAATATGTTGTAGGCAGTCGACAAAGTTGTTGATGTAAATCCATGTAGTGGGTATATAAGAGAAATTGTTCCTTCATTTTGAAGTGTACTTGATGTATATGTGTGAAGTGTGAATTTGAAATGTGTGAATAAATATCGGATCATTTGATTTCAAAGTAGAGTGTGAAGAAGATTGAGCAAAGTGTGTAGAAGTATTTATGTTCCTAACGGAAACTGTCATCATGCTTTTGAAGAAGCTAATTTCTCAGTTCAACCTCATCAGATGGATTTAATTTCATTCTTATATGTAAGGCAATGAGCCTTCCCTTTTGAGTAGTGAGCTCTAGGTAGTGTGCTTGAATGCATGTGCATTCCCTATTCAATTTTCATTATACTTCTAATAGGGTATAATCTTGTGGATTAACCTCCACTGTGGTTTTTCCCCTAACAGGGTTTCCATGTATAAAATCTTGGTGTTCATGTGTTTTTGATGTGTTGTTGATTCATTCTTTCACTTTTAATTATCAGATATGAGATTAAAGGTTGATAAAGGTTAAATAAATTTAAATTCTATGACAACTAATTCACCCCCTGTCCTAGTTTTCTATCCTTTTTTTTCCAACATTCTCACAAAAATACCCTCGATTCCTACCTACACCCCTCCTCAAGTCACAACAATGTAGCAAGTTAGTAATGTGATTCCTTCCTTGGGAATTCTAGCTAACATTTGTAGTTCCTATGTGGCATAGCATGTTATAGATCCCACTACCTTACCACCTATAATAATTGCATTCACTTGTCCCACAAACACATACACTCCATCACCACTTTCATTTCCATCTCATAATATAATAAATGACCCTCTCATACATCAAATTTTCCAAACCATGTCATCCCTTCAAAATAAATTTTCCACCATCAACCAAAATCAAAATGGCCCACCCAAATATTATGTCAATATCAGTCCATTATCCTTGGAGATATTACAAACACCGATGCCATAAGGTATAGAGGTGTCTAGATTTGACAAATATGGAGATAAGGGAGATCCTTCTAACCATGTTAATTCCTACACTACCCTACATAGTGACTTTTTCCTTGATGATAAAATATTGGCAAACCTCTTTCCTAGGACCTTAAAAAACACTGCCTTAGATTGGTTCTCTTCTTTACCAAATAACTCGATTCATTCATTTGATGAACTTGTTGAGGAATTTATAAACCATTTTCAAGTGCAGTTGGATCCCAAAATGACCTTATCTGACTTGATGAGATGTAAGAAAAAAGAGGATGAAAAGATAACTGACTTTATCTCCCAATATCAATAGCTTTACCCCCAAGTCAATGTCGAGATCCTTGACCCACACCTTCAAAAAATGTTTATAGACAGCTTGCAAAAAAAAATCCAAGACAAGTTGAACATGATGAAATTCCCATCCTTCATTCACTTGTGCACTTCCCTTCGTGATTACCAAAAATAATTTTGTAGTTGAGATACAAAGTCCACTTCTAGTTGAATTGAGAGATCTGCTCCTGTGCACCCAAATAATTCCCAACCCTTTAGAAAAAAAATAAAGAGTTCTTTCAATTCAACCATCCTCAACAACCAACTTGAAATTTCCATAACCAAGTTTTTGTTAAAGATATGAAGTTTCCGTAATCCATAAAGTTCTTTGCAATGATTTTTGGATTTGATTGTGTGAGATTTTTTGCATCAACATTTCGGATTACACTTCGTGATCCATCATCAGGATGAGACAATTCACTCCCTTACCTGACACCCTTAATAATACCATGTCCCATCTTCTAAGCCAACAGATGATTACCTTACCTCCCATCAGAACATTGCAAGCATCTTAAACATCTTGTGCAAGACCTCATTGATTCCGGTTTTCTATCCATTGTGGGTACTAGTGATCAACGAAATAATTTTTTTGCCCCTCCAAACCAAAACTTAAAATTTTTCACAAATCCCATGTGAAAACATAATATTTCATTTTTCAAAGCTAGCGACACAACTAAGAGAAATGTGATAAATGTTGATACAGATGATGAAAACATTGATTTTATTCCAACTAATTCTATCAATGTCAATACTATAGATGAAATGATAGGGGTGATAGATGTAATACATCATAAGGGATAAACTAAGAGTCCTCTTGATAGTTATATCTCCTCTAAGGACATACTTAAAATTTTTCCTGATGGTCCTCTTTACATAGCCGACCGTATCTATGATAAGACCACTAACGAATATTAATAGATCCCATATGTGGAGAGAATGTGATCACTAAGGAATTATTACTCTTGCATGAGATCTATCAAGATCAATATAACAAACCAAAAGCATGGATCAAGACACACAATGGCTTTGCATGCCCTACGATTGGATCGATCACCCTACCATTACAAATAGGACCAAAAATATTAGATGTTACATTCTCCATTATCCCATAGTCGAAACTTTTTTGTGTGAAGATAATCCACCCATGGCTTCACTCCATGAAAGTCATCCCTTCGGATGTGCACAAATTCTTAAATCTTCTCATTGAAAATGAGTTATTAATTATTCACCATAGTGGCTTTAACCCTTTGTTATCTAAACGACACTTTTCCCTAGATTCCTTTGGGCTTGAGCCCATGGAACCTATCAAGCCAAGAGAAGACTTATTTTTATTTTCCTATCAAAAATTCAAGAAAAAGAAGATAACTTAACTATCTCTTTGAAGCATTTGCTCATCCACCTTCGAGCCTACCATCCTTGATGAAAAATGCCATCCTTGATGAAACCATGGTTAAACCTAAACAAGACCAAAATAGTCAAGACCAACCCAAACCTAAAACCTTACCTACCTCTTACAAGCGATCACGAAACAATGAAACCAACCCTGCCACACCTTTAAGAATAAAAAAAGTTTACAAAGTTAAAGAGAAAGTGGTTGAACAACCTCTCTTGGTTCCTTTTGTTCCTCCCCTTACAGATGAAAAGAAACTTTTGGTTGATCAACCTGCTCCAATGCAGCTTGAAAACAAAACTAAAAGAAACAAAGCTGCTAGAGAGCGAAGAAGTAGATGTCGTGCCATTTCTTGCAAATTACATGATGAATAAAATCAAGATCCAAACTTGACTAAAGCAATGCATGATGATCTTCCTCGCTGACCACAATAAGAAATTTCCATGCATCCTCCACAAAAAGAGTTGAACTCTTTGATGGATATTATCTGTCGACCTCCTATAGTGATCAACTTAAATGATAATGATGAGGATGCAAAAATTGATCAAGAGGTGCATAATGAACTAAACACATTGTTTTCCTCTTCCATGAGCTGAAATAGAAAATCTTCTATAAAGAGTGTTGAACCTGGTGCTTCTCCTATTTCGGAACTTTCTCTTGTCCCTCTGGCTAGTTTTATACCTTTGGTAGATAATGAACATGATTGGGAGGAAGATGAATTTCTCATAAATTGACTCGCATTTTCCTTACTAGTCTTTTGCACTATGTTTTCCATTTTCTTTTGTGTGATTGCATGTGTGTAATGTGACCCCCTGTGGCATTCTGTTTTCTCTCTTTGTGGCATTCCTCTATTTGTATCTTCATTCTTTTCTATGTTGTGCATCTTTTTCACTTTCATCTTTATCTTTTTTCTTGTGTTTTCATTTTGGGGATGACGCAAGACATTGAGACATTCATGTCTCCTTCATGTTGTCCCAAAAGGATTTATATTTATTTTTCCTTTTCATTTCATCTTTATCTTTGCTTGTGTTTTCCTTTTGCGGATGATGCAAGGTCTCAAGAAACCCTATGTCTCTTCCATGTTGAGCCAAAATGTTTTTCTTTGTTTTCACTCTCTTTGTGCCATTCTTCCAGTTCTATGTGTATTTAGGGAATGATGACAGTTCTAAGCTCTCTAAAAATATTGCAACAAAGAACATACTGATCCCAAATCCATAGATCCCTTATGTATCTGGTTTTTTCATTTTTGGGGCAACCCCTCTCTTTTCTTTTTCTCTTGCATGATGTAGCCTTACTCGAAAATATATGACTTGGCATAGGGCTTTACTAGTTGGTTCTCCTGTCTTTCTTCTTGTTGGAATTTTTCATTTGCTACTTTAAATTAATTTCTCACATCATGGTGTTTATCAATTTATTTAAAATGGGATCATACATTAGCATTATTCTTTTGTATTTTTCCTTTTCATGGTTCTTGGTGCAGCCTTCTTGCTTCATATGATGCATTTTTCACTTTGTGGATGACATCGAGTATGATGTCCTTCATGAGAGTTATCTCTCTTAGCATATTATATTCCTCTTAGTGGCTAATGTGACAAACTACATCCCCTAAGATGTGAATCTTCTATTCTTTGATTGGTCCTCTCTTGGAGACATTAGGTACAATGTTCCCTAAGTTAAAGACATCACATGAACTAAGAAAGAATCCTTTGAACATTTCCTTATTTTTTCATTTTGAATTTGTTGTTATATGGACACCTTTCATAACACAACTTGCATTCCTCTAGAGCCATCTTGTTCATTCATGAGCTCCAAGCATACAAATGTTTACTTGTCTCATGAAGCTCAAAAATCAAGTCATTATGTGTGGCACCTTATTAAATTTATTAGGAGGTATAGCTTTGGTACAGCTAAGTGGGAAGCCCAATCTAAGGCATGAATTTCCCCATGCCCACTTGTGTGTGTGTGTGAGTACATACCAGCCATGAGTTTATGTTTCTCGCCCTTTTAGGACTTCTCACTAGGTGGACAACCATGAGTTTTGTCGCCTCAGAGTGAGTATTCATTTTTTTCATACAAACAACCTAGATCTGATCCACATCACGATGGACAAATGGTCAAAGCTTGTTTAAAATTTCTCCTTTATTTATTTTTTCTTTGGAAGTGTATGATTGGCCTTCTTACTATTCTTTATATCATTTTCATGGGTTTTCCTTTGCACACTCTTGTTGGTTTGTCATGATATGTTGATCCGAAGGGCTTGATCATCCCTCTTGATCATTTTCATCTCATCTTGCTAGCATTAGTTCAGTGGAATCCTTCTTGGTGTGTGTTTTTCTACTTTAGTGTGAGTTTGAAGAAGGTTCATCCTCTCACTAAAGTGGGGGATAAATGTAGCATTGAAAAAAGGGTCCTTAGGCTTTTTTGTGCTCGTTTAGCTCCTCTTTACATATTTTGGCTTAGTGTGGCCTTGATTTAGTGTTATAATGTGAATAAAACATTCACATTATGTCTTCGGCCCTTGTGAACTAGTTTATTTTATTCGTGCCTTGTAAAGGTGTTGTAAAGTGTTGTAACACACTTTCACACTTTTCTAGGATTTCTAAGCATAAAAAACATACTTTCAATCATAATTTATCTTAAACTTTTCCTTATTTGGTGTGTTGTAACACACATTCACATTCTTCTAGGCTTGTCATTAATAATTGGGCTTTCCTATGCTTTAATTGGTTCCTTTTTACATCCACAAGCCTTATTTATATGTATTTTTGAGGATAATCTTGATAAAAGGCATTTAATATATCAAAATCCTAAAAACCCACCTCAAATTCCTAAGGTGGAACTCATTCACCATTCTAGGTGAATGATTTCCATTAGGTGGAACCCATTTTCCAATGGTGGCGAATGAGTCTGCTTTAACTCAAAATCAAATTTCATTTAAATCTTTGGTAGGATTTTATTCCTCAAGATCCAATGCTAGCTTGCAAGTGTTTTAATTTTGATAATTCTTGCATAATTGAGTATAAATTAAAGGTTCTTTCTTTCATTTTCCACCTCAAGAATTTGAGTACTCATCCTTATAGAAATTTGATTTCATAAGAGAATTTGGGCAAGATAATTAAAGGCATTCAAGGGTAGATTATCAAGCATTCAAGAGCATCAATCATTATGTCAAAGATCACATTCTTCATGTTTTTTATTGTGCTCACAATTGTGACATAGATTTTATGATCCAAGCAAGCATTACATTCAAGATCTATCAACATCAAGAAAGAGTCAAGAACTACATCCATTATAGATATTTCAAGCATAATTACAACACTTTATTTCTAGGGTTTGGTGAGTTATCATTCTCCTTTAAAATTTATTTAATTTCAAGGTTTGATTACCAACAAAGCGTTTGACCAAGGAAAACCCTTATTCTCTAATGCCACAACCATTTTTCCCTCTCTTTGTATGTGATTTGTAGGTCTAGGTTGTAGATTTATCAAGGAAAAATATTGGAAAAAAATTCATCAAGTTTTGAAAGCAACTCAAAGTTGTCAAAGTTGTGAACAAGCCTTGGAGGAGCTTGGAGAAGACCTATAGACTAAATTTTGCAGTTTCGGACTTGGATTTGAATCAAGAAAAAAAAAAGGCTGCGAGCTATAGGATCCAAATTTTAATTTCTATAAATCCAAAAGTGGATTGATTCACCACTATTTTTGAATTACTCCCACTGTACCTGTCTGTTAGTGTCAGGGATTTTTTCAGATTCGAATATCCATTTGTTTGAAACCTGTTCTGATATAGTTGACCTAAAACTAGAATGATTCTCCATTCCTATTGTATGAGTCCCAATTGTCTTTAACAATGGATTTTCCAAGATTCTAGATCTCCATCCATCCTTCAACAGGTTTCTAGGTGCACGTTTCTAGTTTTACAACTTTTTGATACATTTTACTTGCATTTCTAGGCCATCTTGTATACTACACTATATTTTCAAACATTTTATTTTCCATGTTTACACTTGGTGGTGAACCCCTCATTTCTCATCATTCAATCCCCCTAGAAAATTCCCCTTTTCCAGATTTCAATATCCTTTGCATTGAAATCTCAAGGGTTTGTTCTTGAGTGAATTGTACCTTAGAAGAAAAAGGTGGACTTTTTTCCTTTTAGGTCTAAACCCCTAGAAGTCCTAGAGAAAGAAATCCACCCCATATTTATTTAGTTCAGCATGATAGGGATTGAATGTCTCTACACTATTCAATCTATTGGGAACTATCATATTTGTGGTTGGTAAATTACATAGGTGGAAAGAGTAGAATACAAATATTAGGTCCTAGTGAATGGAGATTTTAGCTTTGTTGAGAATAACTACCACTACTAACTACTATAGGGATTTTGGAAGGAAATGGGATAAAATAGCAAATAAGGAATTGTATCTTGACCTAACAATGTAAATCCATAGAGTTTTTATGGGTTAAAAGAAATTATTCTAAATGAAAATACTAATGTGGAGTATCCTACATCTCCTCCAAAGAATAAAAGGGTAAGAAGATTTAAGGACTTGGGAAAGAAGTTTCTTAGGGTACACCACATAATGATATTATTTAGTTAAATTAGGTAGGAATCCACTTTTAACCAAGTTATTTTGATGAGGAATGATTTAATAGTAGTAAATAAGGAATCATTGTCAAGGGGTCTTAAGCTTATTCATCTGCCATCGTGAAAGTTAAATATAGACCCATTACCAATCCTCCACCTTATTCCACATCCAAGAAGTTCATAATTTAAATGATACTATTTGATCTATCGTTGGCCCTTTAGGAATATGAAGAAGCTTCTTAAAAACCTCATAGTTTCTATTTTAGAATCGTTTAATACTCTTAGAAGTAATTAATTTAGAAATGATTCTTCCTATAAATTTTACCACCAAAATGAAAAAGTATGCTGAAAAAGGCGTCCTCTTGTCTCAATCCCCTTTCAGTAATAAAACATTAACAACAAAAACCAATTATAAGAACAAATTACATTATTAGATCATATTAGTAAGTTTTCCTTGGAAACCACATTTACATAGAACTTTATAAAAACAATATTATGAAATTCTATCATAAGCTTTCAAAATTTCATATTGAGCACAATACATAATTTTTTACTCTTATCTGTTGAATGTAAAATTCAATAAGTAGTAATTAAACTATATGGTCTAGGGGTACCCTGATCCACTTTTTAAGGAAAATGTTGTCATGATGGATAAAATTTTGTTCTTCGTTTGGATGGAGTCAATAAGGTCATTCAAGACCATTTTGAGTCATTTGTATTCATTTTAGGATGTTCTACGATGTTTTGGAGTCATATTGTAAAAGTAGAAAAAGTTGCTAAAAGTTGTCAAACATGTCAAAAGTTGCAAATGATGTCATTTGAGTTAACAAATGGTTGTTTGTCAGTTTTTTCAATTATAAATCATTGGAACATGTTAAATATGTCTTGTAACATTGACCTCAGGGGTTGGATGAAGTTTGAATGAGAAGAACATCATTTTTACCACATTCCATATTGCATTTTTCTATGAACAACAATTGTAATTCAAGTGGTATGGATTGGTATAGATAGGTATGGTCTTGGAACCACTTGGAAAAGTTGAAGGATGGTCTTATATTTCAAATTATTATTTTTTGAGTGATTTTCATCTAGTTTTTTATGAGATATTGCATTTTTGGTGGCTACAGGTCTGAACTCTACATAGGGTTTCCAAAAAGAAAAATTAAATCATGGCTGATTTTCCACCATCCAAAACCCATTAAAACTTGTGCAAATCTTTGCCACATGCCCAGCCACATTCCAAAAAAGAAACAACCCATATTTTGCATGTGTGAAGGAGATATGTTTGACCTAAAATTTAGATTTGTAGTAAAACTGTCATAAAACCTTTGTAGGAGTCTTAGCCAAACAAAACTATGTGTTGTGAGACCTTGGTTTGATGGTAGGTTATTGTGAAATTTTTAAAGGAGTCTACATAAACTAGGAGACTATTGATACAATAAATTTCCCTCTTGTTTGGTGACATTTCCTTGAATGCACTTAGTGGCAGAAACCCTAATTTACATGAATCATTGTGTCAAGCACTTGATTGGGTTTAGGTATGTTGGGAAGCCTTTAGAATATATTGCATCAGGTCCAAATACATCATGTTTCCCCTAATCCATGTTTTCCTCAAATATTTAGAGCCATTAGGATGTTGCTCCCATGTTTTAGGTTTAGGATCACATTGCCTAGAGTGAACTAATGTGAACATTTGAATCCTTTGTGTTGAAATCTTGGTTGGAAGTGTTTACAATGTTGTTGTGAGTCCTTCCCCTCTACATCACTATATATGATGTTTCTTCCTATTATAAATCTCTTTTTGTTTCTTGATATTATTATAGACAAAAAAAATTAGATTCTATAAACTAGAATCTTGGTTATTGTAGTGTTGAAAATTGTATACCTTTACAATTTCACACTTTTTGGGTCCCTTAATTAATTAGACTTAAATAAGCTTCTATTTTTCCAAATTATGCATTCCAAAGCCTTATTATTTTCATTTTCTTAAAGGGAAACCAATATTTAATTAATGTATTTAATATTTTAATAACTTTGGAGAATGATTGTCCTAGAACTTTAGGCCATGACCCCTTTGCCAAAGGGTGAATGAGTCCCCTTCAAGTCCTAGGATTTATTTTTAAATATTTTTTTGGTATTCTTTTAATGATTCAAATTTTGTATGCAACTTTCAGCTTTTGGAATCTTTGTTTTATGAAATTAGATAAAAACCTATAAATACTCAGGCTTTTTGTTAATTCAAATCTAGCACTAAATAAGCAACATTTTCAAGATTTCATAAGAGAAAATATTATTGTAAAGAGAATTTAAGAGTATATTTATCTATAATTTATTGTAGAAATCAAGTTCCTAACATCATATTCAAGCTTATGTGTTTTTATGAAATCTTGTAAAGGCTAATATGCATTGTTGATCCTCATATCATCCAATAATTTTCAAGTGTCGAAATTCGTCAAGTAAAGAAATATCAAGTTCCTTGGTGTGACGTGTTTGACTTCAGTCCTCTAAGGGAATCCATTTAAGGTTTAGTGAGTTATAGCAAGAAAGTGTTCATTCACCATTTCCTTCTCCATTATCATTATCTTTCTATCAATTTTTAATTACCAATAATGGGGTTTGACTAAGGCAAAGCCCCATTCAAAAAAAAAAAATCCCTCTATGTATGTGAAGATTACAATTTGAAGAAGGATTCAAGATCTTGAAGAGAAATTTTGTATTATTTCACTTCTTGCATCCATTTTTTTCAATCTATAGAAACCTCAATTCAAAATTTATTTATCAATTTTTTGATAGTGGGAACTATGAAAAAAAGATAAGATCCTTCCTCAGAGGAATTCAAAAGGAATTTTCAAGACCCCTTACCAACACCGATTCACCCTAGGGTGAATCTATCTTTCATCAAATCTTGTCTATCTTGTCTTGTTCCACGTATCTTACACATATTGTGTGTCCCTTTTTCCTTAAGTTAATTTATTATGGGATCTTTGATCTTGGGAGCTTGATCATCCTCCTTGATCTTTGTCATCCTATCTTTCTAACATTTTTACACTTGGACCTCTCTTGACACATATTTGTCTACTTTAGTGTGATTTTGAGTGTGATTTCATACTCTCACTAAATTGGTGCCTAAATATAGTGTAGACCATTATATACCTTTACAAGTTCACACTTTTATGGGATACCTTAATTAATTATACTTAATTAATCTTCTAATCTTCCAAATTATGCATTCTAAATCCTTATTATTATTTTTTTCTCAAATTAAAACCAACATTTAATTAATATAATTAATAATCTAATCACATTGAAGAGTGTGTCTCCTATATTTTTAGGCTATGAACCATTCGTGAATGAATCCCCTTCAAGTCCTAGGACCCATTTTTAAATGTGTTTTTGGTGGTCTTTTAAGATTCAAATTTCATATGCAAGTGTTGGAATTTAGATTACAATTTTCATGAAAATGGATAAACCCCTATAAATACATAGTCTTTTTATCAATTCAAATCAAACACTTAATAAAAAACATTATCAAGACTTCATAAAATAAAATATTATTTTCAAGAGAATATTTATCAATCATTTTTTACAACAATCAAGTCCCTAAAATCATGTACAAGCTTATGTGTCTTCATGTAATCTTGTGAAGGCTAATATGAATTATTGATCCTAAAAGCAGCCAAGAATTTTCAAGTGTCCAAATACATCAAGCAAAGAAAGATCAAGTTCCTTCGAGTGATGTGTTTGACTTGAATCCTTTAGGGGAAGCTATTGAAGGTTTGGTGAGTTGTAGCAAGAAATTTTTCATTCATCATTTCCTTCTCCATTATCATTATCTTTCTATCAAGGTTTAATTACCAAACATAGGGTTTGAATAAGGCAAGCGCCCATCCAGAATAATATTTTTTTCCTCTTTATATGTGTGGATTATAGGCTCAAAAAGGATTGAAGATCTTGAAGAGAAATTTTTAATTAATGTATTTTTTGTATCCATTGTTCTCAAGCTACAAAAAATAAGATTTATAATTTATTTTTACTTGTCTAATAGTAGGACCTATGCAAAATAAAATCTAATATGTTGCCTCAAAGGACTGTCAAAATAAAGGACCCCTAACTAGGACCCATTCACCCTAGGGCACATATTCCCTTCAATAGAGCTCAAAATCTACTTTTGGTAACTGATACATGTGTCCTTACCCTTAAATTTATTTTCAAATCATGGTTTCTATTTTTGTTTATAATTTTTGTTTCATTTTCTAGGTCTAATTGTTCATTTAGTTTAAGAATTGCATATCATTTCAATTTGGTTTCAAATCTATCCTATTGTCCTAAGAACTAAGATCCAGGTCTGATTGACTCAAATTTGAGGTCTATAGTCAATATCTACTCCTTGTGATCTCTTTCTCAATGAATTCCCCTTGGGAAAAAGAGTAAATGGAAAGGATACCCCTTATTCACTAAGAAAAACCCTTTTCCAAATATTTCAATTATAATACTATAAATTATGTTGAAAATAATAATAGGATAATGATCTTGACTTTAATATGCCTTATTATTATTAAGAACTCTCCAAGAATTTTTTATTCAAGAACATAAGGATTTTACTTGTTTTAAATAACTCCCTTATTTAAAACTATGGGGAAGCCATTTGGACCAAGTGAATTTGAATTTTTAAAGGATAAAATAGAATGGTAAAAGCATTAATTTGTGCCACATTTTCAGCTAGAAAATAGTTTCTAGTGAATTTGTTTTTCCTAAATAGATTTGGGTGAAATTATTTCACCTAAAAGAATGTGGCACATATAGTTTTATGTGAAACCCTTTCACCTAAAACCATAAAATAAAAATTAAAAAAGAAAAAAAGAAAAATGATGATTCATTTCATATGGAAGGTTTTGAGTGAAATCCTTTTAGTTGATATGTTTTTTTCTCAAAAATAATTCACCTAAAACTTTCTATGTTTCTACCTATGTGGTAGATTAAAACTTCTTTTGTGAATATTTTAGAAATTCAATTTCAACTCTAGATTTCTCTAGCTAGGTTTACTTCCATGAAAATAAAAAAGCTACTTTTTAGAGCTCAAAGTGAAGAGGTCAACATATTTTATTTTTGATATTTTGATTACCATTTTTTCCTATGAAATCTTCATCCAAAAACTCAAGGGGTAAACTTGACAATTCAACCCCTGTAAAAGAAACCATACAAAGGTTAGTAAATAGGACCAAAAAAATTAGATGTCTCATTCTCCATCATATTGACATTAGATCAATTCCATGTGAAGCTTTGTCACTTGTGGCTATACTCCATGGAAGTCGTCTCGTCAATCATGCATAAATCCTTAAAGTTTCCCTTTCAAAATGAAATATTTACCATGCATCATAGTGGCTTAAACCCTTTATCTTCCCCTAGAAACTTTTCATTAGGTTTCTTTTTGCTCGAGCCTGTGGAACTTATTAAACCTCAAGAAGAATTCATTTTCAAATCCTATAAAAAATTCAAGGAAAAATGCATAGAAAAAATATCCCTTAAAATCATGCCTCAACCTATGACTAAGATGACCATGATTGAGCCTAGAGACATTCCAAAAAACCAAGACCAACCTAAGACAAATCATTTACCTACTTCCTATAAAATACTAATAGATAGAAAAAACAATCCCCTCATGCCTCCGAAGGTAAAACGACTATAAATATAAAGAGAAAGTGGTTGAACAACCTTCCATGATTCCTTTCGTTCATCCCCTTAGGAAAGAAAAGAAACATGTGGTTGATCAACCCGCTCCTACATAAATGTTACTTGAAAATAATATTAAAAGAAATAGACATGCTCATGAGCATAGGATTTGATGTAGGCTTTGTTCTCTTGCTCAAAATATTGAAAAATAAACAAATAAAGAAAATCAAAATCCAAACTTTTCTGAAGCAATGCGCGATGAATCTCCCTCTTTTTTGAAACAAAAAAACCCTATATTGCAAATGCAATAGGAGTTAAAACCTTCTATGGAAATTATCATTCAACATCATGTTGCAATTAATTTAGATGATGATGAGGTGATTACTAAAATTGATGACGAGGTGCATAATGAATTGAACACATTGTTCAACAATAGGGAAAAGTGGGGGAATGTTTTATGACCTAGGTCATAGAACACATCTCTTTTCCAATTGTCATTCAAGAATGTCCTAAGATTCCAAATTGGATTGGATAACAACCCAAAGGTGAGTCAATTATCAACAAGTGAGACCTAGGAGTGGTTTTTTTAGGCTTTCAAGGGTTCACCACCAAGAAAAAGCTTGGAAATGAAAACTTAACATTCAACTCACAAAACCTAGTAATGCAAGCCAAATAATGAGTTCCAATGAAAAGTTAAGCAATAGTAAGTTAGGATGTGTGTACCTAGGAAGTCTAGAAATGTAGAAATGTTATCAAAATATGCTAGGGAGGACTAAGAAATTCTTACTATTTTCTTAGTCCTCCTGTTATTTTTCAAGGGAAATGTGGAATCTTCAGATGTCGAAAAAAAATATGAAAGAATCTCTACAAAATATCCTTGGGAGGACTAAGATGCCCTTATTATTGCAAGTATGGATGAGTTTGGTGGTGTTTTCATTAATGTTTTCATTGATGTCGACACAGTTCAAAGTGATTGTAGATGGTGCACGTATAATTGAGATACTATAGAAGTGTTAAGAGTACATGGAGCTATATTTATGAAGTTGCATTGTGTTGATGCCAAGTGCTTTTGAGAAAATTAAGAAATAATGAGGATAGTGTTGAGTGTGTATTGTGAATGTGCTCTGTATTTCTTATGTGTTGATCATATGCATGTGCATATCTATATTAGTGTTAATGAGCTTCAATGGATAATATATCCTAAGTTTTAGCTTCTAGGTCGATGGAGAGTGAAATATGTGTTCAATGGTACATGAAACCGTTTGGTAGAACTATTTGTCTATGGATTGGGAGAGATGTTCTTGCCCTACAGTCTTCTGGTGGTTCATTTCAGATCATACAGATCTAGAAGAAGATTAAATTTGATGGTTTATATGTTCTAGAAAATATGCGTGTGGTTTGGTGCTCTGGAAGGCTTGTTCTAGAGCTACAGTGTGTTTCTACTCAATCTAGTTGGACTGTTGAAGAGTGTTCTATGCATCAAGTTAGTTGAAGTTGTTGCAGATGTTCTTGAATGTTTCAAAGATGTGTTCTAGTTTTCGGTTAAGTGTGCTGGCTGATCCACATGTGATTATCTTACTGGAGATGCATGTACTTCAAAGATCATTGGTGTTTTCATAAGGTTTGGCTGACCAGGTGTCTACATGTTAAATAAAGACTAAGCGTTGGTTAAGGAAGCATATTATTGATCCAGGATGTCATTTTGTGTCCTAATTAAGTTTTTGTTTGGTCCTCTCTCATTCTTATCCACCGTGGGAATATTGAGTAGCTGACCTAATTTTAATTTATAAAATGAAGGATTTATAGAAAAACTTAAGAATGTTTCTAAGGTTGATGATGGTATAAAAGAAAGTCAAGTTGTGAATTTGAGAAGCAAGCAAGAAAGAAAGTGAAGTGTGCGAACAAGTGCAAAAAGCAGAGTGTGTAAGAATGAATCAAGCTAGAAATTATTTGAAGTGTTAGATTCCTTAAAGCAATCACTTGATGGTACATCTACAATCCCTTGATCAAGCTATGGATGTATTGTACCTGTTGTGGTGGATTTTCTAATGTATTTTTTTTTTGTAGGAACTGAACGTCCTTCTAGACAATGAGTCATATCTGTAGGTAGTGAACCTTTATATCTAGATAGTGAGTCCTTTCTAGGTAATGAGCCCTCTGGCAGTGAGCCTTTGTATCCATTATTTCATTTCCATTATATTGTGAGTTAATCATCACCATGTTTTTTATCTCATTGGGTTTTCCATGTAAATTCAATGTCTCTGGTGTTTTCTTTCTATTATCTACATTTCATGTTTATAATTAATAATAGATTAAATTTACAATGGAACTGGTTAAGGTCAGAAGTAAAATAATTTGGTACAATTGATTCACCCCCCTCTTAGTTGTCTTATGCATTTCAACAATTGGTATTAGAACTTTGGCTCCTTCGAGAAGAGCTTAATCCTACGAGGTAGAGAAAATGGTGCACAAGTTGAAAACCCCTATTTTTGATGGAGCTGAATATAGTGACTGGAAGGATTAGATGAGAGGTTACCTGATCTCTCTTGGTTTCAAGACTTGGAAAGATATGGAGACAAAGTATGTTGCACTGGCAAGTGGTCCTTCTCCTACTGATGAGATTTCTAACTATGAGGAGAATGAAAAAGCAAGGTATGCTTTCTTTAGTGTCTTATCTAGAAATAATAGGACAAATTTTATCTCTTTGGGAACTTCTTATGAAGTATGGGAAAAATTTAAAGATATCTATGAAGGGAATTCTAGAGTGAAATTATCAATGAAGCTAAGATCTAAGCGCAGATTTAAGAATTTGAAAAATGGATGAAGGTGAATATATTGCATGATACTATCAAAGATTTAAACATACAACAAATGAAATAAAAAATCAAGGTGGTACCATGGTAGATGAAGATGTAATTGAGAAGACCTTGATGACCCTACCAGAGAATTATAGTGACAAGGTCTCTACTATTGAAGAATCATATGATCCAAAGACATCTACTAAAGAACAGTTATTTGGAACCTTGACTACATTTGAGATGAGGAATTTTGGAAGAGAAAAGGAGAAAGCTAAGTCAACCTTTAAAAAAATGAAGATATAGGATGATTACGATAGTGATGGTTTAGAAGATTTGGAAGCAAACTTTACAAGGAAAATAAAGAAAGGTACTAGTAAGTACAAAGGTACATGTTACCTTTTAAATATTTTAGTTGTGTAATATTGGCCACTATGCATCAAGATGTCTAAATAGAACTGCACACAAGAAGAACAAAGAAACTAATTATAAAAACAAAACATACAAGAAGTTCAAGAAATTATATTATGTTAGACAAGATGATTGAATTTCTGATGATGAGTTTCAATTTGAGGATCACAAAGATGAATTATTATTTTTAGCCTTGGAGAATAAATTTGTCTGCTGACCATGGAGGATTTGCAAGGGAATCAGGTCCAGAGGATAATAAGGATGAGATGGAAGGTACTTTGGTTACTGCATTTCATCCTAGACAAGATGAAATCTATTGGGTAATTGATAGTAGATGTTCAAATCACATGACCAAAGATAAGAGTAAGTTTACTAAACTTGAAAAATATGATGGAGGATTGGTTATGCTTGGAGATGATTTTGGTTCTAAGATTGTTGGAAAAGGTACAATTAGTCTTGATGGAAAACATAGTACTAATGATTTTTATTATGTTAAGGGATTAAGGCATAATATTTTGAGTGTTTTACAAATGTGTAGCAAAGGTTTTCAGCTCATGTTTTAGGATAACACCTGTGAGATCAAAAAAGGGTTTGAAACTATGGGGGATGCAGGAAAAAGAACTCATGGAAAAATCTATCAGCTTAAAATTGGTGATGATCAGTGCTTTGTTTCTCAATTTATAAAATATGGTTATGGCACCGGAGGATGGGACATGCTAACTTTAATAATCTTATTAGGATTAGTTCAAGAGAAGTTGTTAGATATTTGCCTAGAATCACAAAGTCTACGAATTTTGTTTGCAAAAATTGTCAAATGGGAAAAAAAGCAAGATACAATTTTAAAGGAAAGGAGCAACCATCTACCAAAATGTTGGAGATGATCTATACAAACCTATGTGGTCCCACAAGAATAGGAATCCTGATTGGTGACATGTATTTTATGCTTTTGATTGATGATTACTCTAGAATGATTGATGATTACTCTAGAATGACATGGGTTACTTTTCTTAGAGAGAAAGCTCAAGCCCTAGATAGATTCAAAGAGGTCAAAGCAAGAGTAGAGAATGAAGTAAACTTGAGAATAAAATGTCTAAGATCTGATAGAGGTGGAGAATTCACTTCTAGTGATTTTAATGCATTTTGTGAAGAGCATGGGATAAAGAGACATTACTCTACCCTTAGAAACCCTTATCAAAATAGAGTTGTGGAAAGGAAGAACCTTACTATTAAAGAGGTTGCAAGGAAAATGATGAAAGAAGAAAATGTTCTTGATATATATTGGAGAGAAGCAATCCACACTGTTATTTACATTCTTAATAGAGTTTCAATTAGTGGTAACAACACAAAGACTCCTTATGAGCTATGGACTGGTAAGACTCCTATTGTTAAATACTTTAAAGTCTTTGGAAGAAGATGTTACATAAAGAGAGATGATGAGAATCTTGGAAAGTTTTATTCAAGATGCGATGAAGGTATTTTCCTTGGATATTCAACTAACAACAAATCCTATAGATGCTTCAATAAAAGACTAAGGAAAATAGTTGAAAGTACAAATATAAAGGTTGATGAAGCTATGCATAGACTAGTTGAGGTAATTGAAGTTGAACCATATGATCCTATCTGTAGAAATATACAAGAAAAGGAAAATGAAAAGGAATAACATAGTGAAGAAGAGGAGATTTTGGAACCTACTAGGACTCCCAAGTATGTATAGAAGAATCATCAAGAGGAACAAATAATTGGAGACATAAGTGAAGTTGTAAAGACAAGAATCAAATCGATTGAGTTAAAATTGTGTTTACTTTCTAAGATAGAACCTAATACTGTGAGTAAGGCATGCAAAGATGAGAGTTGGACGAGAGCAATCAAAGAGGAATTGCAGCAAATAGAAAAGATTCAAACATGGGAATCAGTTCCTAGAACTATAAATAAGAATGTAATTGGTTCAAAATGGGTGTTCAAGAATAATCTGAATGAAGATGGTGAAGTAGCAAGGAATAAGGCAAGACATTTATGTAATGGGTATTTATAGGTTGAAGGAATAGACTTTGAAGAAACTTTTGCCCCAATGGCGAGAATGGAGGTCATTTGGATGTTTTCAGTATTTTTCACTTGTAAATACTTCAAAGTGTGCCAGATGGATGTTAAATCTGCATTCCTGAATGGAGAATTGGAAGAAGTATATATGGAGCTACCGAAAGGATTTCAATTTTCAGACAAATCGAATATGGTCTGCAAATTGGAAAAGGCATTGTATGGACTTAAACAGGCTCCTAGAGCTTGGTATCTAAGGTTGTATAGATATTTAACATAACAAGGATTCAACAAGGGCTCCATAGACAATAATCTCTATTTCAGAGTTGAAGGTAAAATAATGTTGATAGTTGTGGTATATGTTGATGACATTATTTTTGCAGGAAATGAAAGCATGTGCAAGAAATTTGTAGATGAGATGCAAAATGAGCTTGAGATGTCTATGATTGATGAGTTTAATCTCTTCCTTGGACTATAATTGAATCAAAGTGATAAGGGGATATTCATTTCAAAATCTAAGTATGTTAAAGAGTTGTTGAATAATTTTGGAATGGATGATTCCAAATCGATTTGTACCACTATGGTAATCGGATGTAATCTGAGTAACGATGATGAATCTTCTAAAGTTGATTAGAGAAATTACAAATATATGATTGGTAAACTACCATATCTTACTGCTACTAGACAATATATCACGCATGTAGTATGTTTGGTCACAAGATTTCAAGCAGAACATAAGGAGACACATGTTATAGTTGTAAATAGGATATTCAAATACTTAAAGGGGACTATAGATTATGGTCTATGGTATCCTAAAGATACAAATTTCACCTTGAATGTCTACGATGATGCCAATTTGGTTGGCTGTGTAGATGACCAGAAGAGTAAAAGTGGTGGTGGATTCTTCCTTGGAGGATGATTCATTTCATGGTTGAGTAAGAAATAGGATTCAGTTTCTTTATCCACTATAGAAGCTAAATATATTACAAAAACATCTTGTTGTACATAGGTACTTTGGATGAAGCAAAATTTGAAGGAAATTGGTGTGATATGTTATGAGCCTATCCCTATCTTGTGTGACAATATAAGTGCAATAAAAATATGAAAGAATTAGATGATGCATTCTAGGACAGAGCATATATCTATCAGGCATCATTTCTTGAGGGAGAAGGTGTTGCAAAATGAATTCAAACTTGAATATGTGTCTACCAAGGAGAAAATTGTTGATATATTCACTAAGGCCCTAACTAAGGATACTTTTGAGTATCTTAGGGGGGAAATTAGGGGTTACTGCCCCTCCTTCCTTAAATTAGGTGCACATGGAGGTGCATCAATCCAGTGGATTCACATATTCTTTTTGGTCTGGACTAATAATTGTGGTCTACTCCTTAAGGAGAGTGGAGAGTTTCATTGTTGTAGTATGAGATTTTAGTGCACTCCTAAGAGGGAGTGATCAAAGTGTTATGGAATAAATTTTATTTTCCATTGATGTAAAAGGGGGAGAAAAATTCAAGTGAAAAAGTTGAGAAAGGGAGAGAAAATATTGTAAGGAGAAGAGAGTGCAAAAATGTTGTGCAGGTTGTCTAATCTGAAAAATAAAGGAGAAAAGAAGCAGGATAGTTTGTATTATGTCTTTGATGGTTTTTCACATCAGGTGTTGCCATCAATGACAAAGGGGGAGATTATTGCAAGTATGGATGAGTTTGGTGGTGTTGTCATTAATGTTGGTATTGATGTCAACATAGTTCAGAGTGATTGAATATGGTGCAAGTATAGTTGAGATATTGTAGAAGTATTGAGAGTAAATGGAGCTATATTTATAAAGTTGCGGTGTGGTGATGCAAAGTGCTTTTGAGAAAATTAAGAAATAATGAGGACAATGTAGAGTGTGTGTTTTGAGTGTCCTCTAGTAATGTGCTCTACATTTCTTTTGTGTTTATCCTATGTCTATGCAGATCTATAGTAGTGTTCATGAGCTTCAATAGATAATATATCTTGAGTTTTATCTTTGAGGTCGATGGAGAGTGAAAGATGTTTTCACTTATATGTGAACCCATTTGGTAGAACTATTTGTCAGTGGACTGGGAGAGATGTTCTTATTCCATAGTCTTTTGGTGGTTCATTTCAGATCTTTCGAATCTGGAAGAAGGTTAGTCTTGATGGTTTTTATGTTCTACAAAATTTGATTGTGGTTTGGTGCTCCGGAAGGCTTGTTCCAAAGCTATGGTGTGTTTCTACTCGGGCTGATTGGATTGTTGAAGAGTGTTATGTGCATGAATTTAGTTGCAGTTCTTGTGGATGTTCCTAAAGGTTTATAAGATGTTTTCTAGTATCTAGTGAAGTGTGTTGGGTGATCCATGGGTGATCATCTTACTGGAGATGCACGTACTTCAATGATCATTGGTGTTTTGCTGACCTAGTGTCTACGGATTACATAAAGACTAAGTATTGATTAAAGAAGCATGTGATTAATCCAAGATGTTGTTTTGGGTCCTAATTAAGTTTGTGTTTGGTCATCTCTCATTCTTATCCATCGTGGGAATGTTGAGTAACTTACCTAATTTGAATTTGTAAAATGAAGGATGTATAGCCGACCTTAAGAATGTTTCTAAGGTTGATGATGGTATAAAATAAATTCAAGTTGTTATGAATTGGAGAAGCAAGCAAGAAAGAAAGTGAAGTGCATGAACAAGTGTGAAAATTAGAGTGTGTAAGACTGAATCAAGGCAACAATACTTTGATGTGTTAGATTCGAGAAAGCAGTAATTTGACAGTGTCTACAATCCGTTGATCAAGTTGTGGATGTGTTGTACCTATTGTGGTGGACTTTCTATTGTATATTTTTGTTTGTAGTAAGTGAGCCTCCTTCTAGACAATGAGTCATATATGTAGGCAATGAGCCTTTGTATCTAGATAGTGAGTCCTTTCTGGGCAATCAGCCCTCTGGTAGTGAGTCTTTGTATCTAGTATTGCATTTCCATTATATTTTGAGTGACTCCTCACCGTGGTTTTTTTCTCATTGGGTTTTCCATGTAAATCTAGTGTCTCTAGTGTTTTATTTCTATTATCTCTATTTCATGTTTATAATTAATAATAGATTAAAATTAAAGTGGAATTGATTAAGGTCAGAAGTAAGAGAATTTGGTACTATAGACATGGTAAATGTGCAATTCGATCTAGCGCACTTGATCCTAATTACCAACAACATTTCTTCTTGAATCACACTCTCATCTTATCATCACATGTCATCTCTTAATTATATAAATTATTATTTATTTAATTAATTCTTTATCCTCTATTGATTAAATTGATCAAATTAATTTAATTGACCTTTTATCTTTGTTAATTAAACAATTCATTTTATTTAAATTAAGTCCCTAAAAGTCTTCTCATTAAATTGAAAAACCTTATTTTATTTAATATAACATTATCCCCTTTAGTTAAATAAATCAAATCATTTATTTTATTAAATCTTTCCTCTCAATTCTTGATTTAAATCAACTCATAAATTTGAGTCAAAATTGTCAAATCGCCTAATCTCTCATTAAATTGATCAAATATTGATTAATTTAATCCCAAATCACTAAAATCCTCTAGAGAATGCAATTCACATGAAAATAGATTTAATTCATTTATTAAATCTCTATTTTCCCGCAAATTTGAATTTGAATCCAAGTGGAGTTAGTCCTTCCAACAAGGCATTTATTTCATCTTACAAGTCCTTTTGCATTGAGCCAAGTGGTCATAACTCCATTTAACTCCCTATCCACCTTGTCATTTCAACATTTTCAAAATTCAAATTTATGCATTTATGGGAACTTTGATCAAAACATGCACAACCATCAACCATTCACATTGTGACAAGTGGTACTCAACCATTGGATCAAAATTTAGTCCCAAATAGTTCAACTCTTGCTCTTTCTTCCAAATTGAAATCTATAAATGGGAGGCTTCTCTCCTTATTCTCATGAAAAGTTACTCTCTTCACATTGAGAGCTAATTTTTCCCATTCCTCTTCAAGTATTCATAATGTTCACAATATCATAGCTAGGTTATGCCAAAATCTCATCAAGGAGGTTCAACTATCCACACATCATCAAAATTTGCAACTAAGGAGTTGGGAAAGGGCCAATATTGACACATCAATTGACACCAATCACCCCATGGGATCAAGAGTTTGCTTAGTTTAGATAGATTTAATTTGGTTTATTGCATTGTTCTTCATTTTCCTTTCTATCTAAGTTTTGTAAGTGGATTTCATCGGGAACGCTTGTTTTCACTTGCATTTAATCTAATATTGTAATTGTTTCTCATGTTTGTGTAGGTTCAAAACCAAGGTTCACAAGTACAAATGATTCACCCCCCCTCTCAATTTTCTTATGAATTTCAACACTTACTACTATCTTAGTCCTTATCTAAATTTCTGAAATCCTTGAATGTGATCCTAAGGCTCAAGGTCTTCATTTCCTTCTTCTCAGATCTCAGATCTTGAAACTTCCAGATCTGGCCTATAAGTGAGTTTTTGTTTAGATGATAGCTTTGCAATGAAACTTTACAAATTTTTACTTCAAATGATATTCATTTCCTTAAGGTAAACCTACAAACACAAACACACAAGAGGGGAAAAACTTAATTATTGTTAGTAAATGGGGATTTTCCTTGGTGAAAATCCTTGGTAATTAAACCTTGGAATGAAATAGAATAATGGAGGGAAATGTGGTGAAAGGGCACCTAAACCTTGGGGGTGAAAGTAGAGTGAGTCTTGAAGGTTCATAGAATATATTTGAAGGTCTTTTAATCCATATGCAACAAGGAAGTTGAAAATTTTGTCAAATCATGAAATGTAAAGAGTTGTCAATTAATGTCAATAATTACAATGAGGTCTAGGTGGTAGAATAGATTTTATTTACATGTTTTTATTTATGAATAAGGTCTCATTGACCATATAATATATATTTGAAGGATTTTGGGGTCCTAGGGAGTCAATTAAGAGGAATTTGCAAAGCAAAGTTGTAAAGGGGTGATTAAGAACAAAGATTGTCAATTTGCAAAATAAGGTGACAATAGAGTTTACAAGGTGGTTGAGGGTATTCAGTCAGTTCTAGAGGTATTTTGAAGTTGATAAAATCATAAAATGATGTAATCCCTCATGGAAAAGATGGATATGTCAGATTTGAAAGAAGAAAAATTGGTTACAACATTCATGTCTACATTTTCCTCAATTTTTCTAAGTTTCTTTACATTGGTATGGACCTGTATAGGTCTGTCATGGCTTGAGGTTATTGCAGAATTTCAATATATGTGTTTTCTCTCATTTAAAATTAGTTTGAAGATCCAAATCAGTGTTTTGTGTGCGAAATTAATAAAACTCAAAGTCTGCCCTATTTTGACTGTGCAAGGGTTTGAAGCCATAATGTATTGATTTTCACTAATCCACCCACTATAATGGATCTACAATTCGGTCGATTGGTGTGTACCATTGTAGGATAGGTGATAAATGTGTCCAAGGGGTCTAGAAGAGTATGAACTGGTCGATGGGGTAATGGTCAGGTTGGAATAGTGATATTGGATTGTGAAAATGTGGAACCGTGGTGGTGTTTTAGTGAATTACTAGAAGTCTTAGCACTATGAGTATTTAGTATATTTTTTCAATGGTAATAAAAGGTTTTTGGACCCTTGGAAGGATTGGGAGAGGCTTGGAGTTGTGAAATCCTTGAAAACCCTTGTTTTTTGCTTGTGTTTAAGAGGGTTTCTTGGGGCAGTAGGGTAATGACCTTGTGTGGGTAGAATAATCATGAAATTGGTGGTTTGGTATCATGAAAATTGACTGTTCTTGGTGTTTGAGTGGAAACCTCATCTATAAAAGGTACTTCCTTTGCAAATTTGGGCTAATTGAGTAGTTTTTCCTTGGGGTAGGTGTATTGGATCTCCATGCTAGTCCAAAGGAGTTGGTGGTAATTTTGACACATGTTAAATAAACCTAAAAAGGGTATCTAAATCATCCATTTTCTTGTGAAGTGTCTTGGGACTTTTGGTGGAAAATTCCCTTGAACCGAGTTGTACATGATACTAAGGAAAGCATACTTGAAAGGTGAAATTTGAAGAGATCTTTGGATTTTTTTTTGGGGACTTGTTGATCCCCACTTGTTTTTAGTTTTGAAAGGTTTGAAATAACTCTCTACATCAAAGTGGTATTAGAGCAAGGGATTAGGTCTTTTGTGAGAGAAGATTGTAATTTTTGTGTGTAAGAAGGAGAAGGTAATTGGAGGAATCAAAATTCCTCCTAAAGGGAATTTTGTTGCAAGGAAGATTGATAATCATGACAAATAAATAGAAGCCTTGAAGCAAGAGATTGTTGGGATAAATGCTAAAGGTAGGACTCTTTTGGAAGAAATTCAGTCTGGAGAGGACGATACTTCTAGTGAAGAAGAGGAGATGGATCTATAATATGTGAGGACAATGAAGCTTTTGAAAGATGTGAAGAAGTATGGACATGGAAAAATTGATATTGAAGAGCTCCTAGATTGGATTGGAGCCATGGAGAACTATTTTGAAAGTGAAGAGGGAAAAAACAAAACTAAAGTGAAATGCTTTCGTATGGTGGAATTTTGTGCAAAAGGAGAGGGAGAAAAAAGTAAAAATCAAGATCACTTCTTGGGAGAAAATGAAAAAAAAAATCAAAGGTAAGTTCCTCCCTTTTGATTATAATGTTCAATTTCTTAAGTAGTTACAAAATATTAGACATAATGAATTAGATGTACAAGCATATACCGAAGAATTTTATAGGTTGAGCATAAGGACTAAACATGAAGAAGATGATGAAGAAATGGTTGCTTGATACTTGAATGGTCTAAGATACAATATTCAAGATGAAATCAGCTTGATGGCACCAAAATCAGTTAAACAATGCTTTCAAATGGAAATGAGGGCAAAATAAAAACTAAAGAGGAGACAAGAGAATGCAGCAAGAGGTAGAGGAGACACTTCTAGAAGTAGGAGATCCTTCCTTGGTTCAAAGACAAACAATGAATTTCAAGGAGATTCCGAGAAGGAACAAGAGAAATCTGATTTTAGAGGTGGATGGAGAGGCACAAGAGGTAGATTTGGTGAAGGAAGGAATACAAACACTTTTTCAAGGAGATGCTACAATTGTCAAGAGTTTGGACACCCATTTTTCAAGTGTCCTCAAGGCCAAGGTTCATCTTAAAGTGGTGATAGAAGGAGTGAGAGAAGAACACAATTGGTCCAAGAAGAATAATGTGAAAGTGTAAGAAAACTTGTTGATCCAGAAGAGGGAGAAGAACTTATGGTAAGAAGGACTATGTTGTAGGCATCTAAGGAGGAAAAAATGAGTCAAAGAATGAGTCTCTTTAGAACTTCAAGAAAATGCAAAGGTAAAGTGTGCCAAATTTTCATTGATTTTGGTTCTCAAGATAATATGGTGTCTAGGGAGATGGTAGATAAGTTAAACGTGGAAATGATACCTCATGTAGAACCCTACAGAGTTTCTTGGGTGAATGATAGTAAAAATTTAGTGGTGAATGAGCAAACATATGTTGATTTCCATATTGAAGAGTATAAAGATAGAGTCTTATGTGATATATTACCAATGGATTGTTCTCATGTTCTCTTGGGGAGGCCATGTAAATTTGATAGAAGATCCATGTGTGATGGTTGGAAAAATACCTATACCATTTGGAAGGATAAAAAAGTTTTAAATTAAATTCTTTGCAGGGAAAGGAGAGGGATAAAGGCAAAACTAGGGTTGTGATTTTTGGAAAAAAAGGAACCTATATGATTTGAGGACAGTAATTCTGATGTAATTGCAGGTTTGGAGTAGGTTAATCATGTTGTGACAGCAAGGAAGGCACCTAGAAATTGTGTTAGGATAGTGGAAAGTCTTTTACAAAAGGAAGAGAAAGAACTCATGCCTAAGTCTGATCTAGCTAAGGTGAATGATGAGAGCACAATGAGGAGTTTAGTTTTGTAGAGTATGGAGAAGAGAATTGTGCTTAAGTTTGGTGTAAACAAGGTGGGTGATGGCAAGTGTGTAAAGGAGCATGGAAAGTAGGGTGACATGTTTGTAAGGCAATATGAACACATGGTTGGGACCATTGCATGTCCTATAGTGAAGAGTAGTGGTACAAGACAAGTGAAGGTTGAGGGCAAGGGGGTTGGAAAGTTTGGTAAGGTAATGGTGCAGGTTGATGATAGTAAGAAGGATCTAATAATAGTAGGGAAAGGTCATTATGGAAAAAATAATGAAGGTCTGACTACCATGAGGAAAGGACAATGTGAGAAAAGGTGAAAAGGTCTGATGACAATGAAAAGAGGGCAGCACATGCAAACAAAGATGGATGGATACAAGTGTGGAGGTGAAGCAAAGAAGAAGATAGAACATTGTACTGATAAATCTTGTTTTTTTGCAGGTATAAGGACTAGGAGAACATCAAATTCTGATCCATGAATAGGGGGAAAGCAAGTAGCAGGTCGGGAGATGCATGGATCAGCATTAGTGAGGCCAAGAGCAAGCTTCAACTCTTGGAACAAGAGATTTTTATGGGGGGGTGTATGGTGCAAGGGCACCTACACCTTGGGATGAAAGTAGAATGACTCTTGAAGGTTCACATAATATATTTGAAGGTATTTTAATCCATATACAATGAGGAATTTGAAAAATATGTCAAATCATGGAATGCAAAGAGTTTTCAATTGATGTCAATAATGAAAATGAGGTCTAAGTGGTAGAATATATTTGATTTACATGTTTTTCATGATGAATAAGGTCTCAATGACCATATAACATGTATTTGAAGGCTTTTGGGTTCTTAGGGAGTCAATTAAGAGGAATTTGTAAAGCAAAGTTGTAAAGGGGTGATTAAGAACAAAGCTTGTCAATTTGTAAACTAAGGTGTCAATAGAGTTTAAAAGGTGGTTGAGGATAGTTGGTCGGTTCTAGAGGTAGTTTGAAGTTGATACAATCATAAAATGATGTAATACCTCATGGTGTTGGTATTCCAAATTGACAGATCAAATGAAACCTATTGAATAGCCACTTTCTAATGATTAGATTCAATGGTGGATTTGGCTAACTGATAGGAAATGAAATTTGAACACATTTCCCCTGTACTTCAGGCTCTGTAGGACCTAGCTAGCTAACCCTTTAGCAATACCTTAAGTTTTAGACACACAATTACCAGAATATTGCTTAACAAATAATGCTCTCACATAATTATGCTAAGAAACATAAAATAACACTCAACATTGGCTAAGACATTGAATGAATTTCAAGAACTAGCATGGAGAACATGGCTAACACAACTCAGTAATATAGAATTGAAATGGTTTTTGATTTGAAGAGTTGCGACCAAACTTAAAACAACAGATGCATGAAAACTTGACCAATGCCAATAAGAGGGCTATGGAGTCATATAACCAACATTTCCTCCTATAGTGTTGAACATGTTTTGAAGATAGTTTTCTATTGTTATCATATTATGACAACAAGACCACTGAAGCTTGATCTGGTAATCATTCTTTGCAATCCACCTAAAACATAATAGTCTTGTCAAATTTATTGAAGCAATTACACTATCCCCTGAATAATAGGCAATAATAAGTTCAGGTGACACTTATTAAAGAAATCACACCATTCACATAATAGAAGGAAACAACAAATATAACTCAAATGAAGAAAATGTGCATGAACAAACCCATATGATCTTTGATTATTGGATTCAAAAGAGTTTTACATCTCATCCATGGAGATAATTAACAAATAAAATATAAACATGAAAACACAATTCAAAACACACATTTCAGACTTAATGACTAAGTTACAATCCTCCTAGCTTTACAATTATACTGAGAGGTTCTGCCTGACTTGCAAACCTTTTAGAAAATTGGAACCCTTACAAATGAGAAGAAAAGAGAAGAAATAGAAGAATGGAAACAACTATAAAACTGATTGGGAAATGTCATCTAGAAGTCTCTTTCCCATTGATCAACAAAATGTAAAGCATCTCTCATCTCTCTTCTTTGCAGCCAATTTTGCCACCACTTCAGCCTTTGCTCCAAGTTGTCAAGCAACTGAAAACTTGCCCATGTAGAGAATCTCCCAATTCACCTAGCTGCTGGAAAATATCTCCTTGCTCGTGAAAGCTCTTCATTTCTAATTTTTTATAAACTGGAGCTGCACTTTTACTTTATTTACTTTGCATTTTATTTCACATCAATAAAATATTTCACTTTTACATTTGTATTCTCTAGCAGAGAATATTTCATATGTTACATTCACCCACTTTTAAAATATGACTTTAAAACAAAACCATTGAAATATTGCACTGGGTAATATTTAATTCATGTGCCCCTGTTTTAAAAATTTACTCCTGGTGCATTTCACTGCAAACCAAATTTTACCTGTGTTCACATTTTTAGTCCAGTAAATGTTTGCCTCATTTTGTTTTACATCTATGTGTAAAATATTCACCCTCCTCATTTAATATTTTATGGGCCCTTTTACCTCCAATTCTTGCATTGATTGTAGCAAATATTTTAATATAAAATATCATCATGCTCTTTAATTTACTTTGAAAAAAACTTGCCTTTAAAAAAATTAAAATGGAGGCCTCTTTTATTTTCCATCAGGTGAAAGCAACAATACTCATGCCTTCAATTTTCTCCTGGGCCCATTTCTTCCATGTGAAGCTTGGTCTCGCCAACCTTGCAACCTCCTATTGTCATCACCAATAAGTGATGCGAGGCTTGCGGGTAATGGTCAAGATTTGACCATGAGGCCTCTTGCTTTGTTTTATTTATTTTCACTCACCTACACCTTAGTGAATATATATTCACTCATTGAACGAAATTACTCATTTTCCCCTTTTAAGTAAAATATAATCAAATTATATCTACTTACCTCCAACAAAATTTATTATTTTTCACCCTTTTAAAAATGGAGGCCCTCAATTCCCATTTTTTCTGGCTATATTTTACTTTTGCCGGACCCACCCTAATGCATTCTCACACACCTCACAACTTTTTGTTGTCATCACATATTTTCATGTGAGGCTGGTGAGATTCCCACCTATATCGCACACATCTTGCAGGAATTTTCTAGAATTTTTTTTTTTGTGCGAGGCCTACAATCAACCATGGGGATTTTACCTACTCCCATGTGCAATGTAGGTCGTTGTGCTTCTTTTGTTCGACAATGGCAGCTTCCCAGATTTCTCCATTGATAGACACAGGTTTTATGGCTTGGGAGTTTCTAAAGCCTTTTCAACAAATTCATTTATGTGTATATGCTGCAACCATCCCTGGAAACATTGCATCTTGCAATCAAAAGGGAAAGACAGATTTTTGGCCTTTGATGATGAATTTTCTATGCAACCATGAAAGTTGTGAAAGCCTCCTCTGGACCAATCAAAAGCAAGAATTAAACTTGCTTTGGTTCAAAAACATTTGAAATGCACTTTATATTTTCCCTAAATGCCTCATTTATCCTTGCACACTATTTAAAATATTCAAAATATTTTAAATATTAACATTTGAAACTTTAAAAAAATTGTGACTTTTAATTACGGTTGCAGGGCATTTGAAGAAATTTATTGCGGACAAACTGGGACACCTGAAGCCATGAAAATTTGCATAGGAACATAATAAATTATTTAGAAAGAACCCATTTTCTCAAATTTTTCCCAGCCCTTAAATTTCAGGTACCTCCTTTGTAAATTGGCCTTCGGGACGTGTTCACCATCCCCAAAATACATTAAAATAATGTATCATATGACCTCTATTTTTTATGAGAATTGGGTTGTAGATTTTTTAGACCAAAATAAGAAATGGATTGTCATTAGAGTTTCAAAATCTGAAAAATTTCCTAAACACCATTTCTGGCCCTACCACGATCAAAAAATAATTAATTAACCCATTTGAACTCATCTTGAGCCCCTGAAACTGAGCAGGCATGTAGACATTTGACCCAAGAATGCGATGCATTAAATATTTTGGAAAAATAAAACTCAAGGTGAGATTTATTAACTTTCAAAGTTGCTCAGTTGAACTTTTTGCAACAACCTGTTTTGAATCAATTAAAACTCACCCAATTGCCATTTTGAAAAAATAGCAAGTCAACTCCTAGGAGGCCGCTACTGGATAAAGTAAATCATTTAGATACATTGAATTTTTTTGCAAGGGAGCTATTTTTGAATCATCTCCCATCAAAAAATATTAGGTGTCAAAGTTGACCTCCTTGAAAGATTTTTGAAAATGCAAATGCAAGACCGAATAAATTGCATTTGGTTTAGATTTGTTAAAAATAGTAAATCTTGTCATGATGCCCTAAAACTTGACATACAAGCTCATATTGGTATGGAGAATCTATAAAAAAAATCATTTTGGCATAAAAATCCACTAGTTGTAAAATACAAGTTCAAACAGGAGGCAACTTTGTAAAGCTGAACGTTTGCAAACAACAAAAAAGTGCCAAAACCCTCCAACTTCACTTTTTAAAACCCTATCAAAACTCATCGTGGAAAGATGAAAATAGACATGCTTGCTCACATAGGATAGAAGGGTGAGCTTGCAAATGGGTTTTGCATGATAATCAACAGGCTTCAAATTCTGACCCTCCAAAGTAGGTCAGCCAGGTAGATTTATTAGGTGCACTTCTTAAAGTGCAGAGGCAATTTTTTTGAAATGGGCACTTCAAATTTACAAAATTTGAGAGTTCCATTAGTGGCTCTGACTAGGGATGTATGCCCCTTGTGGGCATAGCAAGAATTCAAATATTTGGGGAGTAGACCAAAAATTGAGTCCATTAGGTGCTATCAAACTGCTCCTTTATTCAACCTCATTTTCAACTTCACTTGGTGATTCAGGTCACCAAATAAAAAAGGGGAGTCAGTCCTTACCTCTGTTAAACACGAATCTATTAAAAAATTTGTTCTCCCTCAGCTCATGCTTGCCTCTGTCATACCACAATAACATAGGTGACCTTCTTCTTACAAGCAAAAAAATGTGGTGGCCACTGAAATTTGTTTGATTACAAACACTACCACTAACATTTCTCACAAATTTTCTTAGCATACCACTACCAGTATAATCTATGTCATTCTTCATTGTATAATCAGTCATAAACTACAAGATTTCATCATCACATGACACATATGTGTCATATTCATCATATGAAATATGTTCATATTGAAAACAACATTTCTTGTTATTCATCTCGTTGTCATGTTCCATAAAAATACCTTCCAGCTGAACTGGAAACTAAAAATGTTCAAGCTCCTCCAAGTAGCTGGCATCATGATATTTAACCTTACCTGCAACAGCTGTTTCAAATGTTAAACAGTCATAGGAAATTCTCTCAAGGAGTTCATGAATGTGTTCCTTTGCTTGCTCAAGACTACATTCTAGGCATGTGTGAAATGCATCATTGGAACTCTCAACAAAGAGTGGATTACCTCTGCACCAATAAGTGCCATCATTTCTCATCTCTAGTGAAGATGTAGGCTCATCAAATAGTTGCTTTTCCATTATATTTATTTTTGACATAAATGCCTCAACCTCCTCAACATGAAGGTCCAAATCCTTCAAGTCATCATTGCACTCAAAATCATTGTAATCACTAGAATAGCAGATAGACACATTTTCAACTTCATTCACATCCTCATGTCATTCAGTACACACATCTGAAATTTTTTCCATGTCAAAAAAATATGAGATATCATTGTTAGAAAGCTCTTCAAGCTTCATAGAAATTGTATATGTTAGAATGTGTAAATCAAATTGCATCTAAACTAATACACCAATGAAACATTAGATTGAAGAAACTAATTAAACAAAGCAAAATGCAAACTCTTAAAACACAAGCAGCTCCTTCAAATTTGTCCCATTGTCCTCTATCTCCAAGGATTCGTTTCAAGATGCTTGCTCTCAGTTGTTTAAAACAAAAGCTTGTAGAATGGAAACTTGAGAGAATGAGATTAATGAAAATGCATATGCATTGCTAAAAGATTAAGCTATGGAATTTCTAATTTAAATGCTAGAAATGCTAGAATGTGACTATAATAACTACGTATGAAAATCTAAGATTCGAGGTCCTTTTCCACTCATAAGAGGGTTGTATTTATAGATTTTTGAAGGTAGGACTTCAATTGGCCAAGATCGATGGTTGAGTTCAAACCTATTAAAATGAACGGTGAGAGATCGAGAATTCGAAAAGAAGATGGAATTTTAAGAGACAAATGAAGAATGAAGAGACAATTGAAAGGTGTCTCTCATAATTAAATAAATAAATATTCAATTATGTGTGAGAAATGAAATGGTTTTAATTAAATATTGAAAATATTTAATTATGTGAGAAGAGGAAAAAGCTTTTTAATTAAATATTGAAAATATTTAATTATGTGAGAAGAGTGGGAAATTTAGAAAATGTTTTAATTAAATATTGAAAATATTTAATTAAATGTGGAATAAATAATATTATTTAAATTTAGAATTTAAACTTGTGATATTTAATGTAAATAAATTGTGAAATCTATTTAATTAATTAAGAGGAAAGATAGCATTAATTAAATAAACTTTATTTATTTAATTAAATTAGAAGAAATTGGAGAATGAACAATATAAATAAATAATTAAATTTATTTATATGTAGATGACTTAAGAATATTAATTAAATAATTCACATTTAATTAATTAACAAGTTTGATTAACCATGACCATTTTTAGATGTGTACATTTTTTCCCTCTTTGAAGTGATGTGTTTTATGCATTGCTTCAAAGAATTTGCCCCTAATTTTGAAAAATTTACTGATGATGCTATATGTCCCCTCGAGAGATAAACCACGTGATGAGAATGATTATGAGACTGATTTGGAAGATTTTCAGATGATTTCGCAGAAAATTTGGCAATTTAACTCTCAAAATAGCACTTTGCATAGTAAAAATGTCATTTTTACTCGTTTAAAAGATGAAAAAGGTGAGAAGTCACTTTCATTTGAACAATAACCTTTGAGAATTTTGGAGCTCTGAGAGAAATATTAGCGATGTCGATCCATTATGAGCGCCACCAATTTGAGTGAGCCCGCCGATATCAGAGACCAACAGCATATGGACCTCCGATGAGTGAATCCAATCCTCTTTTTTAAATTTTGAATGAAATTATTGATGGCTTTTCATAATTTTTGATTTTTAATTTTCTATTTTAGCGCATAGAAAATTTAGTTTAGCGCATACGAGTCAAACTTTAGCGCATCGATGAAATATGTTAGCGCATACAAACTCATGCATAGGTTGAAAAAAATCGCGCATAGGGTTGCGAATTAGTGCATAGGATAAAATCGCGCATAGGATCACTGTTTTAGCGCATCCAGCTAGTCGGGGCCGGGTTAGATGCTAGTTTAGCACATGGGGTAAATTAGCGCATAGGATAACTATTTTAGCGCATAGGTTAGATAAAACAATGCATACATGATTTAGCGCATTGATGACCTATTTTAGCGCATACAAGGAGTAAAGTCGCACATACCTGATTTAGCGCATTGATGACCTGTTTTAGCGCATATAGGGATTTTTGCTGAATTTCAATTTTTAAAGAAAAATTGACATGTGTTTGATGATTGTTACTAAATTAGACAACTGATTTTATGCTTTTGAAAAAATCAAGATGATAAATTTGTCTTCGTGCTTGAAAAAAAATAGTAGAAATGATGGATTTTCTTTCCTGATCGAAAGGCTGATAAATTTGCTTTCCCGATTGAAAGGCTTGATAGATTTGCTTTCCTGATTGAAAGGCTTGATAGATATGATTTCCTTGCAATAAGAAAGAAAAACAAAGAGATGGATAGATTGATGATTTTGATATGATTCAGTTGATTTGACATGATTTTCTTGATGTTTACTTTTGATAATCCTTGCTGATTGATTGAATCTTGATGTGCTTGGTATGATTGTAAAGGAGGAATTTAACCTCCTCCAGATTAGGGAGAAATTCCCTCAGACGTGGGAGATGATTCCAGAGTTGTCCCAGGATGATTTAGGGATCATTCATTAGTGTGGGTTAGGTCTGTTACTGGCGATGCCACAATATCAGGTCAACAGGTCACTATTGATTGCATTGGCTGAGAGATGGCATAGTGAGCATAACACATTTCACTTGCCGACAGGAGAGATCACGGTGACTCCTGACGATGTTTACAGGATTCTGGGTATCCCTATGGTTGGAGAGCTTGTGATCTATGATCACAAGGAGATTGGAGGGACCGATACTTTGAGGCGAGTTTTCCAGGATCCCCATGCTGATGGGTATGAGATTGTTTGGAAGGATATGATATCAGGATATGCCCCACTATCGTCAGTTCTAACAGGTATGATCAGCAGTTTCCTTTGTCCTGATTGTAGGGCAAAGGGATTATCAGTTGGTTGGAGGAGGATTTTGGAGGATATGCTTCTCCATGGGACCAGATATGCATGGGGCTCATGCATGCTTGCCCATCTGTACCACGATCTTCATCAGGTCATATACACAAATAAGAAGAGTCTCTCCTACGGAGTCACTCTTCTTTAGATTTTTGCATGGGAGCATTTTTCCATCATGCGTCCCATTGTTCGGAGGGATCGTCCCCGAGGGTTTCCATATGTCTATGCATAGACCGGGCCTCCTGTCTAGCCTAGGCTAGGCAAGTTGAAGTATTGGTGGCACGTATTAGATGATTTGGATACGATTATCTGGAGACCGTATGTATATTGTGATCCATGGCATGCAGATGACATAGAGCTGCCGTATGTGACGAGGTCCAGATACTTGATTGGATGCACCCCATTTATCATTGAGAGATTTATGTTTCGGAGGGTTCTGAGGCAATTTGGATGGGTACAGATGATGCCACAGGGGGCGACACACTATGCCAAGCGCCGGGAGGATATACCAGAGTGGGGTCCTATTTTGACCATTGAGGCAGCCAGAGAGGAGTATTTTGAGTTACAGTCAGAGGATTGGACTATACGGCCACAGGTCACAGATGTAGGGATGACAGATGAAATGATGCATACTTCTACACACATCCCTTTCCTAGGTTTACTAGTCCAGAGGAGCTTACCCCATTGATGGGAGATCCAGCTATTCGGGTAGGGCGACAATAGCCATAGGGTCAGGGACAGGTACCAGCACAACAGGCCGTAAATATGGGTGGGGTGGCCATGGATGTGGATAAGGAGGAGTCGAAGGATGAGGATACTGATTTAGATGACTCTGGAGACAATGATGGGGATGATGGAGATGACGGGGGTGGTGGGAGGCAAATATTTTTCTTTGATGTTCCCTTCAACATGAGGCCACGGACATCTAGAGTGGTGGGTCAGGCCAGCACTTCAGTGCCACAGATTACTATCAAGGGTCCATCACAAGGATAGGTGGATGCTTTGCAAGATGAGGTTCAGACTCTTCGGAGTTAGTTAGCACAAGCACAGGTGACCATTAGTCAGCTGCAGTCAAAGATCACATAGCCACTACCTCCTGACCCACAGATAGCTCAGCTTGTAGCTGAGAGAGACAACTTCAGAGAGAGATGTATATAGGCTGAGGGGGTAGCCGATAGATTACTAAGATTAGTTGAGAGCACCTCTATTGGAGAGGTTGTGGCAGAGGGGCTAGAGACTGCTCGGGAGGCTGAGTACTATAGGATGAGGTATTTTGGGACAGTGCCACCTAAGCAAAGGATAGCATTTACATAGTCAGGTACTCGAACTCAGACTCATTCATGCAGTCACTCTAGGAGTGCGACCGGGAGTGTGGGTCAGTCGATCAGACGAGAGATCAGAGCTTCTGGGAGAAGAGATCCATCGAGACCTACTACCTCTGGAGGCAGCAACAGTCATGTTCCATGGCTAGATGCCCCTCAGTGATGAGCATTTTTTTATACACATTTATACCATTGTATTCAATATATCTTTTTGAAACATTTGATATCCTTATATGCCTGGACATTTGTTTTGATGAGATCTATGATATGCAGTGGCGATTTGATTATGCACATGTTATGGATGATTTGTGCACATGTTTTTATTTTTATATGCTATGTCATGTATGATGATGCAATAATGATATGATATAATCTAAATGATTTTTTTCTTTCTTTTATGATGTATGCAATGAATGTATTATGCAGGATGTAAATTTTTTAGATGAGATGAGATAATATGATCTATGATGATGTAATATGTAATAAATGATAGGAATGTGACATGATTTATGATGATAATAATGATGATAATGGTGTAATGGAAATGCACTTATGATATATGATGCAATGATAACCTAAGTGATGATGTGAAAAGAATGAAATGAATGCAATTTTATTTATGAATGTGTGTGAAATATGCAAATATATATGTTAATGAATGACTAAGATAATGACTATGAATATGCAAGTGCAATAATAAAATGCATGTGAATGATAATGAAAATGAGATGTAACAAATGTCTAGTCATACTCAACCATTGTTTGAAAAATATATTCAAGAATGTGATCCACCCTCAAAAATCTATGTAAAAAGGTCCTCGAAATGCAAATGAATTATGTAGTTCTAATAATGAACTATGCAATCCTAAATGAAATAATGAACCATTCTCCTTGTTGCCATTTCCTGATGTGTTTAGCTGTCATCATTGAGCCTTTTGATATGTTGAAAGTTAGTACAAGCATCAAAGGGTATGTTAGCACCAATGATGACCTGAGTACTGCTTTCATAATGTTTGATGTAGCAAGTTAATACAAGCATCGAGGTATAATTGAACCCAGATGACCTGAGTATTGTTTGCATAAACAGACAAAAGTTAACCATTTTCCTATGCAAATTCTGAAATGTCATCAATGATACGTTGTAGAGCATGTCCCGCGACCAATTTGCACGATACTAATGATTAACTTACAGATAGTAAGCAAAGAAAAATCATACTTCTTCCTTGTGATTCTAGTTCAGTACATCATTGAACCACTCCAAAGCTATGATGTCATCAAGTATCAAAACAATAATTTGCAACTTTTTCTTTTAAGTTTGTCATTCATTTTATTCAGATTAAGATCATCCAATTTGTTTTAAATAATCTATAAAGATAATCATGTAAGCTCATTTTAATTGGACAAGACTGTTGTTTCTTATATTCTGATGCTAGACACACGCTGCCAACTATCTGCTAGAAAAGCTTCAAGAAACAAACTGCCCCCTAGTGACCTTATATTCTGACTCTTGCTAGACACAACCGTAGCGATGGATAACCCTCAAATCATCAAGCCATGATGAGATCCTCATCATTCCAAGGAAAATGATGCAATGTGAATGCGATGGTGAGGTGTGCGCATGATGCTGATGAAAGAATGTATATGCATAATGAATCCTAATAGAGGAGAGAGCCAAATAAAATCACAAAAAATGCATGTTTGCCAGGTTTTCACCGTTTGTTTTTATTGCACTTTTTCTTGATTTTATGATTTTTTTGTTATTACCAAGACGCCTGTTTGCCAGGTTTTCATCAAGGCAATTTTATTTTATTTTATTTTTTTCAGGACTTTTTATATTGTTTTTGATATTTTCTCAGGTGTAGAACCTTTTTAGATGAATGTTGTTGGTTGGATCTTCGAACAGGTCCCCTTCTGCTGTTGACAACTGATATGCCCCCGATCCATATGCTGCAACGATAATGAATGGGCCCAGCCAATTAGGTTCAAACTTGCCTTTCTTTTCCCGATCTTGTTGATTTCGAGGGTTTTCTCTGAGAACCAAATCACCCACTTGGAAATTTCATGGTTTGACTCTGTGATTGTAGCTGTGGGACATAATTTGTTGATACCCGTTCAAGTGATTAACCGCAGTTTGACACTATTCATCAAGCAGTTCTAGCTCTTGCAATCTTGATACTCGATAATCTTCATCATTGATTAGCCCTTTGAGTGATACTTGAAGTAAAGGAATCTCAACTTCTAGTGGTAGAATAGCCTCTACTCCATAGACCAATGCATAAGGAGTAGCTCCCGTCGATGTGCAAATGCTTGTTCTGTAGGCCCATAATGCTGGATTCAATTGGACATGCCAATCATGGCCTGCTTCATTCACCATTTTCTTCAAAATCTTTAAAATTGTTTTGTTTGAAGCTTCGGCTTGACCATTCCTTTGTGGATAATAAGGTGTAGAGAACTTGTGTTGGATGCAAAATATTTCACATAGTTCATCAACATCCTGATTTTTAAAGGGTCTACCATTATCTGTGATAATGGAGTTAGGAATGCCATATCTGCAAATGATATAATTCAAGATGAATGAAGAGATTTGTTTGCCCATAAAAGTTGTTAGAGGAACAAATTCAATCCACTTAGTGAAATATTCAGTGGCTGTAATAATAAATTTATGTCCATTTGAAGATGATGGATGTATCTTGCCAACCAAATCCAATCCCCACTGAGCGAAAGACCATGTTGTGGTGAAAGGTTATAATTCCTGAGTAGGAGCATGAATGATATTCCCATGAATCTGACATTTTGCACATTTCTTCACAAAGGTGAATGATTCTTTCTCCATGGTTGGCCAATAGTATCCTAATCTTACAAGTTTCTTTGCTAAGGTTAGTCCACTGGAATGTGTCCCACAAATTCCACCATGGACCTCTTGTAAGGCCTTTTCCGATTCATCGCGTTCAAGACATCTAAGGAGGGTACCATCCAGACCACGCCGGTATAAGACGTCAGCAATTAAGGTGTAACGGGATGATTGACGAATGAAATTTCATTTTTGATTCCTAGACAAGCCTAAGGGTAAAGTAGTATCTTTTAGGTAAGTATAAATTTGGCCATATAAGGAAGAGTCAGAACTCGTCAGATGGCCAATGATTTGAGTTTCAGGATTGTCATGGGTGGGAGAAAACAATTGTTCCACCAGGAAATCGTACCATTTTTGATTCTCTGACAATTGGAGTAGAGAGGTGATTGTAGCCATAGCGTCTGCTACTTTATTATCAATGCATGGAATCTGTATGAACTTGATATTAACAAAGTATTTCTTGAGATCTTCCACCATTCTTTTGTAAGGTATCAACTTGTCATCTTTAGTGTGATATTCATCATTGATTTGATTTATAACAAGTTGTGAATCACCAAAAACTTGAAGTTCTGTGATTTTCCAGTCCACTGCAATCCTTATGCCGATTATCAATGCCTCATACTCAGCTATGTTGTTTGTGCAAGGAAACATTAGCCGATAAGATTTTGGGATTGTATGTCCTTGAGGTGTAATAAAAAGAATTCCTGCTCCTGAACCATGTTGAGTGTAAGAACCATCAAAGTAGAGTGACCATGACTGTTGGATATCTGTTGTGAACACATCAACATCAGGAAAATCAACATGTATTATGCTGGGGTGCTTCTGCTAATTGATCTGCAATTACTTGTCCCTTTATAGCTTTTCGATCCACATAATGAATATCAAACTCGCTTAAGATCATAACCCATTTAGCCAACCTGCCAGTTAAGGTTGCCTTAGAAGATATTTGAGTGGGTCAATCTTAGCCACAAGCTTTACTATATGAGTTAGCATGTAGTGTCATAATTTTTGAGAAGTGAACACCACTGCTAAACAAGCTTTTTTCAATGAAGGTATAATTGAGCTCATGACTTGTTAGGGTTCGATTGATGTAATAAATGGCTCGTTCTTTTCCTGAGTTGTCTTCTTGTGCCAATAACGATCCTAAAGATACTTCTGTGGCAACAATATATAATATGAGAGGTACACCCTGTACTGGTGGAGTCAACACTGGTGGATTCATGAGATACTGCTTTATTTGATCAAATGCTGCTTGCATTTGTACTCCCACTTGAATGGAACATTCTTGTGCAAGAGATGTGTAAATGGTAAACTTTTATCTGCCAGTTGAGCAATGAATCTGTGAATGGATTGTAACCGTCCCTGTAAAGACGTAGTTGACTAATGTTCCTTGGTGGTGGCATATCAAGAATTGCTTGTACCTTAGCTGGATCCACCTCAATTCCCTTTTCCGACACAATGTATCCTAATAACTTTCCAGATTTCACTCCAAAGACACATTTCTTTGGATTAAGTCTTACTTTGAATTGTTCCATTCTTTTGAAAATTTTAGATAAGATATCGATGTGTCCTTCTCTAGTGTTAGACTTGACAAGAAGATCATCAACATAATCCTCCATGAATGTATGCATCATATCATGAAAAATTGTTGTCATCACTCGTTGGTATGTAGCTCCTGCATTTTTCAATGCAAATGGCATTACGTTCCAACAATAGGTACCCCAAGGACATGTAAATGTTGTTTTATCCTGATCTTCTGGTGCAATCTTTATCTGGTTGTATCCTGAAAATCCATCCATCAATGAGTAAATCGCATGTCCAGCCGTTAAATCCACAATCATATCAATGTTTGGTAAGGGAAAGTCATCTTTAGGACATGCTTTGTTCAAATCCCTGAAATCTGTGCAAATTCTAGTCCTTCCGTTTGGCTTTGAAACATGCACGATATTGGAAATCCATTCTGCATAATCTATGGATCAGATGAATCCAACGTCTAAAATTTTCTTTAATTCCTCTTTAACCAACAACGCAACATGTGGATGCATTTTTCTGAGTTTTTGTTTTACAGGCTTTGCCCCCAGTGTAATAGATAGATGATGCATGATGAGATCTGGATCCAATCCAGGCATATCTGCGTAGGACCATGCAAAACTGATTTGATTGTCTTTGAGAAATTCTTTGAATCTAGGTACTTCTTCATCTATCAGAGATGCAGCCAATTGCAAAACTTTAGGCTTTTCTATAGTAGCTATATTGAGTGCTTCCGTTGGTTCAATTAGAATGGAAGATCTTTCCTGATAATATTCCAGAAGAGTGTCAAGTTTCCCATCCTCTGGCGCCTTTGAAAGGTTTTCACCATTGGATACGCTTTTTATTTTCCTCTTTTCTTGATCTAATACTGCCTTTGTTAGGTTTTCACCATTAGATCTTTCTTTCATTTTTCTTTTTTCTTGATCTAACACTGCCTTTGTTAGGTTTTCACCATTAGACTTTCTTTTATATTATTTATTTCATAGCTGAGAAACTTGGCACTTTCTTGTCAAAAACTCTGATCTTGTGATTCCTCGGTGGAACTTGTTTCGGGATGGGATGAACAAAGAAAGTTTATTATGGTTTCATTATTTGGAAAAGTTGGAACATCAATGGGTGCGACGTTCCCAATCAATGAGTTCAGGATGAACCAAAGGTAATGGATCATTAGGATAAGTAAGGTCATTGGCTATTAGGGTCATGATGTTATTGTCAACGTTATTATGGGAGAAGTCTAAGATGGTATCCTCCTCAAAAAGATCTATCTCACTTTGAATCGAATTGGTCTCACTAAAATCCTGATCGCTTTGTACGACGTATTCAAGCAGAGTTCTTGAGATTTCTCCTTGTAAGAATGTAGGTGAGAATTTGTGTATTACATCCACCCTTTTCTCTGAGATGAAAGTATCGTCCGAGAAGTCATCCCATTCATATTCATTCGAGTCCATTTCAGAATTATCTGCTTGAATTCTCAGAATTGATTCAACTAACTCCTCATTAGATGGCCTTTGTGTTACCTTTTCATTAGTATCTTCCTCGTATCCTAACCCAGTCTTATCTTTTGGGTGCATTGTTTTTAATTGGACAGGTTCAACAATACCTTCTTTTCTTTTACCTAGAGGGCCATTTCCTTCATAACCCATCTGTTGCATGATAGCATAACCCTTTCCATATTGTTGTGTGGGTAACTTGATATGCTGTATGGATTCTTCATCTTTATAGAGCCAATCAAGAATACCTCTATCTTCTACTTCAGTTTCTTTGATAAACATCCCATTAAACTTGGTGATGGGGGTTGAAGTTGAGGCTAAAGCGGCTGCAGCTTGTTGTGTAGATGTTGACGGATGACCATGGGATCTTGGGGATAGGGGTAGATTAGAGAGAGATAAAGAATATTCTCCTACCCCATTATCTTTCAATTTTAACTTGGTGCCAAAACTGCTTATCATTTCTTGTGCTTGTTCTTTGTTTTTGGAGGCAGAGATGGCCGAAGCCTCTCTATTATGTGGGACAAAGGTGTCTTGAGTTGCTCTTAGGTTAGAACAAGTTTGACTGCTAATGTGATCAACGGGTATTGTTACTTCTTGTCCATCATATGGAAACTTCAAACATTGATGATAAGTAGACAGAACAACTTGCATGTCATGGATCCATGGATGACCCAATAGTATGTAATAGGTTAGATCCCGATCGAGAACCTGACAAAAGGTATTCTTCACAACAAGTCCCACTCTGGTTGGTAACATGATGAGACCTTTGGAAGTCCTTTCCTCATAATCATAGGCCTTGATTGTAATTTTCCTCCGTGGATCTATAGAGTCTACTGAATATCCCAAAGCTGGGACCAATTTTAAAGTACAAATATTTAATCTGGCTCCCCCATCTATAAGAACATGTCTAATGTGGGATTTGTGAACCATGACTTCTAAATAGAGTGATGAATTATGTGGATGAGTTATTGATGAATCATCTTTTTCAGAAAAAGATAAACATGTGTAGGAGGCCAAATGTCCCACCATGGCTTGAAATTTATTGATATCTAGATCAGGAGATACAGTTGTATCAACAAGGGCCTTTTCTAGAATGTCCTTATGTGTAGGTGATAACTTTAAAATTTCCAAGATAGAAATTTGGGCTGATGTTTTTCACAGTTGATCAACCAAATTGTATTGACTTGGAGGGGGAATTTATGCTCTAGATGAGCCGTCTTTGACAATGATCTTGGCTTGTCCCCTTGTCATAACATTGACCTCTCGATACTCTTGCTTACCTTTAATTCGGATAGCTTTGATTTGAGGATCATCAGTATAGATATGATTGATAATAATGTTGTGGATGTTATTAACATTCTTTCCCTTGTCACTTTAGGATTCCCCTTTGTGATAATTAGGAAGCGGGTTTTTGAATGCTTGATGGTCATTATTGACATTATGTCCCTCAACTGTGATGGTATGATTATCAATCAAATCTTGAACACTATTCTTTAACCCTTGGCAATTGTTTGTCTTATGACCTTTGCACCTATGATAATCACAAAAATGTGAGTCATCCCACAATGGTGGTTTAACTCGAGGTTCATAGTCTCTTTGTGGTGGCAATGTAATAGCATTTTGATTCAATAATTCTTTGAGAATGGATTCCAAAGATTGGCCCAAGGGAGTGAAACTCCGTCGACTTGAAGAATATGATGATATGGGAACATTTGAATTTTGATTATTGCCAAAATTATTTCCATGATTGTTAGTTGTGTTTCCTTGATTAGAAACATTGCCTTGGGTGCTAGAATTTCCATTATTATTGTTACATTGAACACCTGACACATTAAGGATGGCGGGCTTTGTATTCACATTGTTAGCACCTACTACCCCATCATTCACAACATTTTTATTTCGAGTCCAAAATCATGACTTGTCATTTTTTTTATTATGGTTGTTGTTGTTGTTGTACGAATTTGAACCCTCTTTATCAATTTTTAGAACTCCACATTTGATCATTGCACCTTCAATAGTAATTGTGTTCTCAATCAATTTTTCAAATGATTGAGGATAGTGAAGGTTTATTCTGCAACTCATTTCTTGATTAAGACTGTTGATGAAGATCTCCATCTTTTCCTTTTGAGGAATAGGATGAGAGTATCTAGCAAACACCCTTCTCTACCTTTGCAAAAATGTAGTGAAAGATTCCCCTACTTTTTGTTTTATCTTACAAAGATCAAGCATGGTTATCTGGTGTTGAATGTTGTAAGAGTATTGTGATATAAACTTATTTATCAACTCTTCAAAGGTTTTGATGGGGGGAGTGATCTTTGAAAGCCACTCCATAGATTGTCCACCCAGACTTTATGGAAACAACCGCATTAAGTAGGTATCATTATGAGCAAATTCTAAGCTCATATTTCGGAAATCCCTTACATGCTCAATGGGATCAGTTTTCCCATTATACCTATCAAACTTAGGGATTTTGCAATGTTTTGGAAAAGGAATCATTTGAAGATTTCTATCGAATGGAAAAGGAAATATTTCATCCAAAACATACTTCTTTGTTGCTCCCCCTTGCATTTCTTTTATTTTCCCTTGTAATTCCTTGATTTGTTGAGTAAGGGCACTAAAATCGTCAAGAGTGGTTTCATGACTTTCTTTAATCCCTTTTGTGTCAAAATCAGTAGGTAACTTAGCTCCTTGATTAGCTAAAGAAAGAAATTATCTTTCCTTGTTTCATTCTAAAATCCTTTCAATAAGAGTATGGAATTGGGGGTCTTGTTCCGCTTCTTGAAGTTTTTATTCCATTAACTCTTCAGTATGTGAATTGTTAAAGAGGTTTTTCTCCCTGTCACTATTATCACCCATTTTTATCACTGTACTTTCATCTTTTTCTATGTGCTTTCAAGATCTCATGGTAATAGGCATAAGCTTTACTCAAATTCTACTAACTTTGATCAAAGGAATGAACTAGTGCAATGGTGATGAAAGTTAGGATAGAATGAAGATTCTATGACTTAAAAGATTTTTAATCTTTAGCTCTTGATTCCCTGATTGAAAGGATGAAAACCCTATTTGCGGGAATTAAACCAAAGATCGAAAATAAAGATGATTTTGCACTTTTTGAATTTTGATCTTAGCTTTGTAGAAAGATGAATTTAATGGATGCCTAATGTGTTTGAGTTCTCTATTGCAGAATTTGATCTAGATGAGTAGCGTATTTGATTGCAGGTTGGGGAATATAAGAGGAATGAATATGGTGACTATGGTTATGCCTTTGAGAAAGGGCTCTTCTTTGAAAGAAAGCTCTTGAGTATAAGGGTTCTACAACATAATCGTCAGTGAAACCTCTAATATAGTCATGGTATCGATGAATAAAGGTTCTATGTTCAAGTAGGACCTTTCGACTTTGATATAGAAATTTCCTCTTCTTCAATATCTTCTTATAACTAAGAGACTTCTTGGGTTTTCTAATCTTTCTTTCTAAGGACTTCTTAGCAAAGGTTGCAGACTTCCAAAATCTGAGCATGGGAAAGACTAGACCGATAAGACTTGGTTTCTGAAGATCAAAAAATTACCCAGGCTTAGAAAATAGATGTGCCAAAATAGAGACTGAATGCACCGAAACAGAGCATAGATGCACTAAAACAGAGCATGGATGTGCCAAAACAGAGCAAAGATGCACTAAAACAAAGCATAGATGCATCGAAACAGAGCACAGATGCACCAAAACAGAACACAGATGCGCCGAAATAGAGCACAGATGCACCGAAACAAAGCACGAATGTGCTACAACAGAGCACATATGCATCGAAACAAAGCACAGATGCGCTAAAATAGAGTACAGATGCGCTAAATTACTTCTGAGATAGAGATGTTATGATAGTTTGATAAAAATTTCTTGTTTTGGATGATCTTAATCTAATTTAAATGTGAAAAACACAGCATAGAAGCAGACAGTTGTTTTATTAATCCTAAAATCTAAACAAAGGGTGTATGTTCTTGAGATTTCCACAGGTTTTAAACAAGATAAGAACTTCAATCAAACTCACTCTTAATTTGTCAAATAGGTCATCATAGTAATCACAACCCATAGCTTAAAATCACATCGACTCACACAGCCTTGTCACCCCCTAGAGGGCGCCTGTGTTTTTGTCTTTTCTAGGTGCGTACTCAAAGTGATGGAAGTGGATACCAAATCCCTTGAGAAAAAAATCCGTGGTGACTATATGGTGAGTGTGTTGGGGGCAGATTCTTCCCTCCCCTTGCACCATGATTAAGATGATGTTTGGATACTGACACGATTGACTTTCTATACTATGGTTTGTAGTAAGGGTATCCGTTTAGTGTGGCAAATAGATATACTCCCTCGAGAGACCTCCCAGCCTTTAGAACAAAGGTTTTGGGGATGGTTATCCTACAAACTACTGTCAAGTTGGATTTTCATCAACAACTTGCTTTTGATTAAAGTGGGTTGGAAACCTTGGCTTTAGGTGTTCCCACTTAAGTCGTTCCTCTTGGGTGAGTACTTTTTCCCACAAGAGCAGGCGTTCTAAAGGATGTAATAAAGCATTAAACTGCAGAAAAATAAAAGGTAAGTCTGGTGTTTCTATCACCTAGTTAAGGGGAGAGCATAAACCTATTACCCACAATCACAACAAACAATAATGGTTCAATTTTAAATCCCCAAATTGACAAATTCTCTATACTAAGTGAAGATGTTGCTTCCCTAAAAACATGGGATTCATTTTAATTAAAATAAAATTTATGTTTGGTGACTATCCTAGGATTGGTAAATTCAGATTTAAATGTCTACCCTAGGATTGGTTAATTATGTTAAAAATAACATTTGGAAAATCCTATCCGCGGATTGCGTCGGAATCAAAATTTAAAATTTTAACAACTGTATGCGCTAAAACAGGTCATCTATGTGCCAAAACAAGTCATGTATGCACCGAAAGAACTTCCAAGGATGTGTCGAAACAGAGTGTCTATGCGCCGAAATAAGTCATGTATGCACCGAAAGATATCATAAATGCGCCGAAACAGTCCTAGTATGCGCCAAACCGAGACTCATATGCGCCAAAATGTGATTTTTTTGTCCGTCACCTACCAAAAAAATCTAAAAAAAGAAAAATTAAATGCAAGGCTTGGCCCCATGGTGGGCGCCATAAATGTGTACGTTAGAATGTGTAAATCAAATTGAATCTAAAATAATACACCAATGAAACATTAAATTGAAGAAATAATTAAAGAAAGCAAAATGCAAACTCTTAAAACACAAGCAGCTCCTTCAAATTCATCCCATTGTCCTCTATCTCCAAGGATTCATTTCAAGATGCTTGCTCTCAGCTGTTTAAAACAACAACTTGTAGAATGGCAACTTGAGAGAATGAGATTAATGAAAATGCATATGCATTTCTAAAAGATTAAGCTATTAAATTGCTAATTTAAATGCTAGAAATGCTAGAATGCGACTATAATAACTATGCATAAAAATCTAAGATTCGAGGTCCTTTTCCACTCATAAGAGGGTTGTATTTATAGATTTTTGAAGGTAGGAATTCAATTGGCCAAGATTGATGGTTGATTTCAAACCTGTTAAAATGAACAGTGAGAGATCGAGAATTTGAAAAGAATATGGAATTTTAAGAGACGGATGAAGAATGAAGAGACAATTGAAAGGTGTCTCTCATAATTAAATAAATAAATATTCAATTATGTGTGAGAAATGAAAAGGTTTTAATTAAATATTGAAAATATTTAATTAAATGTGGAATGAAGAATATTATTTAAATTTAGAATTTAAACTTGTGATAATTAATGTAAATAAATTGTGAAATCTATTTAATTAATTAAGAGGAAAGATAGCATTAATTAAATAAACTTTATTTATTTAATTAAATTAGAAGAATTTGGAAAATGAACAATATAAATAAATAATTAAATTTATTTATATGTAGATTACTTAAGAATATTAATTAAATAATTCATATTTAATAATTAATAGGTTCGATAAACCATGACCATTTTTAGATGTGTACAAAAATATTACCCAAAAATGGTGGCATCCTATTACTCAAATTTTCATCATAATGCATAATCTGATCACCTGAGAGTGAAATCATGTTATCCACATTTTGCATGCTAATGTTATCCTCATCTAATATAAAAATTTCCAATTCTACTTCATTCAAGCTAGTATGACCAACATAATAACAATCAGAATGATCAACCTTATGAGTTGAATGTGCATTAACACATGCCCCATGATACTAAGCTTAGTATTGAAAAAGCTTTCAATCTTGGAAATATTGTAATTAGGACTACACAGTTTTAGCACACCAAGTGATGAATAAATTATCTCATTATCACTCTTATCTTCAAACAAATTACCAAATTCATATGAACCATAAGACTGTAGATGGACCCTCTCTGTGATCTCATCACTAGAACAACTAGTAGTTCCATTGCATGGTGTGATATGCTAAGTATCTGAAACTGTTTCCATCTCTTTATCAATTGTGTTATGTAGTGCATTTGAAGCTTCATGAATGCAATGCATAAGGGCATGCATCACATTATTTGGATGCTAACTAAACTGTTTCCTATCAACATGAGGAATAGTCACAACTTTGGACAAGTCTTCCTCACTCACATCATCATTTGAATCATAAGGCTGCACTACACATTGATTAAAAGGATTTGTAATGTCAACACAATCTGAAAATCCCATCAAACTATTTCACATTATCTATGGGTAATAATGTTGATCCTAGATCCATCTGATTGTCACAATGCATAACTTGATCCTTCACAAATGAGTTTCTTCCTTCATCAATGTGTACATCATCCTTTTCATGTGTAACTAAACTTTTAAACTTTGCTTCACAAAAGCAATCATGGGCAACAAAGACAAAAATAGGTTCATCAACATCTTCATCACTTCTAGCATTACTATGTTCATGATCAACAAATTGAACACACATATGTTTCTGTTCAAAGTCTTCATAATTCACAGAATTGACACACTCCATTGATGACAAACTCGAATTACATTCTAAGTGTGCATTAGGAGCAATTTGATCATTCACTTGGAGATGAGTGACTTCATCAATATTCATATCATTGAAATCTTTAGGTGAAGAAAGTACCTCTGGATCATCCCTATAGGAACATTCATAATCATTAGAAGAATAATCAGGTTGGTTGTCATTAACATCTTCTTTACAAGAAGACTTATCACTACACAAACCATACTCAGATTCTTCAAAGTGAGTTCTTGAACTTCTATCATTAATGTCTTGATCACTGATTTGTGAGGAGATATCATCAACATTAGCCTTATTTCCACCAACCAAAACTTGACATGGAATGATTTCTTTCATCTCTTTCATTTCTTCATCACACAAGATATTTCAAGAAAAAATTTCATGCATATCTATTTTCTCATCATACCATGTATCTTCATCTTAGTTACTGCTACAAGGATCTACACATGTGTTAATTGTAAGTTGATTACAAGAAATTTCATCATCCATATAATATGAATCTTCATTTTTTGATATACACCTTTGAACATGGAGTTCATTAGGATCTGCACATGATGATGAAGAAATTAGAGCAGCAACATTAGCATTATTTTGACAAGTACCTCTATTATCTCGTCCATGTGTTCTATTTGCACAAGATGTATTAGGATGATCAATACTCACAACCCTTTGTCTTTTCATCATTGAATATCTCAAATTATTATCAATGCCCATAGAAATTTGATATGCTTGGTGGAGAGTCACGTGCTCTTTGTCTCTTAATAAGAAACTCATCTTCTTCTCAAATGCTCCTAAATACATGACCAAATATTTAGCATCATTTGGTCTTATATCTTTAGGAATCTCTCTTATGATCTTTGAAAACCTGAGGTTAAAAGATGGTAGTAACTCATCTTTTGTTTTCTCCATGTTCATGAACCTTTTCCTTATCAAAACAGGGTTAATCCTCTCTCCAAACTGCTCCATAAACACTGCCTTAAACTCTTCCCATGAATTAATGGAGGAAGCTAGTAAATAAGAGAACCAATCTCTTGCATCTCCTCTTAGAGACTGAACAAATAGTCTCATGATCACATCTTCATTGTCAATCTCATAATCATCCATCAAATTACTGAATTCCTGGATATGCTTATTTGTTGATTCAGAATTATCACCAATGAATCTTGGTAACTTATTTTTGACTTTAGCTAGAATTTCATTTGGGTAACCACTAATACCACTGAAATTGATATCTCTATACCTTTCAGTGCTGAAACTTCTTTGACAATCTAGATGTGACTGATCACAAACCATGGTTGCACCCAAAACCATACTTGGATGCATATATTGAAGAATTTTGACATTCCTCTTTCAAATTTCACATATCAAACCTATAGCTGGTCACTCCTTACCCTATTTCTATCTTTCATCATGATCTCAAAAAATTATAATGCATAATTCAAAAGAATTTACACCTAAGATCTACTTTAGTGGGAAAATTAACAACTAGCATACTTCTCTAACATAATACATAGGCTGCACATTAAAGTTAAGAAGTATGCAAACTTAATTTGACTATCACTCCCCTTTATTAGTGCTAATCACTCAACCAGGAACCAAATTTTATTCTAAAAGGTTAAAATATTGTTTTCATACAAGAGTTTCTTGAAAACCAAGAGTGGAGAATACCTGGAAATGTTGTAGTTGCTACAAATTCTCTTCCTAATTGGAAATATTTTTAGATCTGGAACTTTCTTCAAATTTTCAACAAGTTCTATTAATAGAGTCAACACCTCTCTTCAAAGAGGACTGAACTTCAAACCATATGAAGTTCCCTCACATGCAAATTTTCTTCTGAATTCCTTCCACCAGCAGAGCATCGTAGATCATGGAATCTTCAGGTTAACTACAACAAACTCTCTTTAGGTTTGAATTCCTTCAATACTTGAGCCAAATTCAGAATGGAAAACAATAGTATGACTCTATGAATTATTATTTTGCAACTGGAGATTCAGAGTTTTCCCCAGCAGAGTCACCATTCTTTTGGTGTTCCAAATTGATAGATCAAATGAATCCTATAGACTAGCCACTTTATAATGATTAGATTCAATGGTGGATTTTTCCAAATGATAGAAAATGGAATTTGAACACATTTCCCCTACACTTCAGGCTCTGTAGGACCTAGCTAGGGGGTGACCCTTTAGTAAAACCTAAATATGTAGACACACAATTACCAGAATATTGCTTAATAGATAATGATCTCATAGAATTATGCTGAGAAACATAAACTACCACTAAACATTGGGTAAGACATTGAATGAATTTTAGTAACTAGCATGGAGAACATGGCTAACACAAATTAGTAACACAAAATTGAAATGGTTTTTTATTTCAAGAGTTGGGACCAAACTGAAAACAACAGATGCATGAAAACTTGACTAGTGCCAATAAGAGGGCTATGGATTCATATAACCAATATTTCCTCCTACAGTGTTGAACATGTTCTGAAGATATTTTTCTATTGTTATCACATTATGACAACAAGAACACTAAAGCTTTATTTGGTAATCATTCTTTCCAATCCACCTGAAACATAACACTCTTGTCACATTTATTGAAGCAATTATACGATCCCTTGAATAATAGGCAATAATAAGTTCAGTTGACACTTATTAAATCAATTGCACCTTTCACAGAACAAAAGGAAACACCATATAGAACTCAAATGCAAAAAATGTGCATCAACAAACCCATATGATCTTTTATTATTGGATTCAAAAGAGTTTTACATCTTAGCCATGGAGACAATTAATAGATAAAATATAAACATGAAAACATAAATCATAACACACATTTCAGATTTAATGACTAAGTTACAATTCTCCTAGCTTTATAATTCTACCCAAAGCTTCTGCCTAACTTGCAAATCTTTTAGAAAATTGGAACCCTTACAAATGAGAAGAAAAGAGAAGAAGTAGAATAATAGAAGCAACCCTAAAACTGATCTGAAAATGCCATTTGGAAGCCTCTTTCCCATTGATCAACATAATTTAAAGAATCTCTCATCTCTCTTCTTTGCAACCAATTTTTCGTCCACTTTTGCCTTTGCTCCAAGTTGTCAAGAAACTAAAAACTTGCCCATGTGGAGAATCTCCAAATTCACCCAACTATTGGAAAACATCTCCTTGCCCATGAAAGCTCTTCATTTCTATTTTTTTATAAACTAGAGCTGCACTTTTACTTTATTTACTTTGCATTTTATTTCCCAGCAATAAAATATCACTTTTACATTTTTATTCTCTAGTAGAGAATATTTTATATGAAATTTACATTCACCGACTTTTAAAGTATTTGACTTTAGAACAAAACCATTTAAATATTTCACTAGGCAATATTTAGTTCATGTGCCCCCCTTTTAAAAATTTACTCAGGCATTTCACTGCAAACCAAATTTTACCTGTGATGTTCACATTTTCACTCCAATAAATGTTTTCCTCACTTTGTTTTACATCTATGTGGAAAATATTCACCCTTCTCATTTAATATTTCATGTGCCCTTTTACCTCCAATTCTTGCCTTGATTGTAGAAATATTACCGGGCTCTTTAATTTCTTCTTAGAAAACCTTGCCTTTTTTAAAAAAAAAATCGAGGCCTCTTTTATTTTCCATCGGGTAAAACCAACCATACTCGTGCCTTCAATTTTCTCATGGGCCTATTTCTTCCACGTACAGCTTGGTCTCGCCAACCTCACAGCCTCCTACTGGTGTCACCAATAAGTGATGTGAAGCTTGCTATTAATGGTCAAGATTTGACCATGAGGCCTCTTGCTTTATTTTATTTATTTTCACTCACCTGCACCTTAGTGAATATATATTCACTCATTGAAAGAAATTAGTCATTTTCCCCTTTTGAGTAAAATATAATCAAATTATATCTACCTTACCTCCAGCAAAATTTATTATTTTTCACCCTTTTAAAAATGGAGGCCCTTAATTCCCAATTTGTCCCACCATATTTTACTTTTGTTGGACCCACCATAATGCATTCTCGCACACCTCACAACTTTTTTCTGCTGTCACATATTTTCATGCAAGGATGGTGAGATTCCTACCTATAGCACGCACACCTCGCAGAAATTTTCAAGCATTATTTTTGTTTGTGTGAGGCATGCAATCAACCATGGGGATTTTACCTACTCTCGCATGCAATGCAGGTCATTGTGCATCTTTTGTTCGGCAATGGTAGCTTCCCAGATTTCTCCATTGAGAGGCACAGGTTTTATGGCTTTGGAGTTTCTAAATCCTTTTCAACAAATTCATTTATGTGTATATTCTACAATTAACCCTCAAAACATTGCATCTTGCAATCAAAAGGGAAAGACAAAGATTTTTGGCCTCTAATGATGAATATTCCATGCAACCATGAAAGTCGTGAAACTCGCCTCTAGACCAATCAAAAGCAAGAAATAAACTTGCTTTGGCTCAAAACATTTGAAATGCACTTTATATTTTCCCCAAATGCCTCATTTATCCTTGCCCAATATTTAAAATATTCAAAATATTTTGAATATTAACATTTGAAACTTTAGAAAAATTGTGACTTTAATTACGGTTGCGAGCCATTTAAAGAAATTTATTGCGGAAAAACCGAGACACTTGGAGCCATGAAAATTTGCATAAGAACACAATAAATTATTTAGACATAACTTATTTTCTCAAATTTTTCCCAACCCTTAAAATTCAGGTACCTCCTTTGTAAACTAGCCTCTGAGACGTGTTAACCGCCCCCAAAATACATTAAAATAATGTATCATATGACCTTCATTTTTGATGAAAATTGATTTGTAGAGGTTTTAGACCAAAATAAGAAATGGATTGCCATGACAATTTTAAAATTTTAAAATTTCTTGAACACCATTTCTGGCCTTGTAACGATCAAAAAATAATTAATTAACCCATCTGAACTTAACTTAAGACCCTGAAACTGAGCAAAGATGTAGAAATTTGACCCAAGAATGCGGTGCAACAAATATTTTGGAAAAAGGAAACCCGAGGTGAAAGTTATTAACTGTAAAAGTTGCTCAGTTGAACTTTCTGCAACAACAACCTATTATGAACCAATTAAAACTCACCAATTGCCATTTTGAAAAAATAGAAAATCAACTCTTGGGAGGCCACCACTGGACACAGTAAATCATTTAGTTACACTAAACATGTGTGCAAGAGATCTCTACTTGAATCATCTCCCATAAAAATATATTAGGTGTCAAATTTGACCTCCCTAAAAGATTTCTAAAAATGCAAATGCAAAACTAAATAAATTGCATTTGGTTTTGATCTATCAAAAATAGTAAATCTAGTCATGAGGCCCTGAATCCTGACATACGAGCTCATCTTGGTATGAATAATGAATAAAAAAAATCATTTCGGCATGATGATCCACCGATTGCAAAATACAAGTTCAAACAATAGTCAACTTTGCAAAACTGAAAGTTTGCAAACAACATAAAAGTGCCAAAACCCTCCAACTTCACTTTTCAAAACCCTATCAAAACTCATTGTGGGAAGCTGAAAATTGACATGAATTCTCACATAGGACACATGAGTGAGCTTGAAAATGGATTTTGCACGAAAATCAACAAGCTTCAAATTATGACCCTCCAAAGTAGGTCAGTCAAGTAGATTTATTAGGTGCACTTTTGAAAGTGAAAAGGCAAATGTTTTGAAATGGTCACTTCAAATTTGCAAAATTTGAGAGTGCCATCACATGGAAAAGATGGAAAGTTCATATTTGAAAGAAGAAAACTTGATTACAATGTCGATCTCTACATTCTCCTTTATTTTTATGAGTTTCTTTACACTAGTATGGACACGTATAGGTCTGTCATGGCTTGAGGTTATTGGAGAATGTCAATATATGTGTTTTCTCTCATTTAAAGTTAGTTTGAAGATCTAAATCATTGTTTTGTGTGAGAAATTAATAAAACTCAGAGTCTGCCCTGTTTTGATTGTGCAAGGGTTTGAAGCCATAATGTATTGATTTTCACCAATCCACTCACTGTAATGGATTTGTAACTTGGTGGATTGGTGTGTACCATGTTATAATTGGTGAAAAAGGTGTCCAAGGTGTCTAGAAGAGTATGAATTGGTCGGTGGGTTAATGGTCAGGATGGAACAGTGATATTTTATTATGAAAATGTGGAACCTTTGTGGTGTTTTAGTGAATTATTGAAAATATTGGCATTGTGAGTGTTTAGCATGTTTTTGCAGGGGTAATTAAAGGTTTTTGGACCCTTGGAAGGACTAGGAGAGGCTTGGAGTTGTGAAATCCTTGAAAACCCTTATTTTTGCTTGTGTTTAGAAGGGTTTCTTGGGGCAGTAGGGTAATGACCTTGTGTGGGTAGAATAATCATGAAATTGGTGGTTTGGTATCATGAACATTGATTTTTCTTGGTGTTTGAGTGGAAACCTCATATGTAAAAGACACTTCCTTTGCAAATTTGGGCTAATTGAGTAGTTTTTCCTTGGGGTAGGTGTATTGGATCTCCATGCTGGTCCGAAGGAGTTGGTGTTAAGTTTTATAAATGTTGTATAACCCTGAAAAGGGTATCTAAATCATCCATTTTCTTATGAAGTGTTTTGGGACTTTTGGTGGAAAAGGCCCTTGGACCAGGTTGTACATGATACTAGGGAAAGCATACTTCAAAGGTGAAATCTGAAGAGGTTTTTGGATTTTGTTTTGGGGATTGGTTGATCCCCACTTCTTTGTAGTTTTGAATGGTTTGACATCCCTTTCTGCATCAAAATGATGAATGAACAAAGTGCTATGTTGAAACTCACTAAACCATTGGTATAAAGTCTGCAAACTTGAATGAAGTGGGTAGCTTGAATGTAGAGCCTGAATCAAAGGAATGTTTGATAGATCTTGACTTTAATTGCTTGGCTAAATCAAAACTCGACATCACAAATGTTAGCTCAAAAACACACATGATGCAAGAATATATTTGACATGATGCTTGAATCTCTATGATGGCTCTAAATTCTTGTTTAATTGGTCTTGAATTCTCTTGTGAACTCAATTATGCTATTAGGAATGAAAGCTCAAGTTGCTAATATGAAAATGAATGAATAAACCTTATATTTATACTTATCCATGGTTACTATACCAAAATTACACCACAACAAGCTGACATATGAAATCATTAATTAAAGGATGCTAACTACAACCAAGATTTGAAATTAAATCCCAAAACTAACTTAAGGGGGACTAAGATGCCCTAGGTGGCATCTTAGTCCCAAGGCTTGAAACTTGGGGCTCAGACTCCAAAAGGGGCCCATTTAAGGTGCATTTGAAAAGAGTGTTCCAAGACCTTTGGGGGACAAAGACGCCCTAGGTGGCATTTAAGTCTCAACCCAAAAATTAGGGAAAAATAAAAAGAATAATTAAATTATCACTATCCTTTGAAGATTTTTGGGATTCGCCATAACAAGATATAGTTTATTAGGCTTGTGGATGAAAAATAGGACCAATTAAGACATAAATAAAGAAAAAAAAAGCAAGGTAGGCCCAAAAAAGTGTTAAAATGCAAGTGTATGCATTTTCCTACACTACATTTAGCCCCCACTTTATTCAGAGGATTAACTTACTTCAAACTCACACTAAAGTAGTCAACCACACCATCGAGAGGGGTTCAAATGTATGAATGATAGTAAGATAGGACAGCAGTAATCAAGAGGGTGACAAAGCCCCTAGAATCAAGATCCTATGGTTGAATAACATAGGCACAAAGGAACACACTTGAAGATGATATATGAAGCCATAACCAAATCGCAAAGATACACCATCAAAGATAGGAAAAGGAAAAAAGGAAAAAAAAAACAAAATAAATCTACGGATCAAGTTTTGATTGGCCATCCAATGCACCATGGACCAGGTCTAGGCTGTTTGTCTAAAAGGGTTGACAAGTGGAATTCCCTATCCTCTATGCAAACAAAAACACATGCTCACGAGGGCTAGTGAAGCTGGTTGTCCACTAGGTGAGCCCCAAGAACTCCATACCAAATTCATACCCCCTTGACTATGATAAGGTTAAAGAAAAATGCATGCTCACAAGGGCTAGTGAAGATAGTTGACCACTAGGTGAGCCCCAAGAAACCATATCAAATCTATACCTCCATTCCTTTAATAAGGTAAAAAGATGCAATGCAAGAAGAAAGATGGATGTTTGAAGGGATTTTTCTTAGTATGTGCAAGGTATTAATCGTAGGGGACATTTTTCCTAATGTCTCCAAGAGATAACCAATCGAAGGATAAAATATTTGCAACTTAGGGAATGCAATGTGCCACATCACCACTAAGAGGAAAGTAATATGCTAAGATAGATCAATCTCTTGAAGGAAATTACTCCCAATGTCTCCACAAAGAGAAAAACACATCACATGAAGAAAGAAAATAACATCAAGGAATATGAAGATGCAAATGAAATCATATGAAAATAATACCAATGTATGCCCCCACTTTATAGAAATTTCTAAACACCATGTTGTGAGCTATTACTTTAAAGTAGACAAACACAAAAAAGAAAATAGAAAAGAGGGCTTCCCCCCAGAAACACATAAGGGATATATAGATTCAAGGTTAGTATTTGTCTTTGTTTCAATGATATTAGAGAGCTCAAAATTGTCATCATTCCCCAATACACATAGAACTGGAAGAATGATAGAAAGAGATCAACAAAAAAAAAATAACTTTTTTGTTCAATATGGAAGATACAATGGGTGTCTCGATGCCTTGTGTCATCCCCAAAAGGAAAACACAAGATAAAAATGCAAATAAAAAGGGAAAATTCAATGAGAAAGGCAAAGGCTTTTGACATATAGAAGAATGAAGGTACAAATAGAGGAATGCACAAAGAGAGAGATAACATCAAACAGAGCTTCATGGGGGATCACATTACACACATGCAATCACACAAAAGGAAAGAAAAAAGACTAGTAAAGCACATGCAAGTCAACCATCCAAAAAATCATCCACATCCCAATCTTGTTTAGTATATGTGGAATGCAGATCACTAGTGAGAGGGATAACATCAAGTGTTGTACTAGGAGAATCAACAGGTTCAACATGTGGTGCATCAATCAATTTAGGAGGATCATCACGGTTGTTATCATCTAAGCTCATAGAAGAGGAAAATATAAAATTAAACTCATTATGCACTTACTCATAAATTTTAGTGGTTTCTTTATTGTCATCCAAGTTAACTACAACACGAGGATGAATGATAATATCCATAAAAGATGTTGGTCCTTGTTGTTTTGGAGACATAGGATCTATTGGTTCTAGTAATGGAGGAGGCTCATCATTTACTACTTTTGTTAAGTTGAAATTTTGATTTTCAATGTTGTTCTCTTCATCCATCTTTCGAGAAATAGTAAAACATCTAAGCCTCTGCTCTCTAAAATTTCAGTTCCTTTTATTATAATTTTAAAGTTGTGTTTGTGTAGGTGCGGGTTTGTCAACCATAGATCCCTTTTATTCTTGTGAGGGAAGAATTGAAGGAACCATGGAAGGTTGTTCAACCACTTTCTCTTTCACTTTATAAATTTTCTTATGAGGCAGATTAGGACTTGTTTTATTTTTTCTTGGACTTTTGTAGGAAATAGGCAAGGGATTTTTGATGGATGGGTCTTGGTTAATAAATTTTTTACTTCAAGGGGTGGAGTTTCAATCATTGGTTGAGGAAATTTTTCAAGGGATATGTTGGCTATGCATTTTTCTTTGAAATTTTGGTAGGATAGGAAAATGAAGTCCTCATGGGGTCTTATAGGTTCCATGGGCGAAGGCCAAAAATAATCTAAGGAAAAATTTCCAGCAGAAGACAGAGGTCTAAAGCCATTATGGTTCATAGTAAATATTTCATTTCTGACTAGAAATTTTAAGAATTTATGGACAATAGATGGGACTCCTTTCATGGAGCGAATCCATTTGTAGCCTAACTTCACATGAAATTGGTTCGAATTAAAGATGATAGAGAATGATACATTTGATTAATATGGTACTACTTTTAAAGGGAGTTTGATCAAGCCCATCATAGCATGCGAAAAACATTGATGTGTTTTAATCCATGCTTTTTATTTATCATATCTATCTTGAGTAATTTCATTGAAATATAAGATTTTCTCTTTGATCATGTTCTCTCCAGGGACAAGATTGATTAAAATCTATGTAGTCAGCTTGTCATTGATTCTGTCAGCTATGTAAAGAGGACCATCAAGTGAATTTTTGATTGTTTCTTCTAAAGATAAAGTAATGTCAATGGGAATTGTGTTTTGTTAGTTACGAGGCTCGATGTCAATCACCCATACCATTTCATCCATATGATTATTATAGATAGGATCATATTGAATAGAATAATTGTTATCATTATCATTCATATTGACTATGGCAAGTGCATTATTATTGTTTTCCTTATTCCAATAGTTATTAATGAAGTGACTAAGACCATAGATAATTTTATTTCCATTTCTATTTTTAGGCACTATCCTTAGATTTTGTATAATGGGAACCAAGCTAATGTTTATGTGTTCACTAAGGATAGAGGCTTGTAAGTTTTTGAATTTTTCATCTAATATTTTTAGGACATCTTGTGGGATTTGAAGCACAGTGTATAAATCATGGGCCATGGAGGGTTGATTAGAAACACTATTAGGTAGAGAGTTAGAAACCTCAAGATTTGCGATGATTTTTTTATCGCGTGATGCCATGAGTCTTGCACTTTTTCTAACCACGGTATTAGCAATAGGGCACCAATTAGTACATCTCATGCAAGGGATAAACCAAAGAGAGTGTAATGATCATAATATCATACTCTTACAATTACGCTTGAAATGAAATAAAGTAAAATAATAGTAACTCTTCAAGCTGTAACAAAAAACTAAAAACAACCAATAGAAGCACAAAAAAGAAATTGCAAACCCTGAAAATTGCAAAGTCAAGTTCAATAGGAACTAAGATGCTAGTAAGGGCATCTTGGTCCTACTAGTGAAATTTTGAGGTTCCAGAAACTGGAATATATAGAAAACAAAACAAAGAGGGTTCTGACCTAGAAACCCATAGGGGTACTAAGATGCTAGGAAGGGAGTTTTAGTCCTAGAAGAGGATTTTTGTAGAAAAAAAACAAAATCTAGATTGTTTACAGTGTTCCCAGGTTGCCTACCCAGGGTCCTGATGTTTAGAAATAGAAAAGTGTGAAAATTAATCCAAGAAAATAAACTAATGACAGGAAATTGAATGCAAAGTTGAATGCATTTTTTTCAATTTTGAATGTAATGGCAATATTCCTAAATGCAATTAGGTTGATTTACAATGCACTCTTCAAATTTCAATAAGATAAAATGATGCAAGAAAGAAAAAATTTAACCTATATGCACTTTCATTAATGCAAATATGAAAAACACTAGATGCGCTTTCACTAATGCAAGAATGAATGCAACTTAAATCTAGGACACTAATGAACTCCAAATTAGAAAAAGTATTGAATGCTCTAAAATGTTGGGTTTGCCAAAATGAGCAATGGTGAAAAGTGGGGGAATGTTTTTTGGCTGAGGTAATAGAACACCACTCTTTTCCAATTGTCATTCAAGAATGTCCTAGGATCACAAATTGTATTGAGCATCAACCCAAAGGTGAGTCAAATATCAATAAGGAAGATCTAGCAATGGTTATTTTGGGCTTTGAAAGGTTCACCACCAAGAAAGAGCTTCGAAAAGACAACTTAACATTTAACTCACAAAACCTAGTAATGTAAGCCAAATAATGAGTGTCAATGACAAAATTAATCAATAGTAAGTTAGGATGTGTGTACCTAGGAAGTCTAGAAATGTGATGAGGATTCTAGAAATGAAAAATGTTGTCAAAATATGTTAGGGATGACTACGTCAACCTTACTATTGTCTTAGTCTCGCTGCTAATTTTGAGGGAAATATAGAATCTTCGAATGCTGGAACATAATCTGAATGAATCTCTAAAAAATACCCTTGGGAGGACTAAGATGACCTTATTATTGTCTTATTCTTGATATGCATTCATGAAATCTATAAATTTGATCTTGAGGATCAAGGTTTGCACTTCCTTCTTCTCAAATCTCGGATCTTGAAACTTCTAGATTTGGCCTATAGGTGAGTTTCCGTGAAGATGACAACTTTGTAATGCAACTTTTCAACTTTACAACTTTTCACTTCAAATGATCTTTGAGTATTCAATCTAAACCTGCAAACAAAAATACACAAGAGGTAAAAAACTTGTAGATTGTTAGTAAATGGGGGTTTGCCTTGGTCAAACCCATTGTTGGTAATTAAAACTTGGAATGAAATGGAATGATGGAGGGAAATGATGAATGAAAAAAGTGTTATGTTGCATCTCACCAAACCCTTTTTATGAAGTCTGCAAACTTGTATGAAGTGGCTAACTTGAATTTAGATCTTGAATCGAAGGAATTCTTGATAGATCTTGACTTGAATTGCTTTCTTTAATCAAAACCCTACATCACAAGTGTTAGCTCAAAAATTCACATGATGCAAGAATATATTTGACATGATGCTTGAATCTTGATGATGGATCCAAATTATTGATGAATTTCTCTTGAATGATCTTGTGAACTCAATTATACTATTAAGAATGAGTACTCAAGCTTCTAGGATGAAAATGAATGAATGAACCTTGTATTTATACTCATCCATGCTTAATATCTCAAAATTACACAACAACAAGCCAAAATATGAAATAATTAATTAAAGGAGGCTAAATCCTAACAAGATTTGAAATTAAATCCTGAAAAATAACTTAAGGGGGACTAAGACACCCTAGCTGGTTTCTTAGTCCCAAGGCTTGAAACTTGGGGAATAAACTCCAAAAAGGGGCCAATTTAAGGTGTATTTGAAAAGAAAGTCCCAAGAACTTTGGGGGAAAAATATTCCCTAAATGGCATATTAGTCCCAACCCAAAAATCAAGGACACATAGACAAAATCATTAAATTATCACTTATCCTTTGATGTTTTTCAAGATTAGCCATAAAAATAAATAGTTTATTAGGCTTGTGGATGCAAAATAGGACTAATTAAGACATAAATAATGATAAAAAAAGAAAGGGATGCCCAAATAGGTGTGAAAATGCAAGGGTATTCATTTTCCTATAGTACAATTGTTTTCCTCTTCTATGAGCTTAAATGATAATTCTCCTAAGAAGAGTGTTGAACTTGGTATTGTCCCTTTGCCTAGTTTTATGCCTTCTATATATGATTAATATGATTGGTATGTAAAGGACCAACTAATAGGTTGACTTGAATGTGTCTAGCTAGTATTTTGCATTATTTTCTTTTGCATATTCTTTTTGTGATTGCATGTGCATAATGTGATTCCTCATGTTGTTCTATTTCATGTATCTCTCTCTCTCTCTCTGTGAAATTCCTATATTTGTATCTACTGAAAGGTGGAAAATTATGTCACTTATGGTTTAGGACATAGGAGAGTAATCTTAATTATCTTTTATTCAAGGATAACCCTAGAGATCAAAATGCAAATAAGAAAGAGATATTGCAATAGGGCTATCCTGCTAAATGTAAACTACTAAGGGGTTCACCACCAAGCTAGGGCTTGAAAATACAAATTTAATATAAGATGAAATTTCAAACTCTAATATAATGCAATGCTTCACTAAATGACCTAGAAAAGTATGTAAATTAACAAAACAAAATGATGCACAATGAATGTGTGCATTTGGAAATTTGAAGATTATTGGAAGGAGCTCTAAAATCCTAGAAATTCTAACTTTTATGCTAAGTGGGACTCATTCACCAAGGTAGGTGAATCCATCCCAGATCTAGGTTTCTGTGCGAAAACAAGAATATAGCAAATGGGTATCCAAATCTATAAAAAATATGAATTTTGACCTAAATTGGGACTCATTTTCCAAAAGTCAAGAATCAATCTAGTTAGGGTTTTCTAGAACTTCAAGACTAAATCTACTCTTCTTAGCCTTCCCAATCTGCTTCTTTAGGTTTCTGGATCTCAGTCTCTATAAATCAAGCTGTAGGTGTTCTCCAATGTTTTTTCTAATGCTTGATGACAACTTTGATAACTTTAGGTACTTTCACAACTTCTTCCAAACTTACTCTTAAATGTATCTTTAATCTAAACCTACAAATCACACACTAATGAGAGGAAATTTTTTGTTTTGTTAGTGGATAGGGGTTTTCCTTAGACAAACCCCATTTTGGTAATCAAACCTTGAACTGAAATTAAATAAGAATGGAGAATGATGAATGAACATAATATGATGTTACAACTCACAAAACCCTATCAATGAAGGTTTTAAAACATGTATGAGATGGCTCCAATGGATGTAGATCTTGACTCTTTCTTGAATAGGATAGATCTTAAGTGAAATACTAGCTTGAATCATGGAACCCTACATCACAATTATTACATCCAAACAAAAACTGATGCATGAAGACTATGACATGATGCTTGATGCCTGAATAATGCTCTAAAATGCTTGATAATATGCCCTCGAAGAATCTTGAATTCCCTTGTAAATTACTGAATCCTCTTTTAAGTTCAATTTTATATAATGATCACTTGATTGCATATTAATATTCTCTCACAAAAGTATTAGGTGAAAATGAGTGAAAGAACCTTATATGTATACTTAATTATGTAAGAATTCTTGAAATTACAACACTACAAGCCGACATCAGATCTAGGAGGATAAAATCTCTCCAAGAATTTGAATTAATTTTAATTTTTGGCAACGTGGGACTCATTCACCCAAATTGATGAATGAGTCCCATTAGGCATAATTTACAAGACCATTTTCAAAAATTCTTAGAAAGGTGTGAAACCAGGATCGGGACCCAAAACCCCAGGTGGGACCCATACACCCAAGGTGGCGTATGAGTCCTAGACCACCAAATATAGGCCACACAACCTAAAAACACCTAAATTGTGATTGGATGTTAATTGATGTTGGGATCATCCTCAAAAATATGCATTAAATAAGGCTTGTGGATGTAAAATAAGGCCAATTAAAGCATAAAAAATCCCAGTTATTTAATAAATCCCTAGAAAAGTGTGAAATTTTTTTACCACACTCTACAACACTCCAAATATAACATGCTACATTTATCTAATTCACAAGGGCCCAAGACCTAATTTGACTATTTTAATCACATTAAAACACTAAGTCAAGGCATCATCAAATTGAATTTAGCAAGGAGGGTCACTGATGACATTTTTTGACACTACATTTAGCACCCACTTTAATGAGAAGATGAACTTGCTTCAAACTCATACTAAAGTAGATGAATCTACTTCAAGAGGGGTGATCAATCCCCTCATATCAAGATCCCATAGCAAACCAATATAGGCAAAAAAGAGCATGCATGAAAATGATAAAGAGCATCATAAAGTCACAAGGATACACTACCAAAGAAGAAAAGAAAAGTAAAATTAAATTAAAATGGGTGGATCAAGCTTCAATAGGTAGTCCATCATAATGTGGATCAAATCTAGGACATTTTCCCAAAAAACGAAAGATCACTCTGAGGAAATGGAGCTTCAAGTTGTTCATTGGGTGAGGATCCAAAAGAGGTGAGACACATACACACATGACTAATATGCGCTCACATTCACAAGTGAGTGACTAAGGGAAATTCATGCCTCGGTTGGGCCTCCTATCAAAAACCATATAAAATTTATACCGCTTGATAACTTTAATAAGGTGCCACACAAAAATTATTTTTGAGCTTCATGAGGCAAGAAAAAAATTGTATTCTTGGAGCTCATGAACAATGAACTTTGAGCTTTGTGAGGAAAGCATAACTTTGTATGCTTGGAACTCATGAAAAAATAAGATGGCTCTATAGGAATGAAAGATGTATTATGCAAGGTGTCCATATAACTCAAAAAGGAAAATGCCACAATAAGGAATGTTCAAAGGAGTCTTGTTTAGTTCATGCGAGGTCTTTAACTTACAAAACATTGTGCCTAATGTCTCAAAGAGAGAACCAATCAAAGAATAGAATATTCACAACTTAGGGGATGTAGTGTGTCGCATCAATCCACTAAGAGGAATATAATATGATAAGAGAGATCACAAGCTTGAGGGGCATCACACCCAATGTCAACCACAAAGAAAAAATAAATCACATCAAGCAAGAAGACTACACTATGAACCATGAAAAATAAATATGAGAAAGAATAATTCCAATGTATTCCCCCACTTTAAATAAATTTCTAAACACCATACTATGAGCAATTACTTTAAAGTAGAAAATGATAAATGAAAATAAGAAAGAATACATGAGAGCTAACTTGGAAAGCCCTATGTCAAGTCATATGTTTCCAAGTAAAGTTATGTCATGCAAAAAGAAAAGAAAAGAGAGGTGTTGCCACCCAAATCAAAACACAAAAAACATAAGGGATCTATGGATTTGGGGTCAGTATGTTCTTGCTACAATGTTTTTAGAGAGATCGGAATTGTCATCATTCCCCAAATACACATAGAACTGGAAGAATGACAATAAGAGAGCAAAAACAAAGAAAAATATTTTGGGTCAACATGGAAGAAATTTGAATGTCTTGACTCCTTGTGTCATCCCCAAAAGGGAAAAACAAGGAAAATGAAAAGATGTACATCATAAAGAAGAATGAAGGTACAAATAGAGGAATGTCACAAAGAGAGAGAGAGAGAGATACATCAAATAAAAAATTGCAGGGGATCAAATTATGCACATGCAATCATACCAAAGAAAAAGAAAAAGAACTAATGAAAAAGACTAATAAGGCACATGCAAGTCAACCTAAATTAGGTCATCGACATCCCAATCATGTTTATTATATACAGAAGGTAGACAACAAGCTAGAGGGACAATGGCAAGTGTCTAACTAGGGTCATCACTAGGTTCAACACTCTTCTTAAGAGAATTGATGTTTAAGCTCATCGAAGAGGAAAACAATGTGTTCAATTCATTATACACCTCATCATTAATTTTAGTTATCTCCTCATCATCATCTAAATTAATCAAAATAGGAGGTCGAATGATAATGTCCAAGGGAGAGTTCATCTCTTGTTATGATTTCATTATAGGATCATTTTTTTTTTATGAAGGAGGAGGCTCGTCATGCATTTCTTCAGTCAAGTTTGGATCTTGATTTTCTTTTCTTTTTTCTTCATTTAACTTTCAAGCAAGGGAATGACGTTTATACCTATGCTCTCTAGCTATTGCATTTCTTCTAGTTCTTTTTTCAAGTTGTGTTTGTGAAGGAGAAAGTTGATCAACCATAGGTTCCTTTTCTTCCTTGAGGGGAAGAATGGAAGGAACCACATGGGATTGTTCAACTTCTTTCCCTTTGAATTTGCAAACTTATTTTATTCTAAGAAGCACTACTAGAATGTTTTCATTGTCTCTTTGTCTTTTGTAGGAGGTGGGTGAAGGTTTCGTCTTAGGTCGGTCTTGATATTTGGATTTTTTTTAGGCTCAATCATGGTTTCATCAAGGATGGTAGGCTTGGTGGTGGTTTGACACATGTTTCAGAGGGATAATTCTACTATTTTATTTTCCTTGAACTTTTGATAAGATTTGAAAAATAAGTTTTTTGTGGTTTGATAGGCTCAAGGAAAAAAAAAAAAAAAGGAAAAAATTTCATGGGAATACAAGGGGTTAAATCCACTATGATGCATAGTGAAGATTCCATCATCAGAGGAAAACTTTAAGCATTTATGCACAACTGACAAGACGACATTCATGGAGCGAAGCCATGGATAGCCTAGCTTCACATGAAATTGGTCCAACTATGGGATGATGGAGAATGAGATATCTAATTCTTTTATCCTATCTACAGTGGTAAGGTGATCGATCCCATCGTAGGGAAAGTGAAACCATTATGCCTCTTGATCCATGCTTTCAGTTTATCATATATATCTTGATAAAGCTCATGTAGAAGTAAGAATTCCTTGGTGATCACATTCTCTCCACAAGTTGGATCTATTAATATCCCATTAGTTGGCTTATCATAGATTCCACTGGATATGTAAAGAGGATTATCAGGTGCATGTTTAAGTATATCTTGTGAGGAGAAAGCAATCTCAAGAGGCCTTTTAGTTCAGCCCTTATGATTTTGAGTTTTGACCAATGCAACTAAACTATCAATAGGTTTTTTTTCTTGTTGATCAGTATCTATAGTAATTTATTGAATTTTATCTATGTTCTCATCATCCATGTCAACATTCATGACATAAGTTTTTGTAGATTCACTACATTTAATAAATGAAATGTTATGTTTTGGCATAGGGTTGGTAAATATTTGTAAGTTTTGGTTAGGAGAGGAAACATACTTATTTCCTTGATCACTAACACCTCCAATGGAAAGATGACCGCAATCAATGAAGTCTGGCAGAAGAGGTTTAAGATTCTTACAATGTTCCCTATCCTATCCATTTTGTCGATGATAATCACAATAAGCATTTGGGTGCTGGCAAGAAGTTGAGTCTCACTTTTTGGCCAAAAAGTGGAAGTGTTTTCCCCTATTTTCAGAATTTGACACTTTGACCTTAAAATTTGAAGCACTTAGAGATGGAATCTTCAAAAAAGTCACCAATCATAAAATGTAGTACTCGTAGTCTAGTTTCCAAATATGTAATTTATTTCATTACCCAGATTGTACAAATTGAGTTTCAATAAGCATTTCTAAAAACCACTATTTAAAAGTCATTTTTTTTTACCATACCATGCACATGTACGACATCCATATTTTGACCTAAATTATTGTATTTTTCTAAATACTTTTGGGAAAATATTTGTGACTCATTGAAGCTTGCCTTTGATATTTTTTTGTAATTTTTTATTGAATTATATTTTTTTGTTAAATTTTTATTAGCCATATTTGTCATTATGAAAAATCATCGTGTACAACATGCATAAGATGACCTAAACTTATCATTTTTTTATTTTTTTTTTTAAATTGAAAAGAATTGTTTGAATTTTTCCCTCATGCAATCCGTTCACAAAAATGTTATGTTCATAAAAAGTTATTAAAATACTAAAAAACACTAATAATTCAAGTTTATGGACCTATTTAATTAGAAATTAAATGAAAAATAAAAAAATTAATCCAATTGTAAAAAAAATTACATATTTGGAATCTACACTATCTAATTTATAATGGGTTTTAATTTCATCGAAAAAATCTACAAATAAAGCCTTCAGACATATGCCCAAAGTCGGTATTTTTTTGTGACATTGCTAGGACCTTCAACTTCCAGGTCAAACCAGGTCCATGGCTTAGGTTCGGATCTCTGAACCATTTCCCGAACCTATAAACAAAGCAAAAACCTGACCTACATTTGAAATTTTTAAAAAATGGGATCTTGTTTTGAAAATTGTCGAAAACTGCCATTTTTGGAATTTTTGAAAACAAGATCCTATTTTGAAAATTTTCCAAAAATGGATAGTTTCCAAAATGGAAAGCTAAAACAGGATTTCCTTTTCAAAAAGCTACTAAAAATGGATTTTTTTCAAACCTGAGTGATTTTGGCTCTGATCCCAAATAAACGAGATCCTATTTATTAAAAATGAAATCCCATTTTTGTAATGTCGATTTCATTTTTTGGCTAAGGCAAAAACTTCCACGTTTCGTGGACTCAACTTCTTGCACTTACCCATTTGATCTAAAGTTTGGAGGTAACGTCTTATTGGGGTCAGGTGTTTTAATGGGAGGCAAGGTAATCATTTGTTGTTCTAAAATTTAGGACATTATGTTGTGAAGGTAATTTGGTAAGGGGTGACTTTTTATATAGCAAAGGGCATCATGGATTTTAAAGCTACTTGGTTATTGACATTTTGAGTTGTTTGTTGAGGGGGATTGAATTGAAGGAACCCTTTTTTTTTTTCTATAAGGTTGGGAATTATTTTGGTTTATGGGGTCGAATCTCTCAATTCGGCTAGAAGTGGACTTTGTGTCTCAACTACTAACCAAATTTTGATAATCATGGAGGGCAGTACACAAGTGCATGAAGGATGGGAATTTCATCATGGTAAGATTGTCTTGGATTTTACTTTGCAATTTTTTTATGAACATCTTTTGAAGGTGTAGGTTGAGAACCTTGACGTTGATTTGGGAATAAAGCGATTGATAGCATGAGATAAAGTCTATTATCTTTTCTTCTTCTTTTTACTTACATCTCATCAAATCAGCCAAGGTCATATTAGGGAGTCATATGCACCTCAAAAATTTCATTGAAATGAATGAATTGAGTTGTTTGGTAATGAAGAGAACCATTCCAAGGAAATATCTTTCAAGGACCTAAGAAAAGTTTTGCCAAGAGTTTATCATCAAGGACAAAAGTCACTACATAAGGTGGTATAAGAATTTGAATTAATTTTACTTTTGGGCCACATGGGACTCATTCACCCAAAGTGGCGAATGAGTCCCATTAGGCATAATTTATGGGATCATTTTCAAAAATTCTTAGAAAGGTGTGAAACCAATATTGGGACCAAAAACCCTAGGTGGTACCCATACACCAAAGGTGGTGTATAAGTCCCAAACCACAAAATCTAGGACACACAACCTAAAAATTCTTGAATTATGATCAGATGTTGATTTATGTCAGGATAATTCATGAAAAGATGCATTAAATGAGGCTTGTGGATACAAAATAAAGAAAATTAAAGCATAAAGAAACCCAATTATTTAATAAAATGCAAGAAAAGTTTGAAGTTGTGTTAGAACACTTTACAACACTCCAAATAAGGCATGATTAAGTTTATTTAATTCACAATGGCCCAAGACCTTATATGAGTATGTTAATAACATTACAAAACTAAGTCAAGGCATCATCAAGCTCAATTTAACCTACACCTACACCTAAATTATTCTCTATGTCATAAATCTTTTGACACTACACCTACATTATTCTCTATATCGTAAATCTTTTACCTTTTCATTTTGCCTTTTTCTTTGTCTTGTATTTTCCTTTTGGGGATGATGCAAGACATCAAAACATTCATGTCTCTTCCATGTTTACGCAAAATATTTTCCTTTATCTTTTTCATTTGTCTTGTGTTTTCCTTTTTGGGATGGAACAAGGCATTAATACATTCATGTCTCTTTCATATTGACCCAAAATATTTTCACTTATCTTTTTTATTTGTCTTGTTTTGTCCTTTTGGGGATGGCACAAGGAATCATGACATTCGTGTCTCTTCTATGTTAACTCAAAATATTTTCCTTTATCTTTTTCATTTGTATTATTCTCAGGGATGATGCAAGACATAAAGACATTCGTGTCTCTTCCATATTGACCTAAAAGGTTTTTCTTTGTTTTTCCTCTCTGTGTCATTCTTCTAGTTCTATGAGTATTTAGGGGATGATGACAATTATGAACTCTCTTAAAATAATTGTAGCAAGAACATACTAACCCCAAATCCATGGATCTCTTATATATGTGGATTTTCATTTTGGGGGCAACCCCTTTTCTTTTTCATTTTTCATGATGTAGCTTTATTTGGAAACATATGAATTGGCATAGGGATTTACAAGTTGTCTTTCATGTCTTTTTTATTGTTAGCATTTATCATTTGATAATTTAAAGTAATTTCTCATAGAATGTTGTTTAACAATTTCTTTAAAGTGGGGGCATACATTGGAATTACTCTTTTTTCATTTCATGTTTCATGGTGTAGTCTCCTTACTTCATGTGATGCCTAGTTCCCTTTGTGGTTATATTGGGTGTGATTTCCCTCAAGGGCGTGATCTCTCTTATCATATTATATTCCTCTTAGTGGCTTGATGTGACATATTTTATCCCATAATTTGTGAATATTCTATTATTTGATTGGTCCTCTCTTGAAGACATTAGGCACAATTTCCCCTAATTTAATACCTTGCATGAACTAAGCAAGACTCCTTTGAACGTTCTTTACACTATGTTGCAATTTCGGTTATATGGTCACCTTGCATAACATAGTTTGTTTTCTTGCCTCATGAAGCTAAAATTTCATTGTTTCATGGTGCCTTATCAAAATTATTAGGAGGTATAACTTTGGTCTAGTTGGATGGGAAATTGAATCGAGGCATGACTTTCCCATATCCACTCACATGTGTGTGTGAGAGCATATATTGGTCATGTGTGTATGTGTCCCACCTCATTGGGTACTCACCCAGTGGACAACTTGAAGTTTTGTTCCCTCTGAGTGAGCATGTGTTTTTGGAAAAATAACCTAGATTTGATCCACATCGCGATGGAAAAATAGTTAAAGATTGATCCACCCCTTTTTGTTTACTTTTTATTTTCCATTTTATCTTTGGAAATGTAAGTTTGTACCTTTTTATTGCTACTTGAATCAGTTTTATAAGTTTTCTTTTGTGCCTATATTCATTTTTCATAGGATCTTGATCCTGGGGGCTTGATTGTACCTCTTGATCATTATCATCCTATATTTCTGGCATTGCTGTACTTGGACCCCTCTTGATTCAAGTTTGTCTACTTTAGTGTTATTTTGAAGCAATTTCCTCCTCTCAATAAAGTGGGGGCTAAATGTGGCAATAGAAAAATTATCCTTCTACTTTTCCTTGCTTGTTTTGGCCCTCCCTATTAGATTAAGCATAATTTTTCCTTGATTTAGTGTTATACTATGTTCAACACATTCACATTAGGTCTTAGGCCCTTGTGAATGAAATAAACTTAATTATACCACATTTAAGGTGTTGTAAAGTGTTGTTTCAAACTTTCACACTAATCTATCTTTTTCATCATTAATTGGGCTTTTTTATACCTTATTTGGCCTTATTTTGCATCCACAAGCCTTAATCAATACATATTTCTAAGGATAATCCTGAAATAAACTAACATCAAATCATAATTCATGTCATTTTAGGTTATGTGGCCAAGATTTAGTGATCTAGGACTCATATGTCACCTTGGCTATATTGGTCCCGCCTATGTTTTGGGTTCACGATCATAATATCACATGAATCTAGGTGTAGGATAGAAAATTATCACCACAAGGGTCCTAGGACCTAGGGCAACAAGCTTTCTATACCCCACATTCATTGAAATCCTAGAGATAATGCAAAAGAGAAATAGATCTGACAATAGAGTTTTCCTAGGGTTTGATTTATGATTACAAGAGGGGTTCAACACCATGCTAGGGCTTGGAAAAATGTATGAAATGCAAGATCTAATGATTGAACTCAATGATGCAAGAAAAATCACTATATGAACTATAAAAGGAAATAAATAAAAAACACCAAACTGGAAATCTAAGCGAGCTTGAATGGAGACCTGAAATACTAAATAACCTAAAATTTTGGCCTACTTAGACTCATAAACTATTGTGGGTGTATTATTCCTAGATCTCGATTTTTGTGAAAGAACTAGTTTCTTTAAAAAGGGTATTTGAAACTCCATTTTTTTTTTTAATGACCTAAACTAGGACTCATATGCCAGGATTGACATATGATTCTAGTTAGGATTTTTTGGAACTTTGAAGCTTGAATATATTCTTCAATGTCTATTCTTTATGTTCCACTTTATTTTTGGATCTTAAACCCTAATTTTTTATCTATAGATGACCTTTTAGTGAAGCTTACAACCTTGAAAATGAGGAGACAATTCCAACAACTTTCTCCAAGCTTGTAACATAATTCTCAATGATCCTTAATGATCCTTCATGATCCAAGAGATCTAGATCTACAATCACACATGTCAAGAGGATAAAAACTTGTTCATTGTTAGTGAATGGGGGTTTGCCTTGGTCAAACACTATTTAGGTAATTAAACCAAATTAAACCAAATGATGAAACAATGAAACAAGGACATTAAACATGAAACATGAATGTAAGTGGTGAATAAGTGAATAAGACTTAAAACACTTCTTAATACGACATGATATCAAAGATTAAATAAATTGAATCAATTCAACAAAGTAATCAATTTAAAGTGTCCTATTGCTCTCTATCTCCAAATATTTATTAAATCCCGATTGCTCTCAGATTGTGTAAGCAAATAAGACTGTTAAAATGACTATCTGAAGAATGAGATGATGTTAATGTAATGCTAAATGATAAATAAATTAAATTAGCATGACATAGACATGAAACAGATAATTGTAGCTACAAGAGGCAGCCATGGTTGAAGCTTGATGTGTGAATGCTTGATGCTTGATGTCTGGATTCCTGCAGAGTAAGAGTGCAAAAGCTCGATTATCTGGATCCTTTTCTTGGTTGAATGAGGATGTATTTATAGATTTCTTGGCTATAGAAATGCACAAGGAAAGCTTTGAAATGCTTGGATTCAATCTAGAGAATTGAATGGTGAGAGATGGAGGAGATTGAGAGAAATATGGAGATTGTCTCTACCCATGAAAACACTAGGCAAGAGAAGAGGAAGAATTGATGGAAGAGGATTGAGAGATCAAATTCCAAATTTGTCTCCAATTTGTCTCCAAACTTCCCGTGAAGTTTCAATCAATTAATTTTGGCATGATTTTGACATAAACTAGACATAGGATATCTAATTCATTTTTGAGAGAGTATAGATTGGAATATTCTTTGTGCAACAATTCAAATATTTTGATTTATTTGAATTAACAAAGGAGAGATAAATAATTTAATAAAATGAACTATAGGATAGTTGTTTATTAAATTAAATAGAAGAATATGGAAATTAATTAATAAAGTGTTTTGATCTTTATTTAATTAATTTAAGATGGATGTGATAGATTGAAATAGGGATTTGATAATTAAATCAAACAAAGTATTTAATTTTGTTTATTTAATTAAGATGAATTTAAATGTGAACTATATAAATAAATATTTCTATTTATTCAAAAGTAGAGGAAATTAGGATAATTAATCAAATAATTCGTAATTAATCAATCGGATGCTCTAGACCATTTTTAGGTGTATACATTTTGCCCCTCTTCGAAGTGATGTGTTTACACGTTGCGTCGAAGAAATATTTTACGGCTACTGCTAGGATTGATGATATGAAAAAAATAATTCTGTATGCCCCAGACATGCCCCAAATTAAGATCATTCAAATGATTTGATGACAATATGCCCCCTCGAGAGATAAATTAATGATTTGATGAATTTTTTTTGGAATTTTGAAATATTTGATGATTTTTCGATGTGTCAATGATATTAATAATATAATAATTTATCTCCCGATAAATGATGAAGAAAAGAGCCCATAGATGAGTTTTGATTAATTTCATGGATAAAATTAATCAACAATGCAATTAAATCCACCAAAATACCTTTTCAAAATTTATAAATAGTGCTAAAAGGTCATTTTCAAAGTCATTTATGCTTTTTGAATTCAAAAATCCTAGTGATAAATATTTTTCTGCCAGCTGGAGCGAGATGCCTATCCCCTACCACACTCACCAATTCGAGCGCGTTCGACGTTACTGATGGCCACCTGCATATGGACCTCTGGTATGTACCCCTCGACCTCCTCGTAATTCATGCATTTATGTTTTTCATGCTTTTTAGCTTCTAGGCATTTCTAGGTTAGTTTCAGTGCTTTGAAGCTGCACTGTAGCACTTACATCTCGATGTAGCGCTTCTGGTAGGTATTTTAGCACTTGCACTGAAAACTCTAGTGCTTCAATGTTGTAATGTAGCGCTTTCAGTGAGTTAGCACTTAGGAGCCAAGAATTAGCGCTTTGAAGCTAGATTCTAGCGCTTTGAGACTTTCAACGCTTTGAGTCGGTGAATTAGCACTTTCAAGGTCTGTTCTAGTGCTTATGGTAAAGCGGCGCTTTGGTGGCCTATTGTAGCACTTTGATGCGAAAAAGTAGCGCTTAGGGAATTTTAGTGTTTCGGAAGCCTGTTTTAGCGCTTCCATGTCAGAATTGAAGAGTTGACTTAGTGAACCTTGATTTCATCAATTTCGATCATGTCTATTATTCTGATTGGTATGATTGACAATCCACATTCTTGATGTTGGATTCAATGATTTAAATAAGAATAACTCTCATGATAGGTGAGAAGAAACCCCATTTATTGATGATCCTCATGATAGGCAAGGAAATGATTCAATATCTGATAAATCTCATGATAGGCAAGATCTAGATAATGTTTTGATGAACCTCATGATAGGTGAGGTGTGTTGATGATTTGAGAACCTCATCATAGGTGAGGTTTGATGTTCGCCTATGAATTTTGATCAAAAATTCATACCAAAGTTTTTGAAATAGACTGATAGTAGAATGACCTCTGATTCCTTGACATAGTTCACTGATTGTAGATTTTTTCATAATGATGATAGGAGGATCTAAGTACTCTCCAGATGCGAGAGATATTTCCACAGATGACAGATTTGATACCACACTTGACACCAGATGAGCTCTAGGTGATAGGCCATTGTGGCCTTACGAGTTTGCTTGATATGCCCTAGATTAGGATTAATCAGGGTTTGTTGACCGCATTGGCTGAGAGGTGGCATAGTGACCACAACACCTTTCACCTACCCATCGGCGAGATGACAGTCACACCAAAGGATGTGTGGCGTATATTGCGTATTCCGTTCATGGGGGAGATTGTTACTTATGATTCTTAGGGGACCAGTAGTAGAGATGCTCTCCGTAGAGTCTTTCAGGATTAGGCCATAGAGGGTTCGAGTGTTCAATGGTGGAGGATTGCAGATTCTTATGCGACACTACCAGCAGTGCTAGTTGGATTCATTGGAGGATTCCTTTGCCCTGATCACAGGTCAAAGGGATTCCTCATTGGCTGGGGTAGGCCGCTTGAGAGAATGATGGTACATGGTACCAAATATGTTTGGGGGATGTGCATGTTAGCGTATCTTTACCATGATCTACATTCGGTGGTGTACTTAGATGCACCTAGTCTATCTACAGGGATGACAATGTTACAGGTGTGGGCTTGGGAGCATTTTGCTATTTGTTGACTATTTCTAGTTGTAGATAGACCAGCTAGCAGACCATATGTTTTTTGATACAGTGGTCGATTCATGCAGGCCTGGATGGGCAAGTTAGAGCATTGGAGATGAGTGTTTGATGACACGGAGATAGTTATCTAGCACCCATACTTTGACTGTGAGGAGTGGGATGAGGATGGTGTAGTGTTGGGGTTTTTGTGTGATTCTATGTACCTCATCGACCGAACTCCATTTGTTTTAGAGAGATTCTTACTCCGTTGGGTATACAGACAGTATGGCATTGTTCAGTGCATGCCATAGGGAGTAGCCCACTATGCATGATGACAGATGAATATTCTTGATTGGGGTCCTACACTGTCATATGATGTTCTTGTAGAGGGATACAGGTCATTATAGCCATCTCCCTAGGACATGCAGAGAGATATTTTAGAGGTAGTTGTGACAAAGGAGTATGCAGCCTTCTTGGCCTTGGTCCCCCATCCTCACATTACTATTCTTAATGAGCCAACACCTTTACCTGTAGAGGAGGATGTGGCAGAGGGTTCTACAGGCAGTGGGGGTGGAGATGATTCCTCATCCGGCAGCAGCTCAGAGAGCGGCAGCAGAGATAGTAGCAGCAATGATGACAGTGATGGCGGGAGTGGAGGATATAGAGGGGCAAGGCCAGACATCAGCAGCGCACCTTCTTCTAGTAGGCCTCACAAGAGGCAAGCAGTGATAGTGCCAGCAGTCGGGCAGCAGAGACAGATAGTTGGGCTTTAGGCACAAGTCCTGACTTTACAGGGGCAGTTGGTACAGGCTCGAGGTATGCTTGTGCAGACTCAGACATAGATGCAGGCCTAGGCATAGGCCTTAGCATAGGTACAGGGGCAGTTAGTCACCATGCAGACATAGGTTGATACCCTAACAATGGAGTGAGATAGTGCTCGATAGATTGCCGAGAGAGTATAGGATACAATGAATACTCTTCAGAGATTGGCCAATGGCACCTCTATTGGTGATTATATGAGAGAGGTTTTGCGGGTTGGCTGAGAGGCAAAGTTCTGTTGAGGCTGATATCATGATGCAGTGCCTGCCGAACGTCGAGTCAGTTATGCCCCATCGAGATCTGGGTGGACTCATACATAGACAGTCAGTGAGGGGGTGACACAACCTCCACGTAGAGATTCCAGAGATCTAGGTCCTTCTAGGGGTGGTGTTGGTACAGGTCTTGTTGGGCCTGCCCACTCTGGCAGTAGTAGGTCATAGATGCCCTTGTGATCTTCTGTGATGTATACTACAATGTAGCTTATTTTGATGTATTTTGTAGACCAGACTTTCATTGTATACTTGATATTTGTGATATATATATGAGATGCAGTTGATGTGATATGACGATGGCTGTATGATTTCTATGTGATGGATGCTTTTATTATGTGGTTTTGTGATGATTTAAATATAAATGTGATGATGTATATGAATGATTTTATTGAATGCAATGATGCCATAAATGTAGACTATAATATGTGGATAAATGATGTGATGCGATAATATGTATGGATGGTTGGATAAATGCTTTTTTATTTTATGGAATGATTTTTTTGATGAATGATCTTTGATGGGTGTAATGATAAGAATGACTTGATTTTATTTATTAAATGTATGGATGGTAAATGATGTATGCATATGATGTTTGGTAGATGATGTAATGAATGATGTTATGGTAAAATGAAACAAGATGTACTTATGGTACAATTTAATTCATAGTTTATTTGATGTATGTATGATTGAGGAAATGATGATATTAAATGATGCAATGATGACTTTTACATGTTTTTGATGATTTTTGGATTTTATGTCAAGTATACTCAGTCTTATTAGATAATCATTGATTGGAATCCTCTATGCAACAAATAACCTACAGATAATGAATGATGATGGATGCAATCTAATTTAATCATACAATGATATGCAAAACAGATGTCATTTTAACAGTCTTTTTGTGCTTGGTATCATCATAGACCTTTATTGAATGTTGAAAGTGAATACAAGCGTCAAGGGTTGTGTTAATCCAATGACAACCTGAGTATTACTTTCAATGATTTTTGATATTCCAATCGAACACAAGCATCTAGGTATTATTGAACCGAGATGACCTGAGCATTCATTGCATAAACAGGCAAAAATAATCATTTGAGTGTGTGAATTATGAATGTCATCAGTGATACATTTTCATAGCACATCCCCCGATAATTCACACACTTATATGATATTCGTAAAGATAGCAGACAGTTAAAATATCAGTCTTTTTCCTTGTTCCTCTAGTTCAATACATCATTGGGTTACTCCAAAGAAATGATAATCAAAAAGGATAAAATATTCATTTTTACTTAGAGTGTTCCATTCATTATTCAGAGTTTAGATCATCCATCCTAATTTTGACATGTTTTTGAATTTTCAAGATGTTGGACTAAAGACCTAACCTACTAACCTATCTTAGGGGCCTCGGGGGCTAATCAAAGATTAGCCTTGCCTACGTTACACATGCAAAGACCACGTAGTTTGACTGACACAGACCTATGTTTTTGGATTTTTCCTTTTTAGATTTTCTTTTTTTGACATGTTTTTGGATTTTCGATACAATATGGATCGTTAATGCTCTTCTGATGATGATTGATATGTTGCTTTGATTTTTGTTTTTGGTTTTCTGCCATACTATTGTGTTGTTCCCAGATTGGTGAAATCGATACGTGTATATTGCCTCTAATGATATTTAGATGTTGTCCCCAAGCTATGCAGTGATATGTTGACTATGTGAAAATGATTTTGATATGGATACAAAGATGGCCAGATGAATGATATGATATGAAATGATACTGACTGGTAGACTAATAATCCTGATATATATCCAAATAGATGGGAAAGTTGATCTTAGAATCACATATGATGCCTGTTTCCAGGTTTTCACCACATGCTTTGATTACACCTGTTGTGTTTTTGTATTTTCTCATTTTTTTTTTTGTTTTTTTTTGTTTTTCTTTTCTTTTTATTTTATTTTATTTTATTTCTGCTGCCAAGATGTTGCCAAGTTTCTCACCGGAAACACTTTTCATAATTTGCCTGCATTAGGAGGATTCAGCTAATTTTTTGAGATGAATACTGTTGATAGGTTCATCAAACAGATCCCCTTCTAATGTTGATAACTGATATGCTCCTAATCCATACACTATATGACAAATGGACCAAGCCAGTTAGGCTCAAATTTTCCTTTCTTTTCTTTGTCTTGCTGATTCCTAGGATTTCTTTAGCACCAAGTCACCAACTGAAAGACCCTCGGTTTTAACCCATGATTGTAACTTCCTTGACATCCTCTGTTGATAAGCCGTTAGATGATTAATAGCTTGTTAACGACGCTCATCCAGCAACTCCAGTTCTTGTAGTCCTAGATACCCTATAGTCTTCATCTGAAATGATACCTCTAAGTGATACATGAAGGGATGGAATTTCAACTTCAATGGGCAATATGGCTTTTGATCCATATACCAAAGCAAATGGTGTAGCTCCCGTTGGTGTTCTGATGCTTGTTCTGTAGGCCCATAGTGCAGGGTTGAGTTGAACATGCCAATCACATCCAACATCGTTAACCGTCTTTTTGAGAATTTTGAGTATGGTTTTGTTTGAGGCCTCTGCTTGGCCATTCCCTTGAGGATAGTACGGTGTTGAAAAATGATGTTGGATGTGGAACTTATCACATAGCTCTTGGACATCTTGATTCTTGAAAGGTCATCCATTATCAAGGATAATGGATTGAGATATGATGCAGAGTGGCAGAGGAAGCAACACCTTTTTTTGAAAAACTTCTCTCAATGCACAAATGAACTTCACTATTCCTTCCAACAAGCAACTTGACCACTCAACTTGACTCACACAACCGGACATCTCAAAAATACTTGGGGATGATGTAAATACTCTTCACACAGCACAGCATGACCAAACAAACAGACCTTGCACCCAAAAACATCCATTCTTCCATTGCTCCTACACAAGCCCATGCAACTTTGTAACATTCACCATTAGGACAGTCAAAATAAAATCTGATTAAAAGCATTAACCAGACCATAAAACATGGTTTTAGACTCCTAACACCATCCTCCACAAGTTCCCAAAAGCATAGGATCAAACACCCAAAACAAATGTATCAGAAAATTGATTTACAAGCCATACACAAGGCTTAACTTGGCCTGTACAAGGAAGCTTCCAACTTGTCAAGGCACACCCCAACACCCCTAATGCCTTTAAAAGAATCCAAAAGGTTCCCCAAGACCTGTTCCATGCTTTCCATCCATTATATTTTCTCAAATACTCAAAAAACAACAAATACTCTATTCAAATGATCACATTTTGGACTGTATAAAGCAAAAACCAGACCTAGGGCATCACATAAATTTTGCAAAACTCCATATTTTATTCTAAAACAAATTGGAACATGAATATGATCCCTAAATCTATCATTCCACCAATTTTCAGATTTTTCCCATGGTGGAAATGGGAATTACATCCATTTTGGTGACCAAACCCTTGTTTTGCAAGGTTTCAGACCCACTTTCACTAAAATTGATGTAACTTACTCAATACTTAATGAAAATGATCCAAATCACCACCAAAATAAAGTATACTCTGCCCTCTTTCAAACCATTCCAATTGGGAGTCCGTACAATTCTGTACCAGACCGTACCAAGCACGGGAACAGTGAAAAACGCTGGAAAAAACAGGAAAACTGAGTTTTTTATTATATTTAATGCTTCAAAACTTCATCCAACAACCTGCCTCGACCAAAAGGAGGCTATTTAAACTTTTCCACATCATTAGCAACGACCCTCAACTGATTTTTGAAGGAGGGAACCGTTGGAAAGTGTGATTACATCCTTAATGTTGAAATTACATTAAATCACATTATGGCAATTATGCAATTTTGAAGTAACTTTTTAATCCTAAAGACCTATGACTTCTAAAACCATTCTAATGGACTAAAAATATCCTTATTACATCCTTAAGACCTCAATCTTGCATATCCAATTACAAATTTAGGATTTTGCCTTCTCAAGGCTACATGACTACATTTTTGCAAGATTGCAATTTTCTACATTTTGACTCCAAAACTTAAAGATTCACCCTAGATCTTACTCAATGGTCTTGTTAGACCTTATTGAAGATAAAATCACTCAAAAGACTCAAAAATACTCTTCCTAACCTATTCACCATCAAATGATCCAAAATGAAGGTTGAGGTGTAGGTGCTCCTGCACCATACACCCCCCCTAGAAAAGACTCATGCCTCATGAGTTGTCCTTGAATCCACTGTCTCCAAGCTTCATGAAGACTCCATTGGTTCACCAATCCACTCCACTGGTTCATGTACACTAGTTGTGCAATCTGCCCTGCACTTCTATCACCTTGGAATGTGTTCACATAAGCATTTTTCATCTCCTCTGTTCTCAGACCTGCAAACAGTCTTTTATCTTTTCCCTGGCCAAGATTGGATTGTTTACTATGTTTTGAACCTGCATACAAACAAGGATTAGTAACTCTATGATATTTCTTCTTTCCTTTGTCACCTTCATGTTTGCAACTATCTTTTATGCCCTGTTTTTCTTGTCTTTCACTCACTGCCTCATCAAGTTGTTTTATCACTGTCAAATCAGACTTAGGTACTGTATTTCCTGCAAAATTTGTTTGTTTCTCAGGCCTGGTCTTAACTACAGGGCATTCAATGCTTCCTACCATCACACTATCATGCAAACTCATTGTCAAATCAGACTTTACCCTTGTACTTTCCTTTAGATCTGCTGCATTATCAGACCTATACTTATTCACAACATCAGAATTTTTGATCTCTTTCACAACATTAATAGGTTCTTTCCTTCCACACATAATAACCTTTGCCTTACCCTTTTCATCTTCTACCCAAGGAGTTAAAACAAACCTTTGACCACCTTTCATGATTGTATATATGTTTACTCTCCCATCATGCAAAGCACATCTATCATATTGCCATGGTCTTCCAAGGAGTATGTGACAACAGTCCATTGGAAGAATGTCACAAATAACACTATCCCTGTACTCACCAATCTGGAAATCTACAATAGCTTGCTCATTTACTACCAAAGATTGACCATTACTTAACCAAGATACTTTATAAGGTAATTCATGAGGAACTCTTTTCAAATTCAGTTTATTCACCATTTCACAAGAAACCATGTTTTCAGTTGAACCTGAATCCACTACCATTCTACATACCTTACCTTGTACCTTGCAATTGATTCTAAAAAGTGATTTCCTTTGTGGGGATTCTTCAGAGATTGGGGCCTTGAGCAATGTTCTCCTAATCATCAAACTCTCTCCAACTTCTGATGTGAGATTAATAACAGGTGAAGTCACACTCTCCTCATCTTCATGCACTAATTGATTCCTCCTTTCTCCACCATAAGAACTTGAGGCTTGCTTTTCAGGACACTTGAAGGCTGGGTGTCCAGGCTGGTTACAATTGTAGCATCTTCCTGAGAATTGATAGGAACCTCTTCCTCCATCAAATCTACCTCTTGAACCTCTCCATCCACCTCTTGAATCAGATTTCTCTTGATCCTTCTTGTCTTCTCCTTGGCCCTCATTGTTTGTCTTTGAACTAGGATTGAATCCTCTTCCTCTAGAAGTGTTGCCTCTTCCTCTTGCTGCTTTGTCTTGCCTTCTCTTCATTTTCTCCTCCACCCTGATAGCCATTTGATAACAATCCTCTACACTCCTAGGGTTAGCCAAAACCAATTCATCCTGTATATTAAGCCTTAAACCACCAGCATATCTAGCAATCTTTTCATCTTCATTCTCATGATGACCAGATCTTAAACTCAATTTATAAAACTCCTCAGTATAAGACTTAATATCCATTTCCCTTTGTCTTAAGTTTTGCAATCTCTTAAACAATTGAACTTGGTGATCCTTGGGTAAGAATTTACCTTTAAGCTTTGATATCATCTTATCCCATGATGTGATCTTAGACTTTCCTTGCTTCCTCCTCTCAGATTGAAGGTAATCCCACCATACCAAAGCATGACCCTGCAACTTAGTTTTTGCAATCTTGACCCTTTGTTCTTCAGGAACCTCATCACATTCAAAATGGTTATCAATTGCAGCAATCCAATCCAATAGTTCTTCATCATTTAAACTACCACCATACTTAGGAACATCAAGTTTTACCTTAGGCTTGTCATTCTTTATTGCCTTCAGCAACCTTGCAATTCTTTGATCCTCTGGTGTAAGCTCTTCTTCCACATCTTCAAACTCCTCATCTTCCTCTTCTTCAGTCTCAGTCTCTTCCACTTCCCTTCTTTTGTTTGTCTCCAAGGCTATGACTCTCTCTTCCAACTCTCTGAGTTCTCTTGCATGCCTATCTTTCATCTCCTTCATCTCTTTAGCCATATCATTCTTCTTTGGAGGCATCTTGTCAACCTTGCCTCTTCTTCAACCTGCAAAATGAAAATAGATCTACTTCCTGATGCTCTGATACCACTATGATGCAGAGTGGCAGAGGAAGCAACACCTTTTTTTGAAAAACTTCTCTCAATGCACAAATGAACTTCACTATTCCTTCCAACAAGCAACTTGACCACTCAACTTGACTCACACAACCGGACATCTCAAAAAGACTTGGGGATGATGTAAATACTCTTCACACAGCACAGCATGACCAAACAAACAGACCTTGCACCCAAAAACATCCATTCTTCCATTGCTCCTACACAAGCCCATGCAACTTTGTAACATTCACCATTAGGACAGTCAAAATAAAATCTGATTAAAAGTATTAACCAGACCATAAAACATGGTTTTAGACTCCTAACACCATCCTCCACAAGTTCCCAAAAGCATAGGATCAAACACCCAAAACAAATGTATCAGAAAATTGATTTACAAGCCATACACAAGGCTTAACTTGGCCTGTACAAGGAAGCTTCCAACTTGTCAAGGCACACCCCAACACCCCTAATGCCTTTAAAAGAATCCAAAAGGTTCCCCAAGACCTGTTCCATGCTTTCCATCCATTATATTTTCTCAAATACTCAAAAAACAACAAATACTCTATTCAAATGATCACATTTTGGACTGTATAAAGCAAAAACCAGACCTAGGGCATCACATAAATTTTGCAAAACTCCATATTTTATTCTAAAACAAATTGGAACATGAATATGATCCCTAAATCTATCATTCCACCAATTTTCAGATTTTTCCCATGGTGGAAATGGGAATTACATCCATTTTGGTGACCAAACCCTTGTTTTGCAAGGTTTCAGACCCACTTTCACTAAAATTGATGTAACTTACTCAATACTTAATGAAAACAATCCAAATCACCACCAAAATAAAGTAGACTCTGCCCTCTTTCAAACCATTCCAATTGGGAGTCCGTACAATTCTGTACCAGACCGTACCAACACGGGAACAGTGAAAAACGCTGGAAAAAACAGGAAAACTGAGTTTTTTATTATATTTAATGCTTCAAAACTTCATCCAACAACCTGCCTCGACCAAAAGGAGGCTATTTAAACTTTTCCACATCATTACCAACGACCCTCAACTGATTTTTGAAGGAGGGAACCGTTGGAAAGTGTGATTACATCCTTAATGTTGAAATTACATTAAATCACATTATGGCAATTATGCAATTTTGAAGTAACTTTTTAATCCTAAAGACCTATGACTTCTAAAACCATTCTAATGGACTAAAAATATCCTTATTACATCCTTAAGACCTCAATCTTGCATATCCAATTACAAATTTAGGATTTTGCCTTCTCAAGGCTACATGACTACATTTTTGCAAGATTGCAATTTTCTACATTTTGACTCCAAAACTTAAAGATTCACCCTAGATCTTACTCAATGGTCTTGTTAGACCTTATTGAAGATAAAATCACTCAAAAGACTCAAAAATACTCTTCCTAACCTATTCACCATCAAATGATCCAAAATGAAGGTTGAGGTGTAGGTGCTCGCATTCGTGATACCATACCGACATATTATGTAGTTCAAGATGAAAGAGGAAATTTTTTTCCCAGTACAGTAGTAAGAGGTACTACTTCAATCCATTTCGTGAAATACTCTGTAGTAGTTATAATGAACTTGTGTCCATTAGATGAAGATGGATTGATTTTCCCTTCTAGATCTAGGCCCCATTGACAAAAAGGCCATGTTGATGTAAAGGGATGCAGTTCTTGTGCTGGTGCGTGAACTAGATTACTGTGAACTTGACATTTGTGACATTTCTTAACAAATTGATATGATTCTTTTTCCATGCACGACCAATAATAACCTAAATGGAGGAGTTTCTTAGCTAGAGTCATTCCATTCGAGTGAGTACCACAAATACCCTCGTGAACTTCCCATAGGGCCATTTCAGATTCATTGTGTTCTAGGCATCGGAGTAGGGTACCATCAAGACCTCGACGATAAAGGACATCTGTGATTAATGTATGTCAGGCGGATTGGTGGATAAAGTTCCATTTTTGGTTCCAGGAAAGATACAGAGGAAGAATATCATCTTTCAGGTAAGCATAGGTTTTTTCATATATGGAGGGTTCAATGGTTTCTATATGGCATATGGTAGCGTATTCTGATTGATAATGGGAAGGATAGGATACTTGTTCTACCATAAACTCGTAACAAACACGCTTCTCAGGAAATTGTAATAATGAAGCTATTGTAGCCATAGTGTCTGCAGCTTTGTTCTCTGCTCTTGGAATTTAATCAAACTTGATATTGACAAAGGACTATTTTAGATTATCTATTTGTTGCTTATAAGGCATCAATTTTTCATCCTTTGTTTGATATTCATCATTTACTTGGTAAATAACCAATTGAGAGTCCCCATATACCTGTAAATCTGTGATTTTCTAGCGAATTGCTATTTTGACCCCAATAATCAATGCTTCATACTCTGCCACATTGTTTGTACACTGAAACATGAGTCTATATGATTTTGGAATTGTGTGTCCTTGGGGGGAGATGAACAAAATCCCTGCTCCTGATCCTTGTTGTGTATACGATCCATCAAAATATAGTATCCATTGTTTGGGCATTGCTGTCATAATGTCTACATCTGAAAATTTCATTGTCATTGGGTGATCATCTGGTAGAGGAGCATCAGCTAGCTGTTCAACGATTGCTTGTCCCTTGATTGCCTTTCTCTTGACATATTGGATGTTGAATTCACTTAGGAGCATAACCCATTTCGCCAGTCTACCTATTAAGGCAACTTTACTTAGTAGATACTTCAAAGGGTCGATCTTTGCAATTAACTTGATTGTGTGAGTCAGCATGTAGTGTCTCAGCTGTTGAGTAGCAAACACCACTGCTAAGCAAGACTTTTCTATGAATGTATAGTTTATTTCATAGCCATTTATAGTTCTACTGATGTAATAGATGGCATGCTCTTTTCCTTCATTATCCTCTTATGTTAAAAGTACCCCAATGAGATTTCTGTTGTAGCAATATACAATATGAGGGGTCTTCCTTCTGTTGGTGGCATGAGAATGGGTGGTGACATTAGATATTGCTTGATTTGATTGAATGTTGCTTCACACCTCTCATCCCACTTGAAAACAATGTTCTTATGCAGTAGATGATTAAAATGATGACTTTTGTCTACCAGCTGGGAGATGAATCTTCTGATTGATTGAAGATGTCCTTGTAGTGATCTGAGTTGGCTGATGTTTTTAGCAGGTGGCATCTCCATTATAGCTTTGACTTTTGCCAGATCCACTTCAATGCCCTTTTTTGAGACAATGTACCCTAGCAGCTTTGTTGATGTAACCCTGAAGACACACTTCTTAGGGTTTAACCTGACATTGAATTTCTCCATCCGTGTGAAGATTTTATCTAGGATATGTAGATGTCCTTCCCTTGTAGTAGATTTTTCCAAGATTTCATCCATGTAATCTTCCATGAAGGTGTGCATCATATCATGGAATATTGTCATCATAGCTCATTGATATGTAGCTCCTGCATTTTTTAGACCAAATGGCATGACATTCCAACAAAAGGTTCCCCATGGGCATGTGAAAGCTGTCTTTTTTTGATCTTCGGGAGCTATTTTTATCTGATTGTATCCTGAGAAACCATCAATGATCAACAACATAGCATGTCCAGTTGTCAAGTCCACGATGATGTCTATGTTTGGTAGTGGAAAATCATCCTTCAGACACACTTTATTCAAGTCCCTGAAATCTGTACATATTCTGATACTATTGTCTAGTTTTGAAATAGGTACAAGATTTGATATCCATTCAGCATAATCTATAGACTGTATGAATCCATTATCCAATTATTTCTTTAGCTCTGTTTTGACCATCAATGCAATGTGAGGATGCATTTTTCTTAACTTTTGCTTGATAGGCCTGATTCCTGCGGGCAAAGATAAGTGATGCATTAGCCGGTTTGAGTCTAAGCCCGGCATATCAGAATATGACCAAGCAAAGTTGATGCTTCATTGTTTGAAGAATTGGATGAATGCCAGTCTTTCCTATTCTGTCATGGATTCCACCAGATGTAAGATTTTTGCCTTCTCTTTTGTGCCAATGTCCATCAATTGTCTAGGCTCGAACAGAACTGATGATCGCTCATGATAGTGTTTTGGGAGAGTGTCAAATCTTCCATCCTTTAGTGCCTCAGAAAGGTTTTCACCATCAGATGCGTTCTTTATTTTTACTTTTTCCAGATCTAATGCTGCCATAGAATGGTTTTCACCATTAGATCTATTTTCCCTGTTGTTAGTTTTACAACTGGAAGATTTGACACCCTGTTGCTGAGTCATATTGTTATGAGTATTATAGATAGCATTTGTATCAGGTCCGGTATGACATAGGAAATGCACAATGGCATCATTATTTGCAAATTTTGGTACAGTCAATGGTTCGATAGGTTCCCAATCAATAAGTTCAAGATGGATTAATGGCATGGTATCATCGGATTGATTTAGGTCAATGGAAGTAAGGGTGAGGACATAAACATCATCATATTTGTCATTCGAGATATTGAGATCCATGATGGTACCTTCTTCGAAATCATCTAGTTCACTCAAATTTTGTTTTTCCTCACTAGAGTCATCGATATTTAGTGAACCCACGACGAATGGTCTAGTCCCAGAGCCTTGGCCCTCCTCACGTGCAGGTGCATACTTGTGAATCACATTGATTGGAATATAAATGAAAAGTAGATCACAAGGTAATGCCAACTCATATTCATTTGATTCTGTTTCAGAACCATCTCTAAAGTGAAGGATATTTTACATAGCTATCTTTGTTAGCTCCTACTTCTCTTCTTCAAAGTATCCTAGTCTTGGTTTTTCTTTTGTGTGGAGAGTGAGAGGTGTGATAGGTTTTGTGATTCCATCCTTTCGCAACCCTACAGATCGTTGTCCTTCATAGCCCATCTTTTCAAGAATAGCCTTTCCTTTTCCATACTTGTTTGTGTTGATACTAATATTTTTAATACCGATCTCTGATGTTGATGTTTCTTAATCCTTGTAAAGCCAATCCAGGATTGCTTTGGTGTCCGTTTCTTCTGCTATAGTTCCGGATTTTACAAATGTTTCTTGAAGAGCTGTGCTAGGTAAAGATGTCAGAGGTTTGATCATTGATGGTTGACCATATTTCCTAGGAGATGGCATTAACTGTGATAAGTTAAGCAATTGCTCCATTGAGTACTGTCCCATTCCTTTATCTGTCAACTGAACTTGCTTTTGAAAGTTGTCTGATAGAGAAGTTTGTGTACCTGGATTGTTTGTTTCAACATGACTTGTTTCCTTTTCTTTACCTTTCTTTTGCACCCACTTGGTAGTGATGCTTGGACTTTGTTCATTCTGGGATGATGATGAACTTGAAGCTTCCTTGTTGTGAGGGACAAAGGTGTCTTGAGATACTCTCAATGTGTCACAATGTTGTGGATGATTATAATCAGCAGCTATGGTCACTTCCTGTCTGTTCACTGGAAACTTCAGGCATTGATGGTATGTAGAAGGTACAACCTACATTTCATGAATCCAGGGTCATCCTAAGAGTATGTTGTATGTCAACTCTCTTTCCAACACTTAACATGCTATATGCTTTATCATGGGTCCCACCTGAATGGGTAATACAATTAAACCTTGGGACAATCTTTCCTCCTCATCATATGCTTTGATGGTCATTTTCCTCTGAGCATTAATAGCATCATCAGAATATCCTAGTGCACGGACTAATTTGAGGGTGCAAATGTTCAGAACAACTCCCCCGTCTATTAGAACTCTCTTAACACGATGATTATAGATACATACCTTGATATGTAATGCTGTATTATGCGGATGGTTTAATGAGACATCATCCTATTTAGAGAATGATAGATAATGCAGGGTAGTTAGGTGTCCCACCATAGATTGGAATTGACAAACATCCAGATTCTTTGGTACGATTGTGGCAACTAATGCTTGTTCGAGAAATTCTTTATGTGATGGTGACAACTTAAGGAGTTCTAGTATCGATATTTGTGCGGGGATGTTTTGCAATTGATTGACAATATTATAATGAGATTGAGGTGCAATCGCACATTGAGATCCCACTCCTTTTAATACCACCTTGGCTTGCCCCCTAGTCATGACATTTGCCGGTTGATGTTCTTGATTTTCTTGGGGGGTGTTTTGCATTTGATTGATAACATCATAATGTGATGGAGGTGGAACTACATGTGTGGAGCCAATTCCTTTTAACATTACTTTGGATTGTCCCCTAGTTAGTGCATTGGTGGGTTGATGTTCTTTATTTTCTCTGATTTTTAAGACATTTATTTGATTATCAGAGCTTTGCATGTTTGGGAGTAAATCCAAAGAGGTAATGTTGTTGGTTTTGTATTCATCAATGTTATCACTAACTGCATGATCATACTTGACTTCAGATAGACACAAGATTGTTGTTTCATAGACATGATTAGCATTCTTTCCTTTGTTGTTTGAAGATGATGCACCTTTGTCATAATTGGGCAAAGGATCCTTGAAGGCCAAATGATCATTGTTATTTTGAGGTCCTTCCACATACACTTTGTTGCTATCCACCAAATCTTGTACTGCATGTTTCAACTCCATACAGTCATTGGTTTTGTGACCTTTATTGTTATGATAGTTGCAATAATCAGCATCATTCCACCATGATGGTTTGACTTTTGGGTCCCAGAATCTAGCTTCTCGTGCAGTGAGAAGGCCTCTAGTAACTAGTTCCTTCATTGCTGATTCCATTGATTGACCCAAAGGTGTGAACCTTCGCTGATTCGACGGTTTTTGATACGACTGTGGTTTTATGTTTTCATTGCTTTGCAAGGTATTTTTCTTGACATTTTGTTTGTTATTTTGATTTTTTGATGTGGATGTGGTCAAGTTAAAAACCGGTTTAGCATTTGAAGAATCATTTGTTGTTTCACTTGTGTTTCGATTCTTTTGCCAAAATTTTGGCTTCTCACCGCTTGAGTATTGATTTGAGGAGTTACTTGTGTTGTTTGTTTTATCATTAAAATGCTTGATAACTCCTCTCTTGACTAACGCCTCTTCGATTTGAAGACCATTTTTTATCACTTTTTCAAATGTTGGAGGATATTGTAGTTCCAATCTATAACTCATTTCTTCCATCAAGTTTTCAATAAACAACTCCATCTTTTCCTCTTCAGGAATGGACCTAGGATATCTAGCGAACAAGCATCGCCATCTTTGGAGAAAAGACAACAATGTTTCTCCCTTGTTTTGTTTGAGATTGTAAAGATCTTTGATAGTAACATCGTGTTGGATATTGAATGAGTATTGAGAGATAAATCTGTTAACGAGTTCCTCAAAAGTTCTAATACCTAGTTTCAACTTCGAAAACCATTCCATACATGATCCTCCCAAACTCCTTGGGAATAGTCGCATTAAATATGTCTCTTCTTGTGCAAACTCAAGACTCATTGTTTTGAATTCTCTGATGTGATCGATTGGATCTGTTCTTCCATAATACTTATCGTATTTTGGGATCTCACAATGTCTTGGAAAAGGTATCAAACCGACCATTGCGTAGAATAGATAAGCACAAATGTCCTGTATCGCATATCTCTTGGTAGTCCCTTGCGTCATATCTTGTATTTTCTGTTGTAATAGTTGCATTTGAGATGTTAAAGTGGCAACCAAATCTATTGTTTGTGTAGGTTGTGGTATCTCAATCTCATTTATTTCCGGTGTTTCTTTCAAACGGTTTACATCAAAATCTTTTGGAAGTTTTGCCCCCGATTCAGCTAACATTAAAAGATATTTCTCCATATCTTGTTCTAGAATATTTTCCATAAATATATGGAACTTGGGATCTTGTTGAGCTGCTTGGATGTCCTTTGGAGTTATTTCATTTTTATCGTTTCGGTTCAAGTTGTTCCAAGGATTTTCTTCTGCCATTTCTTGTGATTTTAAAATTTCTTGTTCTAAGAATCTCTGTTTTTGAGACCTAGTGAAGATTGGCATACAAAATTTAACCCTTTCTTCTGAAATGTTGATCTTCTATGCTGAAAATGTCAATTGAAACTTTTAAAAAAGTCGAATAAGATGATAGATCTTATTGATGAGACTATCTTAAAAATTTGATTGCTATACTTAGTTTCATGATGAAGGATGATAATATCCTGATGATGAATCTTTAGTGTAGTAATCATTTTTGTATTGATTTTGACACTTGTGATTTGCAAGATCTTGTTTTTAGTTGATAAGATTGAAAGTTTGTATAAGCCTATCTATTTTCAATCTCTAGACGGTGATTCTGATAAAAAGAAATTTAATTCTGATGAAAATTTGTGGGTAAAATGACAGACTAATTGACTAGTGAAAATCTTGAAGTCTCTGTTTTTAAATTGCTAAAATAGAGGCCAAAAACACTATTTCCCAAAAGTGCTGGAACAAAGTCCAGAAGCACTGAAATAAGTGACAGAAGCGCTAATTGACCAAAAGTGCTAAAATAGTGCCTGGAAGCATTATTTTACTGAAAGTGCATAAATATAGACCCGAAGCGCTGTAAATTTTGATAGTAGTGCTACTTTACCGAAAGCACTAAAATATAGACCAGAAGTGCTGAAAAAGTGCCCGAAAGCACTATTTCCCAAAAGCGCTAAAACAATAACCAGAAGCGATGAAACAGGTTTCCAAAACACTTAAAAATAGAATTTTAATTTTCTCTATTGTAGAATCTGGTCTGGCCTTGTGGCATAATGTATCAGGGACTGCAGAAGATATGAAGGATGAATCTATTGACTACGGTTATGGAATTGCGTGAGAGCTCTTCTTTGAAAGAAGGCTTGTGAATAGAGTGGTTCTACCACATAGTCTAAAGAGTGACCCCTAGAAAAATCGTGATATCAGTGAATGAATGTTCTATGCTCTAAGAAGAGTTTCCTATTTTGATATAGAAAACGTTATTTTCTCAATTTATTTCTATAACCGAGAGGGTGCTTGGGCCTTGTAACTTTGATTTTTCTCTTGACAAACGTGGTGGACTTCCACTTTCGCAGCATGGATTTTCTGATTTGTTTTGACTTGACATTTTTAGGATGATCTTTAATCTGATTTAAATGAATTTGTGAAAACACGGCAAGCAATTTTGAATAAATGTTTTAAAACCGAAAAGATTGTGTATGTTCAAAAATCATGAATGATCTTTATTGATTTTGACGGGTCGTTTTAACAATTGTACACAAATCAAACAGACTCACACTTAAGGACAAGTAGGTCATCATTATACTCACAGCCCACATCTTACAATTACGTTGACTCACATAGCCGTGTCACCCCCTAGAGGGCGCCCGTGTTTTTGTCATTGTCAGGTGCATACTGAAAGTGACGGAAGTGGATATCGAATCCCTTGAGCAAGCGGTCCTTGGTAATTATATGGTGAGTGTCTTAGGGGCAGATTCTTCCCTCCCCTTGCACTGTGAGTATGACAATGTATGGATACTGACTCGATGAGAAACTACTCTATGGTTCGTAGATAGGGTTCCGTTTGGTGCAGCAAATAGATAAACTCCCTCAGGAGACCTCCCAATCTTTAGAACAAAGATTTTGGGGATGGTTATCTTGCTCACTACCATCAAGTTGGACTTTCATCAACAACTTGCATTTTTATTATAGTGGGTTGGATAACCTGACTTTGGTTGTTCCCACTTAGGTCGTTCCCGTAGGGTGAGTACTTTTTCCCACTATGGCAGGCCTACTAAAGGATTTAATAAAGCATAAATGACATGAAGTAAAAGTGAATCTGGCACTTTGGTCACCCAGTCAAGGGGATAGCATAAGCCTAATCACCACAAGCACAACATATAAGTTTGTCTTGTTTTCAGCCCAAAAAGAAATTTTTTAATCTATGTGAAGGTGTTGCTTCACAAAAATTATGATGTTCTTTTTAACTTGTATTGTAAAAATGCGGTGACTATCCTAGGATTGATAGATTTGCTTTAAGAAAAACAAGAAAGTGACTATCCTAGATTGATCAATTTTAGTCCAATTTTGAAATGACTATCCTAGATTGATTAATTTTAGTCCAACTTTGAAATGACTATCCTAGATTGATTAATTTTAGTCCAACTATGAAAAAAATTAAAACCTAGCCGCGGATGCGTCAGATCTAGACTAATTTTTACAAAAGCACTGGAATATTCCACCGAAGTGCTAAAACAGTTACCTGATGCACTAAAGCTCGAAAGTGCCGAAACAGGACCTCGAAGCGCAGAAGTTTGGCATGGAAGCGCTAAAACACCCGATGCGCTAGAACAGTACCCAAAAGTGCTGAAACAATGACCGGAATCACTAAAGTTGAAAGCGCTAAAACAACGACCAGAAGCGCTAAAACAGCGACCAAAAGCGCTAAAACTTTTAACGGAAGCGCTACAAGAAAAACACGTCGAGAACCTGCATCACACTTTCCAAAAAATTGACAATTTTGATAAAATCGGGGTTAATGCCCCATGGTGGGTGCCAAATTGTAAGTGGTGAATAAGTGAATAAGACTTAAAACACTTCTTAAAATGACATTATATCAAAGATTAAACAAATTGAATCAATTCAACAAAGTAATCAATTGAAAGTGTCCTATTGCTCTCTATCTCCAAAGATTTATTAAATCCTGATTGCTCTCAGATTGTGTAAGCAAATAAGACTGTTAAAATGACTATCTGAAGAATGAGATGATGTTAATGTAATGCTAAATGATAAATCAATTAAACTAGCATGACATAGACATGAAATAGATAATTGTAGCTACAAGAGGCAGCCATGGTTGAAGCTTGATTGTTGGATATGCTTGATGTGTGAATGCTTGATGCTTGATGTCTGGATTCCTGCAGAGTAAGAGTGCAAAAGCTTGATTATCTAGATCCTTTTCTTGGTTGAATGAGGTTGTATTTATAGATTTCCTGGCTGTAGAAATGCACAGGGAAAGCTTTGAAAGGCTTGGATTCAATCTGGATAATTGAATGGTGAGAGATGGAGGAGATTGAGAGGAAGATGGAGATTGCCTCTACCCATCAAAACACCAGACAAGAGAAGAGGAAGAATTGATGGAAGAGGATTGAGAGATCAAATTCCAAATTTGTCTCCAATTTGTCTCCAAAACTTCTCGTGAAGTTTCAATCAATTAATTTTGACATGATTTTGACATAAATTAGACATAGGATATCTAATTCATTTTTGAGAGAATATAGATTGGAATATTCTTTGTGCAACAATTCAAATATTTTGATTTATTTGAATTAACAAAGGAGAGATAAATAATTTGATAAAACGAACTATAGGATAGTTGTTTATTAAATTAGATAGAAGAATATGGAAATTAATTAATAAAGTGTTTTGATCTTTATTTAATTAATTTAAGATGGATGTGATAGATTGAAATAGGGATTTGATAATTAAATCAAACAAAGTATTTAATTTTGTTTATTTAATTAAGATGAATTTAAATGTGAACTATATAAATAAATATTTCTATTTATTGAAAAGTAGAGGAAATTAGGATAATTAATCAAATAATTCGTAATTAATTAATCGGATGCTCCAGACCATTTTTAGGTGTATACAATGAACAATGATACCTTGAATGATGCCTTGTAAATAATGTCTTGTAAATCTGCAACTCAACATGAAATGACCATGAAGGATTTAGATCTTGATCTTGACAATAGGTGTACAAAAATTCTTGATCTTGGATCTTCAATGCTACATCACAAACCTAGATCAATAACATGTTTGATGCTTGACAACCTTGAAATGATGATGAATATTGGATTGTTGCAATAATTGATGGAGAATTATTCCCTTGAATGATCTCTTGAAGATCTTGTAAAGTTTTGGAATGCTTAACTCTTGAGTGCTTGACGTGATATCATGAATGATTGTATGAAATAATGATTTGAGACCTCATTTATATAGGTAATCCATCTAATATCCCATTAATTAGATCCCACAATATGAAATACATGAAACTTAAACTTAAAAACCTAGTTTTTCTCACTCAAAACCTTAAAAATAGGCCAAATGAGACTCATATGCCCAAGGTGGCATATGGGTCCCACAAAGCCTATTTGAATAGAGAGAATATCAGGGAGTGAATAAATTAAGTTTATTTATTGATATTTTCCACATTTTGATTGAAATATACCTTGGGGTGCATAATATAGGATCTTAGGGGATTATTAATGATGATATAAAGGTTATAATTGCAAGAGGGCCCAAAAATCAATGTGAAAGTGTAAATAAATGAACTTTACAAAATTAAATTAACACAAAGTGATGTCTATTTAGCTTAGAAGGGCCCAAAATCCCATGTGAATGTGTACAAAACATTACAACACTAGATTAAGTCCATTGAATTTACAAGGCTATTAAATTTAATGTGAAGGTTTAAATAAATATACTTTTCAACACTAAATTAAGTAAAAGAGGTGTTTTTAGCTTAAAAAGGGCCTAAGATCTAATGTGGATGTGTAAAACACATCACAACACTAGATCAAGCCAACCTTAAGTTCATTTTAACTTTAATTATTCCTAAATTAAGAGAAATTGTACCATTTCCAAGGGAGTACAATTTTTTTCATTACATCTAGGCCCACTTTAGTGAGAGGATGAAGTTTCTTCAAACTCACACTAAAGTAGATATTCAAGAGGGGTCCAAGTGTACTAATTCTAATGGTCTAGGATGAAAAAGATCAAGGAGGTAACCAAGCCCCCAAGATCTAGGATCTTACATCAAACTGAAATAAGCTAAAAATGTACACGCACAAGGTGTATGATATGCAACAAGACAAGATACACATGTTAAATATCCAATATACTGAGTGGGAGTGAATCGGTATATTCTTAAACTTATTGAACAAATACCATCCAATTAATCCAACGCATATGATAGTTAGGACAAGAAGAAGCATTAAATAAACATGAAGCACATCAGACTCTCTAAGGAATGTATTAACAATTTTTAGAAGATTATTACATGCAAGAAATTCAACTTCTACTTAACATGCATTCAATGAAATGATAGGAAGTAAATTATCATCTATTTTATCTACCCTCCCTCGAGTGGCCAGCTCGTGGGCTACTATGCTTGTTCTCATATCACATACACAACTAATTTAGAAGTTCCTCCATTAGAGATAATTCCTCATAGCTCAAAAACTCATAAATGGATATAAGGTAATTTATTTATTCATAAGTATTCATTAATCATATTCACAACATAATATTACTATTTCACACTTCTCTTTTGCTTCTGGAAATTACATAATTATAGAAAAAATTTAACTAAGTCCTAGATTTCAGATGGCGTGGATAGCCATTGAAAAAGTCTATAACAATTTACAATGAATTTTTATGTCTTTAAAACCCATTACATAACATTAAAGAGGATCGAGATGATCCATGAAGTCTTTGACTCAAAAACATAAAAATAAATAAACTAACAACAACTACATCCTTGGTTTATCAACCTAACATTCAGGAACAGGTTCCGCGTGTATATCTTCAATCTTTACTAAGGCATGTGCTGGTTAAATGTTGTGAAAATTACGCATGATGTCTGATTATTGCTCTACAAAAACACTCAAAACAACCCATTAAATCCATATTGGCAGATTACTTCAATAAATCAAAAGAAATAAAGTTTGTACCATTTTCCTTAAAGATAAACAATTATTTCTTCTAAAGTTTAATTAATTGGCAGAGACTGAGGATTGATCACATATGAATAGGATTTTCTAGTATTATTATGATGAGGTTATTTTGAACTCATCATTTCCTTCCCCTCTTAGTTCTTGGCAGGTTCTCCTACTCCAGTTCTTGGCAGGTTCTCCTACTCCATGGTTGTAGCCCTAAACTTTATTCCATTCTTCATACCTGGCACTAATCTCATACTCATCTCTAGTTGTTTTATCAAAATTTATAGGCTCATGGATGAACCCTCTATGAAAATCAACTCCCTCTTTCCATTCATTCAAAAATCTATCACTCTGATCTATTTAAATGTGGAAAGCAAGGGGTGGACTGAGAAGCAAAGGAGGTCTATACCTCATCCCTATCCAATTTGTCTTGAGGTCTTTTAGGATCTTAGCTAAAGAATCTGTTGTTCTAAAATACCATCTGATGTTAAGAGGAGAGATGATCTCTCTTTTCCTTGGATGAGGTGGCAGTGGAGTAAATCTTTCATCACAAGCATGCCAGGATTTTCCAATTAACTTTTTTCCATGTTCCATGAAATGGTTGTAGCAGAGTCAGAGACTGTCACCATATCTTTCTTTCATTTTCTCATCTAATAGAAGAGCTAAAAAGGTATCCCTAAAAGCAGTAGGCCTACCATTAGATGATCTTACTTGAAGGCCCATAGTTCTCTCTGCTTGAGAAAATTCTTTGTTGCGCTCTTTCCAATGAATCTTATTTCACATAGTGGACAACAAAGCTCTCAATTGTACTTCTCCAACAAATAGATTAATGAAGAAATCAATATGATTTTCTAATAAAAGATCATGAATAAAGAATTCACAAAGCAAATCTTTATCTTCAGGAGTTGATTCCACAAATATTTTAACAAATTCCTTATCATTATGCTCATATGGCTAATCATTATAAATTTTGAACAATTTCCACCTTATCCATTGTTCATTTAGAAACATTGAATACAATCTTGATGGCCTTCTACAAGATAAAAAACATTCAACCAGCTGACATGCATCCTACTTCCCTTTATAAGCCCTATGAAATGATTCCTTTAGAAGTACCAACTCCTTTTTCAATCTGTAGTTCTCAATATTAGCATCTCTTAAGAAATAGCACCTTTCCATCCATTTCCTAAGTAATAGAGGAATTCAGACCTAGAACCATTCAGTTACAATTGGCTCAGTTTGGATTTCCTTTGATTCCATTTTTGGTTTAATAGTGCTTTCCTGTAAGTCTTGTTATAATTCTACAATTTTTCTAAGAGAAGCATCTGATTCTTCTTTTTGTGTTTTCTTTTCTTCCTCAAAAGCTGAAAAAATAAGCATAAAATTCTTTTTCAACATTTAAATTTCTTTATTTTTGTTAGAAATATCAGCATTATAGGTCCTATTTTCTTGAGTCAACTTCTAAATTTTTCTTTCAATTCATGAATCAATGTATCTTTTTCTTGTACCTATAGCTTCAAACCCTGAATTTCTTTATCTCTTTTACTTATCATAGAAACGTGTATTGTTAGCTTCTTCTTCCAATTCAATTTGTCCCTTGTTTTTGTACAATTGTTTTCTTAGATCATCAATTTCTACTCCAAGTTTTTCCATTTTTGCATTAGTATTTTCAATTTCAACAGTCTCTATAACTCTATTTAAAATGGGAGATAAGTGGATTAAAATATTATCTTCCCCTTCTTGTTCCTTTTCTTGAATTTCCTTAGTGATGGCTTCTTCTACATATTCTGAGTGGGACGGAATTTCCTCAACATAAATTTATTTTTCTAGAGGCATTTCAACATTATTGATAGGATCAAAAGTCTCAATGGGTTTTGTTGGTCTTTTGGGCTTCTTTTTCTTTGCACTACTCCCTATAATTTGTACTAGGGTTTTTGTGGATTCAGAAGATAAATATTTTCTTCTTCTTAGAGGAGGAATATCTTGGAAGGTGACAGGCATTTATCTTTTTCTTTTCCTCAAGGGAATGCTCATATTTGGATAGATGAGTTCAACACCCTTTGACTGATCAGGGGTTTTAAATTATTCATTCAAAGATTTTGGTACTTCTTCATCAGGGGTTGTGGGAATTGGAGCTTTCGGAGCTTGAGAGCCCTCAAGGGAAATTGCTCGAAAAGGTGAAGCAACTTGTTTAGACATTTCCCTTGGTTATGATTTTATTTTAGCTGAAAACTTTTTAATTCTCCATAAAAAATTCTACCACTTACTTTCAGATTTCTTATGGAAATGATATTTGCAAATTAATTGTATTAACCCATGATTTTTAAGTGGCCCTAACCCAGTATTGTATCTTTCTATAGAATAGTTTATAGAATCACACAAAAATTCTAGCAAATTACCCCTAACAGCAGGGTTTTCCTTTCCATGGCACAAATGGATTTAGCATGCAAAATGCAAGTCCTACCACTACAGTGAGTTGTCCTTCACAGGTAAAATATTTTATAATCCAATCCACTGTAGTTCCCTGGGGCTCTTTGAAATCCCTTATTTTTACCTCCAGTACTAATGACTATCATAGGGTGAGGGTCTCCATCTCTAACAAATAATTCAAATAATTTTTCATATGTGATTTGAGAGGTCTGTAACAATTTAACGCATGAATTATCTAACCCAGATAGACAAGAGATAATATTTGGACTCACCTTGAAGTGCTTCCCATGAAGTATCACCTGACCATTTGAGTAGTTCTTTGCAAATGCATTCACCAACTTTTCATTATATCCCTCGAAATTCTTGATGAAGTTTAACCAATTGGCCTCCTCGAACAGACCAGAAATATTACTTAACCCCAATAAATTTTCTAAAGAAACTAGCTTAGACTTCTTTTTGCCACCCCCCAATTTTCTTATTTTTCACTCGGTTGAAGAATTCAACAATGCAAGAAACTTCTACACAACTATTTTTGAAAATATAATCTATCGAGATTATTTATTTATCATGCTTGGAGCTTACTATGCAATGATATTTATCTGCATGGAGGCATGCAAAAAATTTGTTGTACTAATATTTGATCACCAAGTGGCACAAATTACTAAATTAGGAGGAAAGTTTGTGTCAATTAATTATGCTTTATTTGAAAATAACTGCTTTCTTGAAGAAAAAATTAGTACTTACTTGCATTCTATGATCGCTCAAAGATCACATACCTTTACTGATTTGATAGGATGACATGATGGTATTCGTTGAGGTGATGAAAAATTTATTTTCGCATGAATGTAGAAGCTTATGAATGATAGATTCATCAGTGAGGATAGGCTATAATGGCGGCTTTATTTATGATGAGAAAAAAATTATTATTATTGAAAAAAAAATAGAAAGGAAGGTGTGTGTACTGAGATGTGATAATTAAAGCATAGAGGAATTTAAAATTTATGGAAAAGGTAGTGGGATGAAGATGGATAGGTTCTAGATCACGCAGATGAGGACATACTCGAAAGATGCAATCGACAAAGCAATGAAATGTAGGTTCCGGAGCATCATCAGAAGATGCAGTTGGAGCAGCTACGGAATGAAGGTTCCAGAGCATTGTCAATATATGCAGTCGAAGCAGCAACGAAATGAAGGTTCCAGAGCATCGTCGAAAGATATAGCCAGAAAGAAGAAGAAATGGTGGTAACAACAAACTTGAATTTCAGGAGCTTTGAACCGCTCTGCAGGAACAAATTTTTGATGTGGTGAGTTGGTGTGCAAGTTTCAGAGCATCGGGCGTGAGAACCGTCAAGTTTCAAAGCATCTTGGAAAGGTGCTCCAAAAGTCATTTATTCCTTATAAGAAATCCTACAAAATGGAAAAAAATCAGCTATGTCCAAAAAGAAGAACTGATGAAAAATGATTTTTAAAAATAAATTGCTACACATGTCTTTTTATTACAATTTTTCATATATATATATATATATATATTTTGGATATAAAAAAAAAAACTAGATGGATTCAATGCATCGGATCACTCCCTGCATTTCTACCAATTTTGTAAATTATTCCCTATTCACAAGCTTATGGTAGATATGTAGGTGATGACCATTGACTAAGAGATTTTTCGTATCACTATCAATGGGTTTCAACTAGATTGTGTCATTTGAAAAGACCTCAAAAATTTTATAAGGCCCAGTCATTGCTATGGAACTCTCTCTCTCTTTGATGTGTTTGTCATGCCATATTTTGTATTGATGTTGAACCAGTTCAGTTTGATGGACAATGTCTAAACGAAGCTCATCCAATTCGCTTAACTATAGAACTCGTTCTACTTGGGCTCGTTTCAGATCTAGACCCAATTCCATAGTTGTTCATGGAGTTTGGAGTTCAAACTCAATGGGATGAAGAGGTTTCTTCCCAAATACAAGATCATAGGGGCTGAATCTATTTGTGGTTTTCCATTTTTTTTTGTACAACCAAACAACTTTAGGCAATTTCTTGGCCCAATATTTTCTTCCTACATATTTTTTTTCGTTAATATGTTCTCTAGCTCTCTATTAGTTACTTCTACCTGACCGTTTGCTTGAGGGTGATAAGGGGATGACTTCTTGTGGCTCACTTGAAAATGGTTGATGAATACCAAGAGTACTCTAGACATGAATTGAGGTCCCTGGTCAGTAATGATGGTTCGGGGGGCTCCAAATCTAAGGAAGATCTTATTAGAGAGGAAGTTTGTGACTTTCTCTTCTTTGGCAACTCACAAGGCTTGAACTTCTTCCCATTTTGTCAGGTAATCGGTAAAAAATAGTATGTATTCTTTCCCTTGAGAGGAAGGATCTATGGGTCCGATGAAATTTAAACCCCATTTTTCAAATGGTTCAAGAACTACCTGTGGCTGTAAAGGTATTTCAATAGAATTTGTTGGTCTTCCCACCCTTTGACATTCATCACAATGATGAACATAGCTTTTAACATCCTTATGCATTGAAGGCCAATAATATCCAAAACGTAAAATTTTATGGGAAGTTCTTCTTGTAGAGTAATGACCTCCAGAAGGATCATCGTGACAAACCCTCAAAATTTTGTAAGTCTCTTCAGCTCTAACACATCTTCTCAAGACGATATCAGGTCCACAACAAAATAAAATCCCATTAATCCATTTAAATGAGGAACTTTCCTTGATAAGTCACTTCCTTTGTTTTCATGTAAACCCCACGGGTACTTCAGAGGTGGCTAAATAGTTGGCAATGTTAGCGAACCAAGGTGTCTTCACATAAATAGAAAACAGATTCTCATCTAAAAACTTGTCCTGTATAAGTGCATAGTTACCCTCTTCTTGTTTGATTCGAGACATGAACTCTGCCACTACGTTAAATCTCCCTAACTTGTCAAGGATCATTACATTAAACTCTTGAAGGAGTAATAACCATCTCATAATCCATCCATTAACTATAGGTTTGTTCATTATATATTTTATAGTTGAATGGTCTGTATAAACTGTAACCTTATATCCTATAATATAGTGGAAAAAAAATTTAATGGCATGAACAACAGTCAATAATTATTTTTATGTTGTCGTGTAGTTTCTCTCAGTAGATGTTAAAGTTTTTACTAATAAATTATATGTCATATTTACCCCAATTCTCATATTATTGCCCCAACACCACACCAATTGCATCATCTGAAGCATCAACATAAATGTGGAATGGAAGACTACAATTTGGCCCACATAATACGAAAGAAGAGACAAGCTTCTCCTTAATTATTTCAAATGATAGTTGACACTTAGGTGTCCAATTGAACTCTACTTCTTTCTGGAGAAGGAAAAACATAGGAGCAGTTATTTTAGTGAAGCCTTCTATGAATCTTCTATAGTATCCAACATGCCCAAGGAAACTTCACACATCTATTTGTGTTTGAGGAATAGTCAATTGTTGGATGAATTCAATTTTCTTGTGATCAACCTTTATTCCCTCAGAGGAATTATGATGAACTAAGACTATTCCTTGTTCAACCATTATTAAACACTTTTCATGGCTAAGGGATAGTTGATTTTCCTCACAAACTTGTAAAACTCAATCCAAGTTTTGAAGGGCTTCATCATAGGTTGACCTGTAGACTGTGAATTCATCCATATAGACTTCTACACAATCATTGAAAAGCACAACAAATATAACCAAAATGGCTCTCTGAAAAGTCGCAGGAGCATTACAAAGTCCAAAGGGAAGCACCCTGTTCTCAAATTTTCCCCAAGGACAAGTAAACGTGGTCTTATCCTAGTCTTCTGGAGTAACTTGAATTTGGTTGTAACCACTATATCCATCTGAAAAGGATAAATATTTCCTCCCAACCAAGTTGTCCAGAACCTGATCAACAAATGGTAAGGGACAATAATCTTGATGAGTGGCTTTGCTGAGTTCCCTATAACCTACACAGATTCTCCATTTCCCATTTTTCTTTGGCACAACTACCATAGGTAACACCCACTTACTATCAGAGATAGGATAAATCAATCCTGCACAGAGGAGTTTCTCAATTTCAATTTTGACTAGATCCTTCAATGCAGGATTGAGTCTCCTCTATGGCTAGCATACAGACCTTATATTAGGATCAGTATAAATGTGATGTGTAAAAATGCTTGAGTGAATTCCCCTCATGTATGAATAGTCCCAAGAAAAATATTTAGACCTCCTTACTAATACATTAAACAATTTATCCTCTTGTATTTTTGTAAGCCAGCTATTGATGTTCAAGGTTTTTCCTCGCAGTAGCATAATCAATTTTTTTCTAGGATGGGCCGAAGTGACAGTATGTATTGGTCGCAATAGGGTGTTGAGAGGAAAACTATTAGGTATAAGTTGGTGAAATCTCATGATATCCTCAAAGAAATGACCTGTTATGGGAATAATATTAGCTAAGGGACAAGTCATTCCCATTGTAGTGTAGCTTTGTTCCACCCCTCTTATAATAATTGGTTGTCCCAAAAAAATTGGAGCATCCATCATTTCCTCCTCACTCGGGCCTATAGAAAGGCCGGCTACGTCATCTACTAACTCATCCTATAATTCCTCTCCATGTTGTTTAATTACTACCATGGCTAGCAATGCCAAACTATCTTGACCAATAGATTCTTTTGGTTTGTCAACCCAAACCTTATCATGTTCGGTGGGTTTAGCAGGAGGGTACAAGAATAAATGTTTACTATCTAGACGATGAGAAATGGCCATTCCCTCTTCTTTGCAATCAATCTTAGTGGCAACAGTGGCCAAGCATTGTCTTCCAAGAATGATTGGATAGCTATCTTTGGGTGTAAGAAACTAGATTACCTAGAAGTCAACTGGATATTCCCATCCATCAACTTTAAAAAGAACATTTTTAATAATGCCCTTTGGAATGGCTATAAAATGATTTTCCATTTGTAAGACTATGGTTGTGGGACATAAATCAGTAAGAACTAATTTTTCCATCACATCCACAGTCATCACATTAATGGCTACTTCTAAATCCACTATTGCATTTGGCATCACTACCTCATTAATTGTAATAGTTATAAGTGGACTCCCAAGATCATCATATTTTGGAGTGACAGTCTTCCTAGACAAAAAGTTAGCTAAATAGCCATCAATGTGAACAGTATTTTTTTTCTTTGGCTTCCTCCCTGGTGTTTTAATACATAGCTATTTGATTAGCTGATTTAACTCAAGAATTTCCTTTATTGCTTTGAGCGAAGGAACCTCTATTTGTAGTTGCTTGATTTCTTGAATTAATGCAATTTCAAAAGTTAGAGGCATTTTCGGAGTACCTTTCGGAGTTGTTGATTTTAGACGTTCCGTAAATGGTGCCTGAGTTTTCTCTTTTGGAGCGATATCCTCTCTATGTTCATTCAAAGACTAACCTTCCTCCTAATGTAAGTCAGAAGCTCCTGTTGCTGGAGAAGGCACAATATCATTTGTGAGAGCGGTATGATTGGGTGGCGTATCCTTTACATGAATTTTAGGCATAGGTTCATACAAAATTTCTTCGATGGTTGGCAGTTGAAGTGTTCTTCCAGAGCGCAACTGAATATTTCCACAATGTATTGCATTAAGTCCGGTAACATTATCTTGTTTAGTAGAGTAGACCAACATATTTTTTCAATTGTTCTTAGGATTGGGAAGTGGTTGTGCTGGAAGCTGAGGTCAATTTACTTGCTCATTCTAAGGATGGTTTTGAGATGGTGGTAATAGATTTTGTTGTTTATTCCTCCTAGGCCTAGTATAAAATTGATTATGTCCATGATTCCATTGGGGAGTAGTATGTTGTGGGTACCATTGTTGTTGTAATTGGTTTGGCCACTAATGACTTCCCCATGTTTGATTTTCCCATTCAAGGGATCCCCAATAAGGAGTTCCCTAATTAGGTTGTGGACGTGGTGGCTGATTCTAGGATGGAGTCTATTCATTACTAACCTAGTTACTTTGTGGTCTCCATGCAGGGTTGGAATTTTTTCCATAAGAGAAGTTACCTCCCTGGCATTGGTTTAACGCATTTATCTCTTCTTCAACCTCAGTAGTTTTTTTTCTAGTATTCTTGAGGTCAGCAAGAAGCTCACATTGATTGGTAGGATGGTTTTTCTCATAGAGTTGACAAACATTAACCTTGTCTAAAGAATACTCTCACAAAAGGTGTTTTTTTTGACACTTAGGACAATAGATTGACAAGGTCTCATGGTTGCGAGTTTTAGCTTGTATGCCATCTAATGTAGTGTTTATTTGAACAAGTATGTATGTTTTAAAATTTTATATTTCTTCACAAAGCTTACCTATCTCATTAGATCCTTTGAAAAGATTAGTTTTACGGATTCCTCCACGTCTATGGGAGAAATTTTGACACAACTCACATATTTCCTCAAGGGCTAATTGAGACATGTCACCTTTTCCCATTAGATCAAGACTTATTCTAGCGTTGTCATCAATTCCCTTAAGAAATATAGTCTTGAGAATCTCAACACTAATAGCCTCTTATCCACATCATTTAGACAAGAAAAGAAACCTATCTAGATAGTCCTCTAAAATATCATCCTTGTTTTTCCCAAGTTTAAACAACTCCTCCTTAGGATCACTCACCCTACAATAGCTCTGGTATTTCTACAAGAAAATATTCTCCATTTCCACCCAAGATGTAATACTCCTAGAACCTAATCCCATAAACCAGCACATGGCGGAATCCTTCAAAGTAGAAGGAAAGAGCTTCATTTTTTGGTTATCATTTTTATAGTCATAAGTTTGACATAGGACCTTAAATTTGAAAAATAAATTGGTTTGGGTCTTTTGGGGACAAGCCACGAAAAGTTGGAAGGAAAGTTAAGGAAATTTTTTTCATTGCAGTATCATCATCTGCATCCAAAGTAGTAGGATAAGTAAACGTTTGAGGAGGTTGAGGTTCATTATGGTTGGCATTATTCTGGTTAGGTTCATCCCTACAATATCCCATGATGTTCAGAGGAATTTTCTCCTCAAAGATAATTTCCTCTATGACAGGTTGTTCTATCGGTTGATCTTCAAGTAAATAGTGGAAAGCCTCTGGTGGATTAGGCTCAAGTAGTTCTTCAACAGAATGGTTGTCTGAGCCTTGGGCCTCCCTATGCATGATTGGAACGTATTTTGGGGGGGTCTTTAGTATAAATCATCCATGAGGGCCTCTTTTCCTGACCATGCAAAAAAGGAAGCCAAAGGTGGTATTTTGGCCTAAAATGAGGTATTCAAATGTCTCCTATTAACACTTAAGAAAGAAGGCTATTAGGTCCCCGAAAACGGCACCAAAAAGTGATAGGTTTTCATTAGGTACCATTACTTTAGAATATAAAAAATCAATAAGTCGATTGAGCAGTGTCCAAGGCTATTTGCAATAGAAGACAACTTAGATAACTCTTTTTAAATTTTCTGGTTTCTTAAAGACAACTGAAACTAATTCTAGTCTAAGGTCGTCTAACTACATAACTAAAAATAATAATTTATTCTAAGAAAACTAGAAATATTAAACTAGAAAGCATAAGATAACTAACTTAGAAAGCATGACAGCTAAACTAGAAAGCATGGAAATAATTAAACTAAAAAGCATGTGAACTACAAAAGTAGCAAGGCTTGTAAATAAACTTGGAAACATCTAATTAGTACAGTAAGTAACAGTTTATGATGACTAACGTACTAGGGAAAGAAAAAACTACAAGTGCTCCAGAACTTCAGACTCTCTAACAACTGTATTAACAATTTTTATAAGATTATTATGTGCAAGAAACTGAACTTCTTCTTAACATACATTCAATGAAATAACAGGAAGTAAATACTCATCTATTTTATCTACCCTCCTTCGAGTGGCCAACTTGTGGGCTACTATGGTTGTTCTTAGATCACATACACCACTTGTATACACCTAAAAATGGTCTGGAGCATCTGATTAATTAAATACGAATTATTTGATTAATTATTCTAAATTCATCTATTGTTTAAATAAATAGAAATATTTATTTATATAGTTCACATTCACATTCTTCTAAAAATATTTTAATCTCCTCTTAATTAAATAAACAAAAATAAATACTTTGTTTGATTTAATTATCAAATCCCTATTTCAATCTATCACATTGATCCTAAATTAACTAAATAAAGATCAAAACACTTTATTGATTAATTGCCATATTCTTCTGTTTAATTTAATAAAAAACTATCCTATAGTTCGTTTTATTGGATTATTTATCCCTCTTTTACTAAATTTAAATAAATCAAAATATTTGAATTAAAGCACAAAGAATATTCCATCTATATTCTCTCAAAAATGAATTAGATATCCTATGTCTAATCTATGTCTAAAATATGTCACAATTAATGCTTTGAAACTTCATGGGAAGTTTTGGAGACAAATTGGAGACAAATTTGGAATTTGATCTCTCAATCCTCCTCCATCAATCCTTCCTCTTCTCTTTCCTAGTGTTTTCATGGGTAGAGACAATATCCATCTTTATCTCAATCTCCTCCATCTCTCACCATTCAATCCTCTAGATTGAATCCAAGCCTTTCAATGTCTTCCCTGTGCATTTCTACAACCACAAAATCTATAAATACAAACCTTATTCAACCAACAAAGGATCCAAATAATCTTGTTTTGTGCACTCTTACTCTGTAGGAATTCAAGCATCAGCATCAAGCATTCACACATCAAACATTCAACAATCAAGCTTTCAACCATGGCTGCCTCTTGTAGTTGCAATTATCTATTTCATGTCCATATTATGATAGTTTAATTGTTTTATCATCTAGTATTGCATTAGCATCATCTCATTCTTTGAATTGTCATTTTAACAACCTTATTTGCTTAAACAATCTGAGAGCAATCAAGATTTAATAAATCTTTACAGATAGAGAGCAATAGGATGCTTTTAATTAATCATTGCTTTGATTTGATTCATTCAGCTTTGTCTTTGATATAATGTCGTATTAAGAAGTGTCTTTTATGCTTATTCACTAATTTCACACTTACAATTTGGCACCCACCATGGGGCCCTAACCCCAAATTTTATCAAATTTTTATGAAAGGGACATGCAGGTTTTCGGCGAGTTTTCTGTTAGCACTTTCATCAAATACTATAGCGCTTCGGTGGAAAACTACAATGCTTCCGGGCTCTATTTCGGTGCTTTCATGTTACTACAACGCTTTTGTTCAAAATTTCATCGCTTCCATGGCCTATTTTGGCGCTTTGGTGATTTAGCGCTTCCGTGGAAAATGTTAGAGCTTCAGTGGTCTATTTCAATGCTTTCTATTTCAATGCTTTAGGTAAAAGTTACATCGCTTCTATGGACTGTTCCAGCGCTTTTGTAAAATCAGTCTGGATCCGATGCATCCGCGACCAGATTTTAATTTTTTCATAGTTATATTTAAATTTATCAATCTAGGATAGTCACTTCACAGTTTCCTTAAATTTATCAATCTAGGATAGTCATTTCAAAGTTGCTTAAAATTTATCAATCTAGGATAGTCATTTCAAAGTTGCTTAAAATTTATCAATCTAGGATAGTCACTTCAAAGTTTCTTAAAATTTATCAATATAGGATAGTCACTTTCTTGTTTTTCTTAAAGGAAATCTACCAATCCTAGGATAGTCATCACATTCTTACAGTAGAAGTTAAAAATAACATCATGATTTTTGTGGAGCAACACCTTCACATAGATTAGAAAAAAAAAATTTGGGCTTTAAAACAAAACAATCTATATGCTGTGTTTGTGGTGATTAGGCTTATGCTCTCCCCTTAACTAGGTGACCAAAGTGCCAGAGTCATTTTTACTTCATGCTATTTATGCTTTATTAACTCCTTTAGCAGGCCTGTTGAAGTGGGAAAAAAGTACTCACCCTATGGGAACGACCTAAGTGAGAACAACCAAAGTCAAGTTTTCCAACCCACTATAATAAAAATGCAAGTTGTTGATGAAATTCCAACTTGACGGTAGTGAGCAAGATAACCATCCCAAAAATATTTGTTCTAAATATTGGGAGGTCTCTTGAGGGAGTTTATCAATTGCCACACTGAACAAAACCCTTTCTAAGAACCATAGAGTAGTATCTCGCCGAGTCAGTATCCATACATTGTCATACTCACGGTGCAAGGGGAGGGAAGAATCTGCCCCCAAGACACTCACCATATAATTACCAAGATTTTTTTGCTCAAGGGATTCGGTATCCACTTTCGTCACTTTGAGTACACGCCTAGCAATGACAAAAACACGAGCGCCCTCTATGGGGTGACACTCCTGTGGGAGTCAATGTAATTCAAGATGTGGGTTGTGAGTATAATGATGACCTACTTGTCCTTAAATGTGAGTCTGTTGGATTTGTGTACAATTTTCAAAACAACCCGTCAAAATTAATAAAGATCATTGGTAATTTTTGAACATACACGATCTTTTCATTTTAAAAACACTTATTTAAAATTGCTTGTCATGTGTTCAAAAATTCATTTTAATTAGATTAAAGATCATCCTGAAAAAATCAAGTCAAAAACAAATTAGAAAATCCATGCTTCGAAAGTGGAAGTCCACCACGTTTGTCAAGAGAAAAATCAAAATCACAAAACCCAAGAAAACTGACAGTTATAGAAATAGCCTAAGGAGAAATCGTTTTGTGTATCAAAATTAGAAACTCTTTTTACAACATAGAACATTCATCCACAAATATCACGATTTTGCTAGGGGTCACACTTTAGATTATGTAGTAGAACCACTCTACTCATGAGCTTTCTTCCAGAGAAGATCTCTCACACAATTCCACAACCGTATTCAACGAATTCATCCTTCTTATCTTCCACAATCTCTGATATAGTATGCCATAACGCCAGATCAGATTTTACAATAGAGAGTCTTAAAAGACCTATTTTTAGCATTCTAGAAAACCTATTTTGGCGCTTCAGGTCACTCTTCTAGCGCTTTTGTAAAACAACACTTTCAGGCACTATTTTAGCACTTATAGTCTTTCTTTCAGCGCTTCTATCAAGTAGCGCTTCTTTCAATTTGTCCAGCGCTTTCGGGCACCGTTTTAGTGCTCCTATAATTTTTATTTTTTCCAACGCTTTCAGGCACTGTTTCGGCGCTTATGTCAAGTAGCACTTTTGTCATTTTTTCTAGCACCTTTGGGCACTATTGTAGTGCTTCTGTCAAGATAGTACTTCTATCAGTTGTTTCAACGCTTCGGGACTCTGTTCTAGCACTTCTTTGAAACAATACCTCTGTAATTTGTTTTAGTGTTTTGAAAACAGAGAATTCAAAAGTCTTACTAGTCGATCTGTCTGTCATTTATCCACTGTCTTCACCAGAACACAAATTTCTTCTTCTCAAGAGCACTATCTAAAAAAAACCAAGATCAGAAAGGTCTGTTAAAATTTCCATCTTTCTAAACTGAAAGAATATCTTGCAAATCACAAGTGTCAAGATCAAATACACAATCAATTACTACACTGAAGTTTCATTATCAGGATATTATCATCCTTCATCATGAAACCAAGTAAGTAATTAAATTTTTAGCATTGTCTCATCAATAAGATCAATCATCTTATTCGACTTTGTTAAAAGTTCAAATTGACACTATCCAACATAGAAGATCAACATTTCAGAAGAAAGGGAAAAAATTTGTATGCCAATCTTCACTAGGTACCAAAAACAACGACTCTTAGAACAAGAACTGAAAAAATCACAAGAAATGGTAGAAGAAAATCCTTGGACCAATCTAAACCAAAATGATAAGAATGGAATAACCCCAGAGGATATTCAAACAGCTCAACAAGATCCCAAGTTCCATAGGTTTATGGAAAATATTTTGGAACAAGACATGGAAAAATATCTTTTAATGTTAGCCGAATCAGGGGCTAAACTTCCAAAGGATTTTGATGTAAACCGTTTGAAAGAAACACCTGGAATGAATGAGACTAAGATACTACAACCTACACAAACAATAGATCCAGTTGTTGCTTTAACATCAAAAATGCAAATGTTACAGCAACAGATACAAGATATGATGAAAGGGACTACCAAGAGATATGCGATACAAGACATTTGTCCTTATCCTTTCGAAGCAACGGTCGGCTTGATACCTTTTCCTAGACACTGTGAGATCCCAAAATATGATAAATATAATGGAAGAATGGATCCAATAGATCATAGAAGAGAATTTAAAACAATGAGTCTTGAGTTTTCCCAAGAAGAAACACACTTAATGAGACTATTCCCTAGGAGTTTGGGAGGATCATGCATGGAGTGGTTTTTGAAATTAAAACCAGGTATCAGAACTTTTGAGGAACTCATCAACAGTTTTATCTCTCAGTATTCCTTCAACATCCAACATGATGTTACAATCAAGGATCTTTACAATCTAAAACAAAGAAAGGGAGAAACGTTCTTGTCTTTTCTCCAAAGATGGTGAGACTTGTTCACCAGATATCCAAGATCCATTCCTGAAGAACAAAAGATGGAGTTATTCATTGAAAACTTAAACAAAGAAATGATTTATAGACTCAAACTACAATGTCCTCCCACATTCGAAAAGTAATAGAAAACGGTCTTAAAACTGAAGAGGTTTTCGTCAAAAAAGGAGTTATCAAACATTTCAATGATAAAACAAACAACACAAGTAACTCCTCCAATCAATACTCAAGCGGTGAGAAACCAAAATTTTGGCAAAAGAATCAAAGCACAAATACCAACAAGACAACAAATGATCCCCAAAATTTCAAACCAGTCTTCAACTTGACCGCATCTACATCAAAGAACCAAAACAATGATCAAATTGTCAAGTCGAATATCATACAAAAAAATGAGATCGCAAAAAAATAGTCATATCAAAAACCATCAAATCGGTGAAGGTTCACACCTTTGGGCCAAATGATGGAATCAGTAATGAAAGAATTAGTTACCAGAGGCCTTCTCAATGCATGAAAAGCTAGAAACTGGGATCTGAAAGTCAAACCATCATGGTGGAATGATGCGGATTACTGCAACTTTCATAATAACAAGGGTCACAAAACCAACGACTGTATGGAGTTGAAACACACAGTACAAGATTTTATTGACAACAAAAAGTGTATGTGGACGGACCTCAAAATAAAAATGATCATTCGGCCTTCAAAGATCCTTTGCCAAATTATGACAAAGACGCATCATCTTCAAACAACAAAGGAAAGAACGTCAATCATGTCTATGACAAAATAATCGTTTATTTATCTGAAGTCATACATGATCATACAGTTGATCATAACATTGATAAAAACAAAACAAATAAAATTATCTCTTTGGATTGGCTCCCAAGCATGCAAAACTCTGAGAATCAAATCAATGTCCTAAAAATCAAAGAAAATCAAGAACATCAACAAGCCAATATGATAACTAGAGGGAAATCTAAGGTGGTGTTAAGGGGAGTTGGCTCCACACATGCTGTTCCACCTCTACCTTATTATAATGTTATCAATCAAATGCAAAACATCCCCCAAGAGAATCAATAACATCAACTGACAAATGTGCGGTTCCGCCTCAATCTCATTATAATATTGTCTATCAATTACAAAACATCCCCACACAAATATCGATACTGGAACTCCTTAAATTGTCGCCATCACATAAAGAAGTTCTAGAACAAGCTTTACTTGCCTCCATGGTACCAAAGAATCTGGATGTGTGTCAGTTCCAAGCTATGGTGGGACATTTGACTACCCCGCATTGTCTATCATTCTCCAAATAGGATGACGTCTCATTAAATCATCCCCATAGTACTCCACTGCATATCGAGGTATTCATCCATAATCATCACGTCAAGAGAGTTTTAATAGATGGGGGAGCTGGTCTAAACATTTTCACTCTCAAGTTAATCCATGCATTGGGATATTCCGACGACGCTATTGATGCTCAAAGGAAAATGACCATCAAAGCATATGATGAGGAAGAAAGATCGGCCAAAGGTTTAATTGTCTTGCCCATTCAAGTGGGTCCCATGATGAAACATATAGCATGTCAAGTATTGGAAAGAGATTTGACATACAACATACTCTTAGGGTGACCATGGATCCATGAAATGTAGGCTATACCTTCAACATATCATCAATGCCTAAAGTTTCTAGTAAACGAACAAGAGGTAACAATAGCTGCCGATTATAATCATCCAAAAAATTGTGACACATTAAGGAACTCTCAAGATACCTTTGTGCCTCACAATAGGGAAGCTTCTAGTTCAAAATCATCCATCAAGGAAAAATGTTAGAGTATCAACACCGAGTGGGTGGAAAAGAAAGGTAAATAAAAATAAACAAATGTTGAAACTCAATCAACAAACAATCTGGATCCACAAACTTCTCCATCAGACAAATTTCAAAAGCAAGTTTAGTTGATAGATAAAGGGATGGGATAATATTAAATTGAGCAAACGCTTAACCTTACACAATTAATGCCATCTCCTAAGACATATGGACAACCATCAATGATCAAACCTCCAACATCTTTACCTAGCACAGTTCTTCAAGAAAAATTTGTAAAATCTGGAACCATAGCAGAAGAAACAGATGACAAAGCAATCCTAGATTGGCTATACAAGGATGAAGAACCATCAACATTAGACATCAATATCAAAAATATTAACATCAACACAAACAAGTATGGGAAAGGAAAGGCTATTCTTGAAAAAATGGGTTATGAAGGACAAGGACCTGTTGGATTGAGAAAAGAAGGAATCACAGAACCTATTTAGCCTCTCACTCTACATTCAAAAGAGAAACCAAGATTGGGATATTTTGAAGAGAAAAAACAAGAGATGGAAAACAAAGTTGTGGAAAGGGTCCTTCAACTTAGAGACAACTCTGAGATAGATTCAAATGAATATGAGTGGGATGTGGGTTCTGAAGTATCTTTCATAGATATTAAAGTTGATGTAATCCAACAATATGCACCTTCGCGCGAGTAGGGATAAGGCTCTACATCTAGACCATTTGTAGAAGGCTCACTAAATATCGATGACTCTAGTGAGGACGAACAAAATTGGAGTGATTTAGACGATTTTGAAGAAGGTACCATCATTAACCTTGATATCCCTAATACTAACTATGATGATATTTATGTCTTAACCCTCACTTCCATTGATCTAAATCAATCCGATGACATCATTCCATTAATCCATCTAGAACTCATTGACTGGGAATCTCTCGAACCTTTGATGGTACAATAATTTGCAAACGATGAGGCCATTGTTAATCACCTATGTCATGCAGAACCTAGTACAAGTCCTATCTATAATACTCATAACAACACAACTCGGCAGGAGGGTGTCAACTCTTCCAGTTGCAAAATGGAAAATAGGGAAAATAGATCTAATGGTGAAAACCATTCTATGGTAGTATTAGATCCGGAAAAAGACAAAATAAAGAATGCAACCAACGGTGAAAACCTTTCTGACGCACCAAAGGATGGAAGATTTGACACCCTTCTAGAACATTATCATGAGTGATCATCAGTTCTGGTGGAACCAACACAATCTATGGACATTGGCACTAAGGAGAAAGAAAAAATTCTACATCTAGTAGAATCCATGATGGATCAAGAAAGACAAGACTTCATCAATTTCTTTAAAAAAAAAAGCATCAACTTCACTTGGTCATATTCCGATATGCTAGGCCTAGATCCAAATATACTCATGCACCATTTGTCTTTTCCCGCAAGAATCAAGCCTGTCAAGCAAAAATTAAGAAAAAATGCATCCTCACATTGCATTAATGGTAATGAATGAGTTAAAAAAATTGTTGGACGCTGGGTTCATAAGGTCAATAGACTATGCTGAATGGATATCCAACATAGTACCTATTTCAAAGCTAGACAACAACATCAAACTCTGCACCGATTTTAGAGACCTCAATAAAGCATGTCTGAAGGATGATTTTCCACTACCAAACATAGACATCATTATGGACTTGATGATAGGACATGCCATGTTATCAATCATGGACGGTTTCTCCAGGTACAATCAGATAAAAATCGCTCCAAAAGATCAAGAAAAGATAGCTTTTACATGTCCATGGGGAACCTTTTGCTGGAACGTCATGCCATTTGGTTTAAAGAACACAGGAGCCACCTATCAAAGAGCCATGACAATAATATTTCATGATATGATGCACACCTTCATGGAGGACTATGTTGATGACATTTTGGCAAAATCAAGTACAAGGGAAGGACATCTACATATCCTAGACAAAATCTTCACATGGCTAGAAAAATTCAATGTTAGGTTGAACCCCAAGAAGTGTGTCTTTGGGGTCACATCAACAAAGCTATTGGGATACATCGTGTTAGGAAAAGGAATTGAGGTAGATCCGGCTAAAGTCAAAGCAATCATGGAGATGCCACCTCCTAAGAATATTAGTCAACTCCAATCATTACAGGGAAGATTCCAATCGATCAGGAGATTTATCTCACAACTATCAGACAGAAGTCATCCTTTCAACCATCTATTACACAAAAATATAGTTTTCAAGTGGGATAGTGGGTGTGAAACAACATTCAATCAAATCAAAGAATATCTCATGTCACATCCCATTCTCATGCCACCAATGGAAGGAAGACCTTTGATATTATACATTGCAATGACTAATATCTCTTTGGGGGCACTATTAGCATAGGAGGATTATGAAGGAAAAGAGCATGCTATCTACTACATCAGTAGAAAATTAAATGGCTATGAAGTGAACTACACTTTCATAGAGAAGTATTGCTTAGTAGTAGTATTCACTAATCAACAGCTAAGACACTACATGCTGACTCATACAATCCGACTAATAGCAAAAATTGATCCTTTGAAGTATCTAATTAGTAAAGTTGCCTTAACAGGTAGACTAGAAAAATGGGTCATGCTCCTAAGGGAATTTGACATTCAATATGTGGAAAGGAAAGTGATCAAGTGACAAGCAATTGCTGAACAGTTAGTTTAATCTCCTCTACCAGATGATCAACCAATGACGATGGAATTTCTAGATACAAATATAATGACAGTGATGCAACACCAATGGGTACTATATTTTGATGGATTGTACACAAAGCAAGGATTAGGAGCAGGGACACTATTTATCAATCCCAAAGGACACACCATTCCTAAATTATATAGAGTTATGTATCCATGTACAAATAATGTAGCTGAGTACGAAGCATTGATCATTGGGGTCAAAGTAGCAATTCAATGGAAGATCACAGAATTACAAGTATATGGGGACTCACAACTAGTCATTTATCAGGTAAATGATGAGTATCAAACAAAAGATAAGAAATTGATGCCCTACAAGCAACACATAGATGATCTGAAATAGTTCTTCATCAATATCAAGTTTGATCAAATTCCAAGGGTAGAGAACAAAGTTGCTAATGCAATGGCCACAATCGCTTCATTGCCACAATTTCCTGAGAAATGTGTTTGTTATGAGTTTATGGTAGAACAAGTACCATGTCCTTCCCATAATAGTTTAGAATCCTGTACCATTTTCCATCTAGGAAAACACCTATGCTTACCTAAAAGATAATATCATACCTCCCGATCTTTCTAGGAATCAAAAATGAAGTTTTATTCACCAATCCTCTCGACATATCTTAATCGCTAACATCCTTTAACATCAAGGTCTTGATGGTACCTTACTTCGATGTCTAGAACATGATGAATCTAAAATGGCCTTACAAGAAGATCACGAGGGTATTTGTGGGACTCATTCAAGTGGGATAACCCTAGCTAAGGAACTCCTCCATTTGGGGTATTATTGGCCATGCATGGAAAAAAAATCTTATCAATATGTCAAGAAATGTCAAAAGTGTCAGGTTCACAACAATTTGATTCATGCACTGGCTTAGGAATTGCATCTATTTACAACATGGCCTTTTTGTCAATGGGGTTTGGATCTGGTGGGAAAAATACATCCCTCTCCATCTAATGGACAAAAGTTCATTATCATAGCCATAAAGTATTTCACAAAGTGGATAGAGGCAGTACCTCTTACAGCCATCATTGTGAAGCAAATTTCCTCTTTCATCTTGAACTACATCATCTGTCGCTATGGAATCCCTCAATCCATTATCACTGATAATGGACGACCTTTCAAGAATCAAGATGTCCAAGAACTATGTGAAAATTTCCACATCCAACATCGGTTTTCAACATCATACTACCCTCAAGGAAATGGCTAGGCAGAGGCCTCAAACAAGACAATTCTCAAAATCCTAAAGAAAATGGTTAATTATGTTGGATGGGATTGGCATGTTCAACTCAATCCTGCACTATGGGCCTATCAAACAAGTATCAGAACACCAATGGGAGCTACACCATATGCCTTGGTGTATGGATCAAAAGCCATATTACCTATAGAAGTGGAAATTCCATCCCTTCAGGTATCACTCAAGGGAATCATATCAGACGAGGATTATAGGGTATCTAGGCTGTAGGAACTAGAGTTGTTAGATGAATGTTGTCAACAAGTTGTTAATCATCTAACGGCTTATCAACAGAGAATGTCAAGGAGTTACAACCACAGGGTAAATCTGAGGGTCTTTCAAGTTGGTGATTTGGTTCTAAAAGAAAACCCTAGGAATCAACAAGACAGAGAGAAGAAAGGAAAATTTGAGCCTAATTGGTTAGGTCCATTTGTTGTCATATCGGTGTATGGATTAGGGGCATATCAGCTGTCAGCGTCAGAAGGGGATCTGTTTGATGAACCTATCAACAATATTCATCTAAGAAAATTCTATACATAAATCTCCTAATGCATGGGTTAAAACTTGTTGAAAATATTTCCTTGATGAAAACCTGGTGAACAGGTGTCTTGGAAACATAAAATACAAAAAAATGGAAATACAAAAAGAAAGAAAATAAGGGAAAAAAATAGAAAAATATCAAAAACACAGAGTGTAGTCAAAATATATTGGTGAAAACCTAGAAACAGGCGTCATATGTGATTTAAGATCAACTTTCCCATCTATTTTGAACATATCAGAATCATTCGTCTAAAAGTAAGTATCAATTCATATCATATCATTAGTCTGGCCATCATTGCATCCATTATCAACATCTTTTCAATGGTCAAGTATCACTCCATAGCCTGGGGGAAACATCTGGATATCACTAGGGGAAAAAATAACATCGATCTCATTAATAGGGAAGAACAACAGTATGACAAGAAAGCAAAAACAATGCTCAAAACGAAACATCCATCACCATTAGAAAATTCATCAAACATCTGTATCATATCGAAAAATCCAAAAACATGTCAAAAATCAGTTTAGAAAAGAAAAATCCCAAATCATAGGTCTAATTCAGTCGAACTACATGGTCTTTGTGTCTGCCATGTAGGCAAGGCTAATCTTTGATCAGCCCCTGAGACCCCTAAGATAGGTCAGTAGGTTAGGTCTTTTTGTCAAATATCTTGAAAACACAAAAACATCAAAAATCAGGATGGATGATCTAAAATCTGAGTAAATGAATGAAACACTCTAAGTAAAAGATGGATAAATTACATTTTGATTATCATTTCTTTGGAGTAACTCGATGATGTATTGCACTAGAGAAACAAGGAAAAAGAATGATATTTTTATTCTCTGTTGTCAGTAAGTTAATCATATAAATGGGTGAATTGTCAGGGGATGTGCTATGCAAATGTATCACCGATGACATTTCAGAATTCACACACTCAAATGATTATCTATACCTATTTACGCAATGAACTCTCAGGTCATCTCGATTCAATTATACCTAGATTCTTGTGTTCGATTGCAATATCAAAAATCATGAAAGTAATACTCAGGTCGTCATTGGATTAACACAACCATTGATGCTTGTACTAACTTTCAACATCCCTTAAAAGCTCTATGATGATACCAAGCACAAAGAGACTGTTAAAATGACATCTGGTTGCATATAGTTTCATAATTAAATTAGATTGCATTCATAAATTCATTATCTATAGAGTATTTTTTGCACAAGGGATTCCAATCAATAATTATCTATTCAACAATCATGACTAAGTATACTTGACATTAAATTAAAAAAACATCATCATCATCATAACATCATTCATACATCATCATCTCATCATTAGTACATCATTACATCATCATTTATTATCATTATATTATCCATACATTCATGTATCTATACATTTCATTTACATAAAATAAATGCAAGTAATAACATCATCATTATCATCATTATGTCATCTATTCATCATTATCATTTATCATTTATAATTTCATACATTACATCATAAATATGTACATCAAATATTTTGCACATGCATTCATCATCATCATCATCACATTATAATAAAAACATCACATAATACATCATCAAAATAAATGCATCCATCACATAGAAATCATAAAACATCATAGGATCAAATCAACTGCATCTCATATATATATCATCATGTCAAGTGTACAATGAAGTCTAAAGAAAAGACACATCATCAAAAATGAGGTACATCGTAGTATACATCATGTCTCAAAAAGACAAATCTCAGGGACATCTACGATCTACTACTGCCAAACTATGTGGGCCCAACAAGACTAGTACCACCACCACCACCACCACCACCGGAAGTACCAGGATCTTTGGGATCTCTGCGTGGAGTTTGTGTCACCCCCTCACTCATTGTTTGTGTGTGTGTCTGACCAGATCTTGATGGGGCATAACTGACTCAACGATCAGTAGGCACTGCATCATGATACCTGTCTCTGTAAAACTTTTCCTCTCGGCCAGCCCACATAACCTCTCTCATATAGTCAGCCACTGAGCTACCATCGGCCACTCTCTGTAAAGTCTCAGATCTCTCCTGTGCTCTCTTAGAAATCTGATGAGCACTGTCTTGCTTGGTTGTCAAGGTATCAACCTGTGTCTGCATAGTGGCTAACTATCCCTATACTTGTGCTAAGGCTTGGGCATGAGCTTGAGCCTGTGCCTGCATCTGAGTCTGGGTCTGCATAGGCATACCCCGAGCCTGTACCAACTACCCCTACAAAGTCTGGACCTGTTCCTAGAGCCTAGCTATCTATCTCTGCTGCTCTACTATTGGCATTGTCACTACTTTCCTCTTGTGAGGCCTGCTGGAAGATGGAGCATTGCTGATGGCTGGCCCTGCCCCTCTGTCTCCTTTGTTGCCACCATCGTTATCATCACTACTACTATCTAAGATACTGCTCTTTGAGCTACTGCCTGATGGAGAATCATCTCCACCCCCACTGTTTGTAGAACCCTCAGCTACATCATCCTCTACTGGTAAAGGTGCTAGCTCATCCGGAATGGTGATACGAGGATGTGGAACCAAGGCCAAAAATGCCACATACTCCTCTATCACGACCGTCTCTGAAATGTCTCTGCACATTTCCCAGGGTGACGACTGCAGTGCCCTGTATCCCTCTACTATGACCTCATAAGACAAATAGGGTGCCCAATCTAGTATATTCATTTTCTTTCTCGCATAGTGGACAACTCCTTGTGGCATACACTGCATGATGTCATACACTCGGTGGAGCAAAAATCTCTCTAATATAAAGCGCGTCCGACCAATGAGATACATGGAATCATAGAGAAATCCCAATACTGCATCATCCTCATCCCAGTGCTCACAGTCAAGGTATGAACGCCAGGTAACTATCTCTGTATCATCAAAGACCTACCTCCAGTGCTCTAACTTGCCCATTTGGGCCTGTGTAAACCGACCTCTATATCTAAACACATACGGTCTATCGGTTGGTCTATCAGCAATCGAAAATGGCTAAGCAGTAGAAAAATTCTCCCATGCCCACACCTATAATAGGGTCATCCCTACTGATAAGCTCCACGCTCTGAGGTACACAACCGAGTGCAGATCATGATAGAGATGTGATAACATGCACATCCCCCACACATATCTGGTACCATGTACCATCATACTATCAAGAGTCCTACCCCAACTAACAAGGAATCCCTTTCACCTGTGATTAGGGCAAAGGAAACCTCCAATGAATCTAGCTAGCACTGCTGGTAGTGTTGCATATGAATCGATGATCCTCCTCCATCAGACATTTGGACTTGTAATGTCCTGATCTTAAAATACTCTATGAAGAGAATCTCTGTCACGAGTCCCATGGGAATCATATACTACGATCTCCCCCATAAATGGAATACGTGAGATCTGCCACACATCCTCTGGTGTGACCGTCATCTCTCCAGTGGGTAGGTGAAAGGTATTATGGTCACTATGCCACCTCTCAGCCAATGCAGTCAATAGACCGCGATTAATCCTAATCTGGGGCATATCGAGAAAACTGATCAAGCCGCATCGGCCTATCACCTGAAGCTCATCTGGTGTCAAATGAGGTATCAATTTTTTCATCCAGGGAAACCTCTCTCGCATCTGGAGAGTACCCAAATCCTCCTATCATCATGAAAATCCACAAATCACTGAACTATGTCTGAAAATCAAAAGTCATTCTACTATCAAGTCTATTCCAAGGTATTGGTATGAATTTTTCAATCAAAATTCATTAGAAAACATCAAACCTCACCTATCATGAGGTTTTAAAAACATCAACAAACCTCACCTATCATGAGGTTCATCTAAACATTATCTAGATCTCGCCTATCATGAAATTTATCAGATAATGAATCATTTCCTTGCCTATCATGAGGATCATCACAAATAGGATTTCTTTTCGCCTATCATGAGATAAAGTCTTATTTAAATCATCCAAATCCAACATCAAGAATTTGGATCATCAATCATACCAATCCGAAGAATGGACATGATCAGAATTGACAAAATCAAGGTTATCTAAGTCAAAATCTTAAATTCTGAAATGAAAGCGCTAAAAGAGGCTTACAAAACACTAAATCCCAAAAGCGCTACTTTATCAGTCAAAAGCGCTAAATCAGGCACCAAAAACACTAAATATTGAAAGCACTATTTCAGCACTCCAATGCGCTATAACAAGCATCCAAAGCACTATTTTACCCTAAGCATTGTTTTACCGCATCAAAGCGTCGCTTTACCAGAAGCGCTATAACAGACCATAAAAGTGCTAGATCTCTCTACGTGCTAAAATCTGACACCTAAGCACTAAACTACACTATCTAAGTGCTACATCATGGAAGCACTATATTATCCTACAAAAGCGCTAGAGTTTTTAACACAAACACTAAAACTCAAAGTGCTAAACTACCTAACCTAATCGCTACACTGGAGTGAAAGTGCTACAGTGCGCTTGGAAGCGCTAAAACAAGGAAAAAATGCCTAAAAGCATAAAAAACATTAAAAACAAAATTTTACGAATTACGAGGAGGTTAAGGGGTACATACCGGAGGTCCATTTGCAGTCGGTTGTCGATGATGTCGAACACACTCAAAATGGTGAGTGTGATAAGGGATAGGCATCCTGCTCTAGGTGCCTGAAATGTCTTTATCACAAAGGTTTTCAAACTCAAATAGTGCAAATGAATTGGAAAATGACCCTTTGGACTATATATAATTTTTGGAAAGGTATTTTTGGTGGGTTTTTATATCTTTTGATTAATTTAATCCATGAAATTAATTAAAATTCATCTACAAGCTCTATTTCTTCATCATTTTGTCGGGAGATAAATAATTTCATTGTCAAATCATCATCAAATCATCAGGAAATCATAAAATTTCAAAAATTTCTAAAAATCATCACGTCATTAATTTATCTCCCGAGGGGGCATATTATTAGCAATCATCCAAAAATTATTATTTGGGGCATGTCTGGGGCACACTAAATTATTATTTGTAATCATCGATCCTGGCAGTAGCAACAAATTTTTTTTCAAAGCAATGCGTAAACACATCACTTCGAAGAGAGGCAAAATGTATACACCTAAAAGTGGTATGGAGCATCCGATTAATTAAATACAAATTATTTGACTAATTATCCTAAATTCATCTACTGTTTAAATAAATAGAAATATTTATTTATATAGTTCACATTCACATTCTTCTAAAAATTTTCTAATCTCCTCTTAATTAAATAAACAAAAATAAATACTTTGTTTGATTTAAATATCAAATCCCTATTTCAATCTATCACATCGATCCTAAATTAATTAAATAAAGATCAAAACACTTTATTGATTAATTTCCATATTCTTCTGTTTAATTTAATAAACAACTATCCTATAGTTTGTTTTATTGGATTATTTATCCCTCTTTTGCTAAATTTGAATAAATCAAAATATTTGAATTAAAGCACAAAGAATATTCCATCTATATTCTCTCAAAAATGAATTAGATATCCTATATCTAATCTATGTCTAAAATATGTCACAATTAATGCTTTGAAACTTCATGGGAAGTTTTGGAGACAAATTGGAGACAAATTTGGAATTTGATCTCTCAATCCTCCTCCATCAATCCTTCCTCTTCTCTTGCCTGGTGTTTTCATGGGTAGAGACAATCTCCATCTTTCTCTCAATCTCCTCCATCTCTCACCATTCAATCCTCCAGATTGAATCCAAGCCTTTCAATGTCTTCCCTATGCATTTCTATAGCCAAAAAATCTATAAATACAAGCCTTATTCAACCAAGAAAGGATCTAGATAATCTTGTTTTGTGCACTCTTACTCTGCAGGAATTCAAGCATCAGCAATCAAGCTTTCAACCATGGTTTTCTCCTTTAGCTGCAATTATCTGTTTCATGTCCATATTATGATAGTTTAATTTTTTTATCATCTAGTATTGCATTAGCATCATCTGATTCTTTGAATTTTCATTTTAACACTCTTATTTTCTTAAACAATCTGAGAGCAATCAATATTTAATAAATCTTTGGAGAGAGAGAGCAATAGGACACTTTCAATTGATCATTGCTTTGATTTGATTCATTCAACTTTGTCTTTGATATAATGTCGTATTAAGAAGTGTCTTTTGTGCTTATTCACTCATTTCACACTTACACAACTAATTCAAAATTTCCTCCATTACACATAATTTCTCGTAACTCAACAACTCGGATATGGATATATGGTAATTTCTTTATTCATAAGTATTCAGTAATAATACTGACAACATAATATTACTATTTCATGCCTTCTCTTTTGATTCTAGAAATTATATCTTTATAGAAAAAATTTAACTAAGTCCTAGATTTAAGATGGCGTGGATAACCATTGAAAAAGTCTATAACAGTCTACAATGAACTTTTATGTCTTTAAAACCCATTACATAACATTAAAGAGGTTTGAGATGATCCATGAAGTCTTTGACTTAAAAACATAACATAATTTAAACTAACAAAAATTACATCCTCGGTTCACCAACCTAACATTCAGGAGTAGGTTCCCAAAGTATATCTTCAATATTTACTAAGCCATGTGTTGGTTAAATGTTGTGCAACTACTCCATGATGTCCAATTATTTCTCTACAAAAACACTCAAAATAACCCATTAAATATGTATTGGTAGATTACTTCAATAAATCAAAAGAAATAAAGTTTGTATAATTTTCCTTAAAGATAAACATTTTTTTCTCCTAAAGTTTAATTAAATGGCAGAGACTAGGGATTCAATAGATATGAATAGGCTTTTATGGTATTATTATGATGAGTTTATTTTTACCTCATTAGCACATAACACAAGAGACACCAAGATTTTTATGTGGAAAACCTAGAATGGTAAAAACCATGGTGAGGATTAACTCAAAATATAGTATAACCAGTTATAAGTGCTGGAAAATGGTCAACGCTCCCCTCAATATTTTTGACATTCACTAACCACCTCTCGCAGATCCGTTAACTCTAGCAGTTGTATCGGGCATTAACAGGTCGATCTTTTGGTACAGCAACAACTATGGGGCCAACAATTGGTACCACCGATCATCCCTGCTAAAACCGAAGGCAGTGGAGCATATCTCTCTGTCATCTCCTTCTAGGGAATCTCATATCCACAGACATGAGGATCCTAGAAGACCCATCTCAAAGCATCTGTACCCCCGATCTCCTTGTGATCATAAATCACAAGCTCTCCAACCATAGGAATACCCAAAATCCTGTATACATCCTCTGGAGTCACTGTAATCTCTCTTGTTGGTAACTGGAAGGTGTTGTACTCACTGTAGCACCACTCTGCTAAGGTAGTCAACAATGCCCTGTTGACCCAATACTACAAGATACTCAACAGAGCTCTTAAGCCACACTGGTCTATCACTCCCAAATCATCATGGGACAGTCGGGGAATCATCTCCCATGTTTGCAGAAATCTCTCTCTAATTTGAAGGAGGCCAAAATCCTCCTTTACAAAATTATCAAGCAAGCATGCGAAATCAATCAGCAAATGGATATCATCACTCAATCAGTACATCAGGCAAGTTTAAATCACATCTAGTTTGTTTTTCATATTGCATGGAAACAAATTAAATAGTCATCATGACTTAATTTGACTTTCAAATAGGAAAGGAAATCTATCATACTATTTGTTTTTCATATCGCATGGAAACAAATTTAACGGTCATCATGACTTAAGCTATTTGACTTTCAATTAGGAAAGCAAATTATCATCTCTATTTTGTTTTTCATATCGCATGGAAGCAAAATCTATCAAATCTATTTGTTCTTCAAGCATGAAGGAAAATTTATCAAATCTATTCATCGATGATATTCAAATGCGTAAAATTTGTTGTCTAATCTAGCAACAATCATCAAGCATGCATCATTTTTTTTCCTTCAAAAATTAAAATTCGGCAAAAAAATCCATGGATGCTCTAAAACAGTCAAGCAATGCGCTAAAACCATGGATGCGCAACTTTATTCCTGGATGTGCTAAAACAGTCTATGGATGCGTGATTTCATGGATGTGCTATTTCATCAAGCATATGCACTATAACAGTTCATGGATGCGCTAAATCTTCTATGTGCTAATCTATCATCTTCCGCAGGCAGGTTTCATAGATGCGCCATTTTATCTATCCTATGCGCTAAATCACCTATGCGCGATTACTTGGCCTCTATGCATGACTGTTCTATCCATATGCACCACTATGGATGCGCTAAACTATCTACTATATGCGCTAAAAGACCTATCACATGCGCTAAAACAGAATTTAAAAATTTTAAAAAATTTGAAAAAGCATCCAAAAATTCATAAAAATCAAAAGGAGAGGTTTGGATCGACTTACCAAAGGTCCATATGCAGGTGGTCTCTGATGACGGTGACCTCGCTCGAATCTGTGGTGCTCATATGGGATCGGCATTGCTTTTATCTCTCTCAGAGCTCCAAATTTCCTTAAAGGTTACTGTTCAAATGAAAGTGACTTCTCACCTTTTTCATCTTTTAAAGGGGTAAAAATAGCATTTATTACTCTGCAAAGTGCTATTTCGAGAGTTAAATCGCCAATTTTTTTCCAAAATCATCTGAAAATCTTTCAAATTAATCTCATAATCATTATCATCACGCGATTTATCTCTCGAGGGGGCATATAGCATCATCAACAATTTTTCAAAGTTAGGGGCAAAATTCTTTGAAGCAATGCGTGAAACACATCACCTCAAAGAGGGGCAAAATGTACACATCTAAAAATGCTCATGGTCGAATGAACCTATTAATTAATTAAAGATGAATTATTTAATTAATGTTCTTAAGTCCTCTACATATAAATAAATTTAATTATTTATTTATATTGTTCATTTTTCTAATTCTTCTAAATTAATTAGATAAATGAACTTTATTTAATTAATGCTATCTTCCTCTTAATTAATTAAATAAATTTTACAATTTATTTACATTAACTATTAAAGTTTAAATTCCAAATTTAAATGATTTTCTTATCTCCACATTTAATTAAATACTTGCGATATTTAATCAAATCATTTTCCAAATTCCCACTTCTCTCACAAAAATTAAATATTCTTAATATTTAATTAAAAGGCTTTTTCCTTTTCTCATAATTAAATATTTGCAATATTTAATTAAAGCCTTTTCACATTTCTCTCACACATAATTAAATATTTATTTAATTATGAGAGACACCTTTCAATTTGTCTCTTCATTTTCTGTCTCTCAGAATTCCACCTCTTTTTTGAATTCTCTATCTCTCACCGTTCATTTCAACAGGTTTGAACTCGACCGTCGATCTTGGCCAATCGAATTTCTACCTTCAAAAATCTATAAATACAACTCTTTCATGAGCTAAAAAGGACCTTGAATCTAATACTTTCATGCGTAGTTATTATAGTCGCATCTTAAGCATTTCATAGCATTTTAATTCAATAAGCTCAATATTTTACATGCATATGCATTTTGATAAATCTCATTCTCTCAAGTGCCATTCTATAAGCTGTTGTTTGCATAACTGAGAGCAAACATCCTAAATCAAATCCTTGGAGATAGAGGACAATGGAATGAATTTGAAGAAGCTGTTGTTTAGAGTTTGCGTTTACTTTATTTTATTAGTTTTCTTCAATCTAATGTTTCATTGGTGTACTAGTTTATATGCAATTTAATTGACACATTATAACGTACACAACAACAATTACCAAAGAGAAAATTTGGAGCAAAATACTGTGGGATGATTCTGCATTACCAGTTCATAATATCGGATTACAGTGACTTTGAATCTTGCAATGTCAATTCATATATTATGGCGACATCAATGACAACAAAAAGTATATCAAAATATGTGATCTTCTTCATTCTTCCAACAATCTCCCCTTTTTTCATTGATGGCAACATGTGCCAGAATTATAGACTTATGTATTCTCTTTCTCTTTCTATTCTCCCCCTTTGACATCAAAGATATAGGTCGACCAAAAAGCATGAAAAATATATATAGAGGGTTTGGTATGTACAACATAGGGAATCAGACTACTGAAACTTTACCTAGAGGAGGGGGCACTTTGATGTTTCAGAAGAATGCCTTGCTAGGCCGTTTTTCCATTTTCCCAACTTTGCTTAGCAGAAATCAACATTTTGTTCAAAGACTCTAAAGCAATAAAAATTTCTTCAGCTTCATTTGAAGTATCTAGGGTCAGATTGATCTTATCCAAATTTTCAGCACAAGCCAAAGCATTGGCTTCCATAGAAAAATCCATTCTTACGTTGTAACCAAGTAAGCCAAAAAATTTATTATTTCTTCCTTCTTCTTTTGAAGCATAATAAACTTTTATTTTTTTGCAAAAATAACATTCCAAGCTGATATGTATGTGTGAATGGATACATTGTAGGTACTGGACACAACAATCAATAGGGACTCAGTGGAGTCCATGAGATCTTTTATGCTTTGTGTGGCATCAGGTCACCTTATGCAATAAGTAAGCACAAAGTTAGCTTCAGATTCACATGCCTTTATAGATTCAAGGATTTTTTCTACATTGCCATGTGCCAAAGAACACTTGTCATGAAGGATCAATAGCCTTTTCTCATTCAATTTATCTTTTGCATCCTATTTTCTTTTCTCAACAAGTCATGTGGCGTGCTCCTTAAAGGATTCCAATAAGAGGTTCAAATTTTCAACCAAAGAAAGAGATGTATCTCAAGATGTATCTAGTGTAACATCCATCAAAGTGTTAATAGCATCTTCAATGAGATCAGTTCCTCTTTGATGCATCTCTAAGATTTTTCTTATGTCAGATGCATGAAATACATCACCTAACACCATTTTATGTACAGAAGAAATCTTGTTTAGATCTCAAAAACCTTGATTCATTAGAAGTTGCAGGAGTTCTAGACGAATTATCGGTTGAAATCTGATTTGATTAGATAGCATTCCCTTTAAGACATCATCACCAGAGGAGGATTCTCTAGTGGAATTTTGTGATTCCACAACCCGCTGAGGTACTTCTCCATTCTCTCCAGCAATATCATTTGATTTCTTATTTCTAGCTTCTTCTTACTTTGTATTCTTTTCTTCCATTTCCTTTTCTTCTATCTTTTCTTTTTCCATTTTATCTTCTCCTACTTTATCTCTTTACTTTTCTTCAAACTTATCTTTTTCTTGTTCTTCAGACTTATCTTTCTCTTCTTCTTCAGGGTGTACTAAGCGAGTAACATTATGAACTTCTACGTCAACATTTTCTTCAACCTATTTTTCACTTTTTGAATTCTCATTAACAAAATTTAGTTCTGATAAAACATCTATACTACTTGTTTCTAAAAGGGTATTGAAGTCATTCATGTCTAGAGGTACATTTTCATCAGCAACATTGGAAGGATTTTCTTCCACAACTTCCATAGAAGTCTCTTTTCTAGATTCAAGTGTCAAACCAAATGCACCAATCATTCCATACTTTACTATTTTACTCTTGATAATACTTATTGTTTCCTTCCTTATCCCTTTGATTTCGTTCTTTTCTCTAGTCATCAGAGTATTAACTCTTGTCTTCGCCCTGAACATATTAGTACAAATCTGCTTCAAAATTTCCAGATCACACATAGATAGAAAGGATGTAATTTCTTTATATGCTTTATTTCTTATTTTAACTTCCAACTCAATAACATCAACTCTTCTCTTCATCAATACATCCTGTAATTTTCTAGGAACATCACTTCTAACATTATTCCATTTATGTTCCAATATAATGACATATTTGATGATGTCCATTATTATTGTTTCCTTATCTTCTTCTCCTACTAAGTCATACACTTCTGATATATATTTCACCATATTTTCTTGATTTACAAAATTATTCATCAAAATATCTAGATTGAGAGGGGAATCAGGTCTTACTAGAGAGGTGTTCTATTATTCCTAGTCCACTGAAAATTCTTTTACCACTTTGGCTTTCTTTGCATCGATTTCATTATCACTAATTTTTTTTTCATCAACATCCTTTGAGGATGACACATAGTATACTTTCTTTGATCCAACACTAATTTCTTGCGATGTACCTTCACTAGAGGAGACACTCACCCTTCTTTTTCTTATCAAATTTGCAACTAGATCTTCTTCCTCTTCCTCCTGATCATTAATAACGCTCATATTCTTTTCCCTAGTATCCTTTTATTTTCTTCCTCTTTTAGTATGGGCTACCAGAGGAACACCTTTTTTCATTCCTAATCTGGTAGTGGGTCTGGAGGGGGCAACACCTTTGCCATTGTCAGCAGTGCTAGGCTCAATCTTCACTACAGTTGATCTAGAAGCTGGTATGGAAGGAGGAATCCTATCAGATCTCCTTACACTAGGTTATTCTTCAGACTTTTTTCCTCCAAGATCTCTCCCTAGAGCTATCTCTTCATCTATGAAAACAAATTTATTGAGCATTTCCTTAACATTTTTCTTCGTTGTAGCTTTGTTGTGTTCCAAATGGACTTCCATGGATTTCTTTGTATAAGTTTCAATCTGGGGATCATTTGGATCTTTCAAAATATTCAACAAGAGTTAAACATACCCTTTAGCTACTTCTTTTGTGATTTCATATCCCAGGGGTTTAATTCAAATGGTTTGAGGTTCAACCGCTTCTATCATACACTCATACGAAGACATATGAAATATAATGTCATTATTATATTTTTCAACAATCTTGCTCGGAATTCTATCTCACTCATTCATATTTTTCTTGACTATAGAAAAAGAATACCATCAAGGCATTTGTTGTGTTGTTCACATGAACCAACTTATGCATGTGATCAAAAATCTGGTGGGAAATAGGTCAGGGTGGGTCCCAAAACACTATTTTAGATTTTCCCAGAAGCATCTTGAGAAAATAGAATAACAAGAAAATAATCAGAGAACCAAACTTGAAAGGATACTTGGTATCCTTCACCATTCTTAGATTATCAAGCAGCTGTTGTTTGAGAAGCTCACATAGATTTTAATTTTCACCATTCACAATCATGTCATAACCATTATATTTTTTTGTGGAAAACACATAATTCTCTTTGTTGGTGAATTATATTTTATTGCCAATCATTATGCATGCATACTTCATAGCTCTATTAGTGACAGGTTTTGTTGCGAGAGCCCTCTTGTCATAAGTTGCACTAGTGAGATTCATCAACACATAATTTTTCACTACTTTTAGCACAGGTACTGGTCTAGTGTCATAAAGTCCGATGATAGCTTTGATTGCTTCCTTATTTACCAAATACGTCTCATGGGTCCATAAGAACTGATCATGCATTCTGTTGAGGACCAATTTAACATCTTGATCATCCATTGTAGAACAAAAAATTGGAAAGTTATTCCGATGATCCAATTTATTTGTCATAAGATTCAAGAACTCAAGTTTTACCATAAAATCATCTCCAATGAGTTCATTTAACCACATGTCAATCAATTTTATGTGATTGAATTCCTTTGTTTTAACCCTGATGTACATTCTTGTATCCTCTATCGACATGACACCATGGGGAACTGAAGAGAAGGCGCCCAAAGGGTCATCCTCAAAAACCTTCATTGATTATTTCCTATAAGAGGTTCTATGTCTTTTTGTTGTATTTATGAAAATAGGAGTTGCCATAATCTATATGTCGAGATTTTAAAAGATTCAAAAGAAAGAATTTTCACAAGCTCACAATAGTACATAATTAAAAAGATACCCTTTTCTTCGTGAATAGCTGAAACTAGGGTTCACACCAGTCGCACTTTAATTCACTCCAAATCATTCTAAATCACTCTTCACCTTCTTCGAATGCACAAGTGGTCGAAATGCCTTCATGATTTCCCTTTATAGATTAATGCAATGCCCTAATTCATATTTAATGCAATTGAAATTCCAAAATATGACAAAACCTTTCATCCACACTGAAAAACCATACTATGCTACCCAAGCGAGCATACATACATATTTTATCCTAGTTTTTTTTTTAGAAACCTCTACCAATTCATCTCTTACAACATCACCTTGTGCCAAGGACTGACACACCTGAGATCAGGGGGTTCAAAATATTTTCTGCTAAAGCTCCCCCTAAGGCAATGTCAGGTCTAGTTTCTGGAGGAATTATCTACACCAACTAAGGGTACATATGCATCGAAATATTCTTATTCTTCTTTCTTTTTACATATCTTGCTCATTTCTTGCTTCATTTCATCTTTGTCAACCTTATTCATAGGTTCATTTTTTTTATTGGAGCATATTGCATTCCCTTTTTACTTTTGCATACCTTTGAGATATGTCTTCGTTTGTTGCAGTTATAACAGATAATATTTCTTTGATTTGATTGACTTCCATTAATCTAATATTTGCACTAATTCATTTTATGCCCATATTTGTTGCAATTATAACAATAACCAACAAAGGATTGATTTACTCTTCCTCCATTAAATTAGTTCATCATTTGAGTTTTGCATTCATTAGCTCTATGTCCAAACTTATTACAAGAATAAAATTGTTTGGGGAAAGAACCAGAGAACTAATTCATCCTACTTCTACATTCAGTCACCTTATGACCAAACTTGTTACATGAAAATGAAGTGACATTGAAAGATGGGTACCTTTGTGCATTTGGCTATCTAATAGGTAGTTTCCTTCTTGGATTTATTTTCTACTTCCCTTTACCTTGAGTCTTTTGATCATTTACTGCTTTTGATATTTCACTTGTTTCTAATCCCAACCCACCATTTTCATTAGAGGGTTTTTTTCCTACAATCAATTCATCAAGCCTAGTAGAGCTTGTCTTGAAACTATCATCACATAATTTTTACTTTTCTAGTACTACTCTTAGATTTATAACTTCTTGTTCTAGCCTAAAACATTCATCAAACTTGTCCTTCATTTCTAGATTCAAACAATATTCAATCATCTTCCTTTCTTCCACTTGTGGATTTAGTCTGAAAATATCTTCATTTGCTTGTTTCACTTGGTCACTGACTTCTCTATGTCTCTCTTTGAATTTATTTAGTTGCTCCTTCAACTTTTAGACACATTCATTTGATTCAACAAGATTCTCTTTCAGATCTCTATTAACAATTTTAGCTTTGTCAAGATAATCAATGAAAGTCTAAATATCTACATTATCACCCATTTGTTCAATCTCCAAGATCTTCCTCAAGCTGTTAGACTTCTCCAGAGGAACCAAGATCTGATACCAATTATTAAATACACAATATACTGAGAGGGGGGTGAATCAGTATATTCTTAAACTTATTGAACAAATACCATCCAATTAATCTAATGCATATGATAATTAGGACAAGTAGAAGCGTTAACTAAACATAAAGCACAACACAAGAGATGCCAATATTTTTATGTGAAAAATATAGAATGGGAAAAACCACGGTGAGAATTAACTCATAATATAGTAAAACCGGTTATAAGATATTACAAAAGGGGTGACTCACTACCAGGACTCACTATCCAAAAATGGAGGCTCACTGCCTACATAAATTGTAAAGACAAAATGGCTAACTACCGAAGATTGAACTGATGAAAGTACACCACCAATGAAAATTCAATTCCTTTGTAGCACAAGAAATTAATATGCCACCAAATCACTCTTCACTCTTATCACTTCCAAACAAAACCTACTAAAATTTGCATACAACTCCCTTACTACACATATCTTTAAAAAAATCTTATATATATATATATTTTATTGTCCATAGTTAGCAATCAAGTCAGCTTACAAAACTTCCTCTATAAAAATTCAGCTATGTGGCATGCAACATCATGGCGGCATGGATTAAAAAAAATTTAATCCATTTCTTTTTCAACCGCTTATTAGGTCAACCAACAATAGGCCTAATAGCAAACATGTAATCAAAAAAATGATACTGGTGGAAACCACAAGTATCTGTACGCACGAAATCCCATCCATGCATTCTTTTACCAATCATAGATCATTTCACAAAAACTTAGATATCAACAATTACCAAAGAGAAAATCCAGAGAAAAATACTGGAGGATGATTCTGCATTACTAGTTCATAATAGCGGATTACAATGAATTTGAATCTTCTAGATGCAACTCATATACTATAGTGACATCAATGACAACAAAAAATGTATCAAAAAATGTGATCTTCATTCTTCCAGCAACACAAACATGCAATTTCAAAGATGAAATAAAAATAAAGAAAAGGTGGATCTAGCTTCGACAAAAATGCACTCATTCGGAGGCCACGAAACTTCAAATCATCCACGGGGTGAGTAATCCAAGAGGGTGAGACACATTCACATAAGGTCGGTGTGCGCTCACACACCACATGAGTGGCTAAGGGAAATTCATGCCTAAAATCAACTTCCCATAAAACTATACCAAAATTATGCCTCTTGATAACTTTGATAAGGCACCACACAAAATGAATTTCAAGCTTCATGAGGCAAGAAAATATTTTTATGCTTGAAACTCAGGAACAAACAAGATGGCACTACAAACATGCAAAATTTATTACACAAGGTGGCCATATAACTGATGTAAATGTGAAATAGTGTAATGTATGTTCAAAGGAATTTTTATTAGTTCGTGTAAGGTCTCTTTTTAGGGAACATCATGCCCCATATCTCTAAGAGAGGAAAAGTCAAAGAAATATCATAGTCTCAAAGGAAATCAAACCCAATTATACCACCTAGAAAAGGATGCAACACAAGAATAAATAAAACTATATAGTGAAACATGAGTGTCGATGTATGGCCCCTCTTTAAAGCGGTTGCTAACACCATTATTGTGATAAATTTCTTTAAAGTAGAATCCATGAGATCTTATTCAAAAAGCCCTATTCCAAGTCATGTGTTTCCAATAAGCTACGTCATGAATAATTATGCCACATCTAAGCCAACTTAAGGCATGTCATCCATATCCCAAGCTTGATATTGTATATCCCAAGCTTGATATTGTATATATATGAAAGGTGATAAAATAGCCAAAAGATATGATGGCAATTTACATACAAGGTCAAGGATACCTAACCCCTTGCCCCCACTTAGTGTAGGACAAGGATGAGCTAAATAGGATGATGATAAATTTCAATTAGAGGAACTGGGTGCTTCAGTACAAGGAAGAGCACCACAATCCTTAAGATGTTGTATTTGATTACTCAAATCCTTACATTCATTCATAGAATGAACATTAACTCTATGATATGCGAAAAATAAATTCTTGTAGTAAAATTTCTTTCATGTTCGTGGAGGGAGAGATATCAAATGATCTTGAAGGAGTATCAACAAGATACTCTCTTGATCTCTAGTTGAATATGTTCATGTATTTTGTGACAAATATATATCTTGCTTAGTATAAGGTGTCATACCTCCACAAGATGCTTTATATTGCGAGATTTTGTTCTCTCCTTTATAGGAGGGTGTAAAATCTAACTAATTTGAATCATTAGTGTTTTGTGTGATGAAATTTATGTTAAGAAAATATCTCTCTATTTCTTTTATTTCTTTCAAAGTACAATAATTAAGACCACTAGTGTCTATTAGTTTAGGATGAACTAATATTAAAGTTGGCTTGAAAGGATGATTTGTAATAGTGTTGATATTAAGTGAAGGATTTTTTGTTTCTTTTGAGGGGTAATAACCAAGACCACTAGTATTTTCTTGCATGTGAGGATCTATAGGGACATGATACCTTGTTCTTTACCACCACATCATTTCCCAATATATCCAAGTTGTTTCATAAGTTCATAACATTTTCCATAAAGCTTTTTCATTTCTTTTGGACTCGGTGGTTTCTCATAAGTTCATAAAAGTTTGTTGTGTAATTTTTTGTCATTTTTTTTAAAGTGGTTGAGGTGGATGCTTTTCAGAGTATTTTTTTATGAGATTTATATTCTCACATGAATGTTGGTGTGAAATATAAGGAACCCCAATAATCTTCAAAGAGCTTTGTGGCTTCCTCAATGTGTTTATATTTGTATTTTTGTTGCACGGGTTCAACTTGTGTAGTTGGTGTTAATATTTTCAAAGGATTTTCTTTGCCTTTCTCAATGTTTGAAAAACTGTTTGAGTTAGGATCAACTTCAAGTGTGTACACTTTATTGTTGTAAATATATTTCATTTTATGATGAAGAGTAAAAGGTACCCCACTTATTACATGAATCCATGGTCTTCCTAAAAGAAGATTATATGATAGATCATGACATATAACATGGATTAGTGTTTCTAATGTGGTCTTTCTAGTTTTAATAGGTAAAGTGATCACACCAAGCAATTATTTTCCTACCTTATCAAATCCATGAATAGATAAAGAATTAGGTTGAATTTTTTATTTATCCACACCAAGCCTACCAAAAAGAATTATGCTAAAAGCATTAAGAGTGGAGCCATTGTCGAAAATGGTTATCTTTATGTCTCTTTGATTGTATCTAGCTATTATCATGAAAGCATCATTTTTTTTTTTGCACTTCCAAAGGAGGCAGCCCATGGTTATGAAAAATAATGTCAACGTTGTTCAAATTTATAGCTTGAATTTGGGCTTCTACTTAATTTACATTTTTCCTAGAGGGAACCATTACTTGTTGCAAGGAATTTTGAAGCATAGTGTGATAAGGTGAATTCTAAATTAGGTCCCATAGGGATATCTTTGTAGGAATATCCTTAAGTTGTTCAACAAGATCATACTCCTTCCCACAATGTGAAGTTAAATGAGGAGCACTAGGAAAGATAGGATTAGACAAATGTAAGATTGTTGATGGTGTTTTTCTTGGTTGCAGATTATTTCTAGTGTTATATGTTTGAGCAACAGTATTATGACTAGACTATTGCAAAAAAATATTCTTATTTGGGTAAAGGATAATTTTGGGTTTATTTTGAGTTTGAGGTTTGTGTGAAGGTGGGCAAAGGATGATTTTAGGTTGAATAATATTAACGTCCCTTAGTGAAGGAGAGTCTAATGTCACTTCATCATTGTCATCTAAGGAAGCTATATCTCTATTTTCAATGTTATCCTTTTCTTGCACCATGATATCTTCCCTAAGAGGAGAGTTTTTAGGAGAACGGAAAACTAGATGTTCATGACATTGAAAGGTTGGTTATTCAAAAATGACTTCATCATAGCTAAGGGAGGTTAGAATATCTTCTTTATCAATAGTGGAGACATTAAGAGAAGGCTCAATTTGATTTTCCTTTTTCTCTAAGGTCTCATTCTCTTATGCCATACTATTTACCTTAGTAGTAGATCTTGTAGGATATTCATCACATTCCATGGTTATATTTTGTAAAGTAGGTTCATCACAAGTAGGGGAAGCATCAAGAGAAGGAAAATTATGATTTTCATGCTTACCAAATAGATGTTTCCAAATAATAGGAGCATTAGGGAAGGGAGGGACAATAATATCATGACTCTTAATAGGTGCATCTTCTAACACTAAGCTATCTGACTTGCTTTGAGGAGGAATATTAGAAGGGCATATTTGATTGTCATGGCTCTCTATGATTTCATCCACTTTTGCTAAAACATTCTCACAAGCAAGAGATGAATGGAGACTAGGTAAGGTGATGTTTAGAAATGTGTCTATGATCTCATCTTCTTGTGTTATAATATGTTCCCAAGAGGTAGGAGGAGAGAGACAATCAAGACTCTCATGATTCTAATTGATTGTATCTTCCTTAACCAGGATACCTTCATTACTAGTAGGAGAGGTATCAAGAGAAGAAAAATTATGGATTTAATGATTGCCTATGCTTGTATCTTCTTGTACCATACCATCCTCACCAATAGGTAATGTAATATTAAGGATTTTTTCAATGGTTTGATTTCTTTCTCTAAGATGTTGTCATAACTATGAAAGATAGGAGAAGGATGGCTAACATGTTTCTCAATGACCTCACTATTGTATTCTAAATTGAACTCATAAGGGGGGATGTTTTACTTATGCAATCCATTCTTAACCATATAAAAAACACATTTCTTAAAAGGAAACATGATAATATGAAAAAGTAAACTATCTAATTTATGCAATTCTTCGAAAATGTAAAAAAATGTCTGACATATATAAAGATTCTTACTACTAAAATGATTTTTTAAAATGGTTTTAAAAAATATGACTACACTACATGTATGATTTGACCTAGATACCTAAAATAAAGGTATTGAAACTTTTGAAATTGATACTATATGTTACCAAAAAGCTTAGAAAGAACAAAAATGAGGTTTTTAATGTTGTAAAAGGTAGTGTAAAATCTAGAATGGGACTAATTCTCCCAGAGTAGAGTATGAGTCTTAGTTAGGTTTTTTTCATAACTTTCAAGAAATTTCAAGTGTTTTCTATTCATTCAGATTTGGATGATGTCTAAACTAAATGAAAATTCAAATTTCAAATGATTTTCAATGATGAAAGATGAAAAATATTCAACCTATATGCACCTTCACTATTGCAAGGTTTTGAAACCCTAGATGGAAATTAACTAATTGAAAACATAATGCAAAGTTAATGAAATATATATGTTGGATGATAATGAACTCCAAATCAGAAATGATATTTTTTAAATGTAGGTTCACAAAAATGTAAGATAGAAAATTGTCACCCCAAGGGTTTTAGGACCTAGGACAACAAGCTTTCAATACTCCACATTCAAGGAAATACTATATTTCTCAATAGAAAAGACAAATAGATATGACAATAAGGTTATCCTAGGGTTTAATTTATGATTACAAGAGGGGTTCAACACCAAGCTATGGCTTGGAAAAATGTATGAAATGCAAGGTCTAATGATTGAACTCAATGATGCAAGAAACTTCACTAAATCAACTATAAATGCAAATAAATTAGAACAACAAACTAGAAATGTAAAGAGGATCACTTGGAAACCTAAGGGAGCTTGAATGGAGACCAAAAACACTAAAGAACCTAAAATTTAGCCCTATTGAAACTCATACACCAGTCTGGGCATATCAGTCCTAGATCTGGGTTTTTGAGAGATAACTGGATTTTAGAAAAAGGGTATCCAAAATTACAAAAATATAAAAATACATCTTAACTAGGAATCATACATAAAGACTAGAATATGAGTCCAATTAGGGTTTTATAGAAATTCAAAGTCTGAATTTGGTATTCAATGTCCACTCTTTATGTTCCACTTTGTTTTCGAATCTAAAACCCTAATTTTGAATCTCCAAATGACTTTTTAGTGAAGATTACAACCCTGCAAATCAGGAGACAATTCCAATTTTTTTTGCAATATTGTAACATAATCTTCAATGATCCTTCATTTTATAAGACACCTAGATCTACAATCAAACATTTAAAGAGGATAAAACTTTTTGATTGTTAATGAGTGGGGGTTTGCCTTGGTCAAACCCTGTTTAGGTAACTAATCCAAATGATGATACAATGAAACAAGGATATTAAACATGAAACAAAGAACATGAAACATGAACAATGATACCTTGAATGATGCCTTGTAAATGATTTCTTGTAAATATGCAACTCAACATGAAATGGTCATGAAGGATGTAGATCTTGATCTTGACAAAAGGTGTATAACAATGCTTGATCTTGGATCTTCAATCCTACATCACAACACTAGATCAATAAATTTTTTGATGCTTGATAACATTGAAATGATGATAGATTTTGTATTTCCTCAATAATTGATAAATAATTTTTCCCTTGAAAGCTTTAAAATTGACCTTGAATGGTCGCTTGAATATTTTGTAATGTTTTGGAATGCTTAACTCTTGAGTGCTTGACTTGATATCATGATTTTTTTTATGAAACAATGATTTTATACCTCATTTATATAGTAAATTCATCTAGTATCTTGTGAATTACATCCCATAGGCTGACATACATGAAATTTGAACTTAAAATCTAGTTTTTCCCACTCAAAACTTTAAAAATAGGCCAAATGGGACTCATACACCATGAAACGAATATGGTTCTGAATTGGATGGGACTCAAACACCAACTGTGGCATATGGGTCCCACCCAGATGTGACTCAAATGGCCAAGGTGGCATATACGTCCCACATGGCCTATTTGAAGAGAGAATATTAAGGAGTGAGAAAATAAAGTTTATTTAAATTGATATTGTCAAGATTTTGATTGAAATATTCCTTGGGATGAATAATATAGTATTGTAGGGGCCTATTAATGATTATATAAAGGTTATAAATGTAGTAGGGCCCAAAAATCAATGTGAAAGTGTAAATAAATACATTTTATAACATAAAATTGAGGCAATGTGAAGTCTATTTAGCTTAGAAGGGCCCAAAATCCAATGTGAATATGTGCAACACATTATAATACTAGATTATGTCCATTTAGTTTACAAACCTCTTACATTTAATGTGAAGGTGTAAATAAATACACTTTACAACACTAAATTAAGGAAAAGTTAGGTTTATTTAGTTTAAAAAGGGCCCAAGGCCTAATGTGGATGTGTAAAACACATCACAACACTAGATCAAGGTGACCTTAAGTTAATTTTAACATTAATCATTCCCAAATTAAGATAAAATGTACCATCTCCAAGGGAGTACAATTTCCATCATTACACTAGGAATTTTTGAAAAATGTGTCCCATAGTTAAGCCTAGTGGGATTCATATGACACTTTTGGTGTATGACTCTTGTGTGGCCCAAAATTAAATTTAATTAAAATTATTTATGGGGTTTTATCCTCCTAGATCTGATGTTGGCTTGTAGTGTTGTAATTTTAAGAAAATTGGCATAAATAAGTATAAATACAAGGTTATTTCACTTTTTTTTCACCTAGCAAGTTGAATGACAATCCTTATAGAAAATTTGAGTTCACAAGAGAATTTAAGTGTTTTTAAGCATTATTCAAGTATCAAGCATCATGTCAAAGTCATCATGCATCATGTTTATTTTTGAGCTAACAATTGTGATGTAGGGTTTCATGATTCAAGTAAGTGTTCAAAATAAGAGCTATCACATTCAAGCAAGAGTCAAGATGTACATCCATTGAAGAACCTTCATACATTTTTGTAGCACTTTATTGCTATGGTTTGGTGAGTTGCGACATTAAATTTTGTTCATTCATAATTCATTTATCTCATTTGATTTCATTACAAGGTTTGATTACCAAAACTATGTTTGACTAAGGCAAACCACTTTCCACTAAGAAAACAACATTTTTCCCTCTCTTTAGTGTGTGATTTTCAGATCTAGGTTGAACACATATTGAAGAGAAATATTTGTGAAAAAATTTCAAGTTTTCAAGGTTGGCAAAGTTGTCACATCACTTACAAGATCATTGAAAGACTTCTTTAGTGTAGAATTCAATAATTCAAACTCAAAGATCAAGTTGAGAAGACTAAGCAGAGATTGAAGATTAGATTCAAGTCTTGATTTTCTAGAAAATCCTAACTATATTGATATGCCACTTCTAGCATATGAGTCCCATTACAGCGAAGTTTCTAGTTCAAGAGTTTTAGACACATCTCTACCAGATTTTTGTTCCTACCCAGAAACCCTATTTTAGGAATAACTGGCCCAAACTGGTGTATGAGTCCCAAAAAACATTAATTTCAAGTTTTTTATCATTTCAAGTATTCATCTATTCCTCTACAAATTTCCAGGTGCACACCTCTAATCTCCCAACTTTTTGTTCTAATTTACATACATTTCTAGATCATTTAGTGAAGTTTTGCACTACACTAGGTTCAAACATTAGGTCTTGCATTTTATTAGTCTTTCCAAGCCCTATCTTGGTGGTGAAACCCTCTTTAGTTTCTAATCACACCCTAGGACAAACTTTAGCAGATCTAATTCCTCCATTCCATCATTGGATTGAGATCTCTAAGGTTTCCTTGAGTGAAACAAGATAGTGAAATAGGAGGAACCCTATCTCTTCAAGGATAGAAACCCTTGTCCCCTATTTTTGATTTTTTTCCCTGTAATTGATCAAATTATACAATTAGTCACTCCCTAAGCAATCAAATCAATAAGCTTATTTTTAAACTTTATAGGGTTACTTAGGATACTTTAGTAAATGTAGGGATTGCAGATAGAAGGGTAGCTTCCAAGAAGGATAATAAGTTCATAACTTGTAATAGGGAAACCAAAGGGATAGAAGTTTCCAAGATGCTTTGACACTAAAGGTTAATGGGATGAAAGAGAATTTCTTGGAGCTAGTCTAATTGGGATTGCCTTCTCCATTTTTCTCAATGTGGCAATATTAATCGAGGCACAAATTAGGGAAGCCTCGGAAAATAAGCAACATGACTATTCATATTTCAAAACTTTTAGCCCATCACCAAGCATAGAGGAAATTGAAGGAATCTTGCACCCTCTATCTCAACTCTACTTTCACTTTGAAGCTATGCAAAAAAGACTAAGTGAGGTCTCTCTCAAAGAGATTCTTGATTTGGATCAAGCTTTTGAGGAGTTGCACACACTAGTTCAACCCTATGATGTAGATTAGGAATTCCTACATTTTGTATTCCTCAAACTCTAAGGCTCACATGTCTCTTTTTTCCTTTTCTTTATTTTTGATTTTTTGTTTGGTTCATGCCTTCGCAAGTGAAGTCCACCTAAGATTCATTAGTACTGTAGAGCCTTTTTTGGGGGAGTTTTTTTTTATGTTTTTGAATTTCGAGCCCTATGATTTGTTCTTTGTTTCTCTTTTTTCCTCTCCATTATCAAACTCATCCACGTTTTGCATAGATGCAATTTTGAGTGGATCACGAATCTTTGGTCGTATAAAGGAATGTGATGGTTCCATGTCTTGGATGTGATGCCTTTTGTATATCATTTAAATTTTGGACACAGAGGTTGAAATGTGGATACATCATGAGGGTTTTACCTAGAAGCTCTAAGGTATTTTCTTAAATGCTCACCCTTGTGTCATGTGTGTGTTAAATATTTAGTATACTAAGAGGGAGGTGAATCAATATATATTTAAATTTATTGAACAAATACAAACCAATTAATCCTAGGTAGATGATGAGAAAGATAATCAAAAGCATTAACTAAACGTGAAATATATAACACAAGACATCAAGATTTTTACATGGAAAACCCAAAATGGGAAAACAGTGGTGAGGATTAACTCACAATATAGTATTAACCGATTATAAGATATTATAACATGGTGGCTTATTGCTAGGACTCACTGTCCAAAATGGGAGGCTCACTACCTATAGAAATGAAGTAACAAAGATGGCTAACCACTAGACTTGAACTAATGAAATTAAACCACTAGTGCAGACTGAGTTCCTTTGTAGCACAAGACATTCGCATTCTAGCAAATCATAATTTTCTCTATTTGCTTCCACACACAATCTACCAACATTCGTATAACTCAACTCTGTTGCACATATCTTAAAAACACCTTGTATATACATATGATTGTCCATAATTAATCAATTAGGTCAGCTCCAATTAAACAAAAAACTTCCTCATAAAACTATTCAATTGTGTGGCACGTGATAATATGTCAGCATGGATTATACAAACAAAATTTAATCCATTTCTTTTTCACCTACTTGTTAGGTCAACCAACAATAGACCTTATGAAAAAAATGTAATAGAAAAAAGTTATACTAGAGGTGACCATGAGCATATGTACACATGAAATCTCGTCCATGCATTCTTATACGAATCATAGACCATTTCCCAAAAATTGAGATAACAAAAATTACCAGAGAGGAAATCCGAAGAAAAATACTAGAGGATAATTCTATATTACCAATTCAGAATACTAGATTACAAAGACTTTGAATCTTGTAGTTGCAACTCATTTATTATGATGAAATCAATGTCAAAAAAACTATATCAAAAGATTGGAACTTCTTATTCTTCCAACAATCTCCCCCTTTGTCATTTATGGCAACATGTGCCAAAAATATTTACCAACTACTATATTTTCTTTCTTTCCATTCTCCCCCTTTGACATAAAATATAAAGGTCGACCAACAACATGAAGAGAGAAAAAAATGTATACACAGGGTCTTGTATGAAGAGAATAGGGAATCAAACTACTGAAACTCCCCCTAAGGATTTTATCCCAAGCAATGCAAAAACGTAAAAAAGAAAAATTACCCAGAGGAGGGAGCACTTTGCAGTTCCTATAGAATGTCTTGCCATGATGCTTTGCCATCCTCCCAACTCTTCTTAGTAGAAACCACTAGTTTGTTCAAAGATTATAAAGCAATTAAATTTTCTTCAATTTTTACTAGCCAAAGAATTGGCTACAAGAGCATACTCCATCCTTACATTTTCACCAAGCAAACAAATTTTTTTGATTATCTCTTCCTTTGCTTCTGTAACATAAAAAACTTTTCTCTATGCACAAAATAGCATTCTAAGATGATCTATCTCTATCCATAGATACATTACAGGTGTCGAAGACAACAGTCATTTGGGACTCGATTGAGTCCATGAGATCTTTTATACTTTGTGTGGCATTAGTCCACCTTGTGCAATATGCAAGTACAAAGTTAGATTTAGCTTCACAAGCCTTCACAAATTCAAACCTTCTCTCTACATTGGTATGTGCCAAGGCACTTTTTTCATGGAGGATCAACAACCTCTTTTCATCTAGTTTCTCTTCTGCATCCTATTTGTTTTCTCAATAAGTCATGTGGCATGCTCCTTGAAGGAGTCCAATAAGAGATTCAATTTCTCAACTAGAGAGAGAGATGTGTGTATAGATGTATCTAATGTAACATCCTATAAGGCTTTAATAGAATCATCAATGAGTTCAGTTCCTTTTTTATATGGGTATGTGCAAGATCATCATGGAAAAAATAGGCCCTTAAGTGGCAATAAAATTCAAAAATTCAGAGTTAGGAAACTTGACATAAAAATTTGAATAAGTTGTCTATATTATTTAAAAAATATGTAAGAATAGAATCTTTAGAAAAATTAATGTAGTTTCTAAACTACTAGGGTTATTTTTAAGAACAAAAATCTATTTGGTGAAAATTTGAAATTTCAATGCAGTAGTACTTAAATTTTAGGGAAAAAATAAGAAGTAGGTGTTTATCTGACCACCCTAACCACAATAAAATGATAATATTTTTTTATAATATTTTAGATATAAGTAGGGGATTCATGTCCCGATGTGATGCATATTTTTTTGTAATTTGTTTCCAAGTAAATAATTAATTATGATTTTTTTATTACAAATTTTAAAAAATATAAAAACTAATATGTCTAACCACCTTAACTTGGTCAAAACTTCATGAAATTCAATAATTGTTTTTAAAATCCTATAGTATGCGAAGCATAGAATGTGACACATGTTTGGCATTCAAATAATGCGATACCGTCTGAAAGCTATAGATGTTTTTCAATAAGCCTATCAATCAAGACTTTAGTCGTAATTCAAATAGAAAATGAATAATAATTATTTATTAGATTCAAAGTAAATCATAATTTATATTGGTGGAAAGCTAAGAATCTCCTTTAAAAACCCTTTTCGTTTCATCAATTTTGGGTAAAAAAAACGTCATCAGCCACATGGGCCAGATGTCATGTCACTTAGTTATCACCACTTTTTGGCCCATCATGATCCTGCACATACCCATACATTTCTAAGATTTCTTTCCTACCAGATGCATGAAATACATTGTACAATACTGATTTGTGTACCAGAGAAATTTTGTTCATATCTGCAAAACCTTGATTCATATGAAGCTGTAAGAGTTCTGAAGGAATTACTGGTTGGAATTTTATCTACTTAGATATAGGTCCTTTCAATACATCATCACTAGAGGAGGATTCTCTAGTGGAGTTTTGTGATTCTAAAAATGTCTGGACTACTTCTTCATTCTCTCTAGAAATTTCATATATTCTCTTATTTTTGTCTTCTTCTTCCTCTACATTTTCTTCTTCCATCTCTTTTCCTTCTAACTTTTCTTCTTCTACCTTCTCCTTTTAAATTTCTTCTTCTTTTTCATCTTCCTTCTTCTTCCTCATTTTTATCTTCTTCTTCTTTGGGCTGAACTGGAGGGGTAGCAACATGAACTTTGGCTTCAATATTTTCTTCTACGTATTTTTCGATTTCTGGATTTTCATTAACAACATTCATTTCTAGTAGAGCTTCTATACTACCTATTTCTAGAAGAGTATTCAAGTCATTCATTTCCAAAGGCACGTTCTCATCAGCAGCATCGAAAGGAGGTTCTTCCATAAATTTTGTAGAAGTTTCTTTGTTAGGTTGAGGTGTCGAGCCAGATGTACCAATCATTCCATACCATTTTTTTTGTACTCTTGATAGTATTTATTATTTATTTCCTTATTCCTTTGATTTATTTCTTGTCCTTTATCATCAGAGTGTTAACTCTTCTCTTTACCCTATACATATTAGCACAAATATTCTTCAAAGATTCTAAATTATCTAGAGTCAGAGAGGATGTAATTTATTTGTAAGATTTATTTCTTATTTTCCCTTCTAGTTCAACTACCTCTACTCTTATTTTCATTAGTATTTCCCACAAATTTTCAGAAACATCACACTTAATGTCATCCCATTTAGCTTCCAAAATAATAACATATTTGATGATGGATATAATTATTGTTTCTTTATCATGTTCTCCTACTGAATCATACACTTCTGCTATGGTCTTCACCATATTATCTTGATTTACCAAATTATTCACCAAGATATCCAATTTGAGATGGGAACCATGTCTTACCAAAGAGGCACTCTTTTCTTCCTATTCCAAAGAAATATCTTCAGAAAAATTGGCTTCCTTTGCATTAGTTTCATTATCACTGACATTCTTCTCATTAGCATCCTCTGAGGATGACACATAGTGAACTCTCTTAGAACCAACACTAGTTTCTTTAGATGCACCTTCACCGAAGGAAACACTTACCCTTCTCCTTCTAGTTAGTTTTGCAATAGGGTATTCTTCCTCTTCCTCTTGATCATCAGTGACACTCATATTCTTCTCCCTAATAGACTTTTCTTTTCTCCCACATTGAGTAGGGGCAACTAGAGGAACAACTTCTATTTTTCTTGATCTAGGTGGGTCTAAAAGGGGCAAGGCCTTTGTCTTTGTTAGTTGAGGTGGGTTCAATCTTCACTGTAGATGATCCAGAAGATTGTATGGAAGGAGGGATCCTATTGGATCTCCTTACACTAGGTGATTCTTCAAACTTTTGTCTTCTGGAATCTCTTCCTAGATTTATTTCTTCTTTTGTCAAACCTGATTTCTTGAGCATTTATTTTACATTTTTCTTTGGTTTGGCTTTGTTGTAGTCAAGATGGACTTTCATGGATTTCTCTGCATATGTTCCAATCCGGGGTTCATTTGGATATTTAAGACTCCTCAAAAAGAGTTGCACATATCCTTTAGCCACTTCTCTTGTGATCTCATAACCTAGAGGATGAATCCAAATGGTATAGGGTTCAACTACTTCTATCATACACTGATTAGATGATACATGAAATATAATGTCATTTTTTATATTTTTCAACAATCTTCCTCAAAATTTTGTCTCTCATTAATATTTTTATTAAACATAGAAAATAATGTCATTAGGGAATTTTTTGCATTGTTCACATCACCCAAGTTACCTATGTGATCAAAAATTTGATGGAAAATAGGTCTGGATGGGTCCCAAAACATTGTTTCTAATTTTCCCAGAAGCATTCTAAGAAAGTAAAATAGTAGGAAAAAAATTAGAGATCCAAACTTGAAAGGATACTTCTTCTCTTTAGAAATTATTAGGTTCTCAAGTAGTTGTTCTCTTAGAAGCTCACAAAGATCATAGTTTGCATCGTTTACCATCATGTCATAACCAGTAAAAATTGTTGTGGTAGACACAATATTCTCTATGTTGGTGAAGTAGATTTTATGACCAATCATTATGGATGCATACTTCATAGCTGGACTAGTGATAGGATTTTTTGTGAGAGCCCTCTTGTCATAATTTGCACTGGTGAGACTAGTCACCATATCATTTTTCATTATTTTTAGTACAGGCACTAGATAGGTGTCACGAAGCTTGGTGACGACTTTCATTGATTCTTTGGTTATTAGGTGTGGTTCATGAGTCCCCAAGAATTAATCATGCATTCTGCCAAGGACCAACTTGACATACTGATCATCTACTATAGAACAAAAATTTGGAAAGTTGTTCCAACGATCCAAATTCTTTGTCGCAAGATTTGAGTACTTGTGTTTTACCATAAAGTCATCTCCAGTGAGGTCATTTAGCCACATATCAATCAATTTGATATGATTGAATTCTTCAGTCTTAACCCTAATGTACATTCTTGTATCCTCTATCAGCATGATGCCATGAGGAACTAAAGAGAAAGTGCCCATAGGGTCATCCTCAAAAACCTTCATTGAGTATTTTTTATATGAGGGTCTAGGTCTTTCTTTTGTGTTTACAACCACATGAGTCACCATTTTCTATATTTCAAGATTCTAAAATATTCAAGAAAGAGTTTTTACAAGCTCATAGAAACACAAAATCAAAAATAAATACCTTTTTCTTCACAAATGGCTAAAACTAGGGTTTGCACCCATCCCACAACAATTCTCTGCAAATTTCTCTAAGTCGCTCTTTGCCTTCTTCGAATGTCAAAGTGATCGAAATGCCTTTATAATTTCTCTTTATAGATTAATGTGATGCCCTAATTCTCATTTAATTCACTTGGAATTTGAAAATCTGATGGGTAAAAGCAAGAAGTTAGGTCTATGATGAGGGGAAGATTTGGCCAAAAAAAATTTCATAGGAAACGCATACATGTTTTTAAAAAATGCATACTCATTATGGCTCGAGTACTTGAGCCTAAATCCGAATGTGTATGTGTTATGATTCGGGTACGTGAACCTAAAACGTGTAGGTGTTATGAATGCGTACGTGTTTTGAAACACGTACATGTTTCTTAAAGATTTTTTTTAAAAAATACGTGACTATGTTTTCATTTTCACTATGAATTCGAGTCATGCCAGAGAAGGAGAAGGAAGATTGCATATGCATTTCGAAGGGCCTGATTGAAGAAAATTTTCACTGCCACCTCCTCTCGTCGACACAACCGACCTCAGTGACCTCTAGGTTGGTTGAATTCTACCATTTTTTTCTTTATATATTGCATTTTTGTTTTATAATTGTTATTGAGTTTGTTTTAGTTTAATATTTTATAGTTTTTAAATTGTATTTAATTAACCAAAAACATCAACGAAACAAACAACATTAAATTGTAAACTAAAAACCATAAAAAATAAACCTAAAATGGACACATTTAATTTAGAAATTTTAAAACCCTAAACCCTAGGTTCCAAAAAATATAGGTCCTTAAAAACTAATTTACCCAAGTTATTCCTTGGACCTAAACCCTAAAACATAAACTAAAACCATATTTACCCTAAAACCTAAACCTAAAACCCTAATATTTTCACCTTTTAGATAGTTCTTGACTTGAAACAAATCATAGGATAAATTAATGAGGTTGATCTAATTTAGATTGATCATGTTGCTAGATGTTACACCATTTCCATACTCAACTATATAGTTTAAAACATTCTCATTTTTTTAGTATGGTTACAAGTTTCAATCTCATTAGGAATGATCATGTTGCTCTTGCTCAAATTGAGTAATTTCAATTTGGAAATTTCCCACCTTCCTTGCTTTATTTTGCATCCTCCTTCTCATTGGTTCTTAACTTTCACTTCACATAATTTTAGAAGTATCCCTCCTTGGAGGTTTCTTACATTTTTTATTTGACATCGATATGTTTTCATGCCATCAAATCTCTAAATAATTTATAGTAAAGTTCTAATTTGTTCCATTTTTGCATGATAAATTATGCACACCAATTCACATGTATAAATATGATTTCATTGTAAAACAAAAAAAAATAGTGAAGTCTTTGTGTACTTAAAGAATCTATTTTCAATATGTGAATAGATCTCAAGCTCATCTTTGTTTATTTTGTACATTTCAATTGCCACTAGCATATAACTATGTGTCCCTTTGAATGTCTTCTATTAATTTTTTATTCTTATCTTTAGTATGCTTTGAAAACAATGAATGAGATTATAAATTAATGTTAGTGTTGAACTTATAATTTATTCTTAACTACTTTTTCCCACTATAGAGAACTTGTCTCTCTTATCATGGAATTTTAAAATTTAGATAAATCAATATATGTCCTCGGATTTAATTAAATTCTATGTCATACTTGATAAATACATGTATTCACAATCGATATACCTTAGCTCTATAGATATAATCTTGTTGGGAAACAACCACACCTATGAGTAAAGTTCACCTAGCCCCAAAAGGTAAGCTCTATACCCATAAAAACTTCGAAGAATAAATTACTTATTGATGAATTAGTTAATTAATGATAGGCTTGATATTTATGAGCTCCATTGAGCACCCTTGTCTAACAATAATCCTAATATATATAGAATCTAGTATAATGTTTACTTGAATTAAACTACATGGTTTTCATCGTTTACCCATTTTGACACTCATTCTTGAGTATTTCATAGCCTAAATTATCTTGGGGACCTTTCCTTCTCTTTTTCCACCTTTGTATATGTAATATAAGACACTCTAAACAACCCCTAACTTCCTATTAACACCCAATTTGACAGATCAAATTTTTATATCTACATGTGTTTTATTTTTCATTCTTTAGTTTTTTACCTATAGAAATTAAATGGTTCTTCACCTCATGTTCACAGTCTCTATTTCTACTCTTCTTATTTAATTTTTCCAATAATGATTCAAAGAAGCCTCATTGTTGATATTGTAGCCTTTTGTGAGCTCTCAATTCTTGATACATTTTATTCAACTCCGATTTTAAATGTTGATGGTGATTTATTTAAATAAATCTTACATATTTACCTTAGTCCATGTGGTTTTATTTATTTTAAATAAATCAATTAATACATATCATCAAATTTGGCTATAGTTTAATTATCAAGTGATATCTAGCTAAAAAATAAGTTTATGGATTCAATTTAATGTGTACATGCAATGGATTTTTAATTTTATGGATTTTTTAATGTTAGAAATCGAATGGAATTCAAATGAAATGTATTTTTAATTTTTGCATGTTTAATGTGATTTTTAAATAACTTTCAAATTGTGTGCATTATTTAATTAGTTTGTTGATATATATATTTTAATTGTTTAAAATACAGTTGCCATTTAATTACATTCACATGGATCCAAAATTTAACATAGAGGATTTTATGCTTGATGCACAAATTCCTATATATCCCATACATCCAAAACCACCACCACAATTAAACCCCACACCTCCAAACTCTCCACCTCCAAACCCCCCACCCCCCATAGTAGATCAAAATCAGTTGAGAGAGAGAATTATGGAAAATCTTATTGTGATTCATGGCAATATAGATCTAATAAAAAATGAGCCTAGAATCCCCCCCATATTGCACAATTTGCATCTACGATGCAAACTATTGTCAATTTTGTTTGATCTATTTATCTAGACCTAGATAAGTTCCATCAATGGAGACAATATTGGAGACAATTATATGTAGATGGATTGTCTAATAAGGAAATTAATGACCTTAAAATTACCAAACAAGCCATGTGCCAATATATTTTTAACCCCTAAACAAACCAACCAATTCCACCCACCAAAAAATGAATTTCAATTTTATGTTGTAGGCACCCCTAGATAGCTACACATTTTGGGATAGATGGTGGATGGTGTTTGATAATCCACCACATGGAAATTCTGATGTTCCCCTATACTTTTTGAGAAATTTATGGGCTGAGTTTGAGTTGGGTTTAAAACCCAACTATTTTGATATGAGGTCATTTTAGGGAGCTGGGTGTGGCATGCCCCAACATAGACTAGGAGCACGTGTCGATCCTTAGCAATGTGCTCTAATTGCTCCTATTGTTCCTCCTCCTTCTCCTAGTGTTCTCATTTTATTTCAGTAGTAGACCATGTTATTAACACTAGGAGAATTGAGTTCACTTTTAGGACATCTCACTCATCACACTACACATGTGATGACTAAAGTGGCCGATAGAGAGCATGGAGGCTTGGGCTATAGGAATACTCAGGAATCCACTTCAGGTGACCCACATGCATCTGGGATAGATTCATATATGGATTTACTATATTTTGAGGATCATCCTACATAGGTATGTTCATCTTTTGAACTTAATTCTTTTTATTTGTAATATGCAAAATTCATGTAAATAATAACATCAAATTATATATAATATAATATTAATTCAGTAAGTGTTTGATGTAGACGCATGATCACATGATGCCTGAAACTCAAAATGATCATGTCTATATGTCAAGTGTTGTAGATCTGGGCTCACCTTTTGGTCAGGTACTTGAACCAATATATATTAAATAATTTGTGTGGATATATCTATTTTTTTTATTTTGTACACATGTGTGAAATGATATATTATATCTAGATGCAAGGAGAGCATATGATACCTAGTAATGACCAACCACAAGTTGTGGTGAGTGCTCTTGAGCCATCATCAGCTCAGGTGTTTGATTCAAAAGTTTGTTAAGTTTAAATTAAATACACATCATAGATCTAATTTAATTTGTTCATCTACATACACATGCATGAATGATCTATACAAAATGTTGTACATCTAAATGTAGGGATTTCATTCAATACCCATTATAGGTGCACCTGAGACATCGTCAACATTTATGCATGAGAAATCTCAGGTGCGTGATCATGAGGTCATATCATTTGAGGTTGTAAACTTTAATAAATTTCCTATAAAAAATTTATGGTCCTTTTAAATATATATATTCGAGGTTTTAATATATTGTTTTATTTATATGAATATGCAGGATATAGTAGATTAGGCATTTGGATCTTCTCAACTGACACTTATTCTATCCATTCAAAAAAATGTGCCAGTAGATTCACATGATCATGTGGTAATTTATGCATTCTAAAAATCATTTTTACTGTATTTACTAGATATTTAATTAAATTTATATTTTTATCTAAAAGTTTATATTTTTAAGTTTAAATATGTTTAATTATATCAAAATTTCTAAATAGCTTTAAATCTAATTTCAATTTCCTTTTACTCTTTTACAACACGATGTGGGTACATCTAATAAACATTGAACAAAGAGGAGACTTCATTTAACTTATCAACCTGATAGTTAGATGGTTTTAAATTTTAAATGGACTATAGATCTATAGTTTTATTTAAATATATGTGTTGGACTTGACATATAAATTTTGAACATGTTATTTATGGACCATTTCACATAAATTATATCGATTAATATTTTCATATTTGTGTTTATTTATATCAGTTGACTTTAATATGATGATTATATATGCAGTCAATTATGATTGTGTTATGTTCATTTTTATGATTATATGCACTCATGTATGTATAGATATTTTAACTAAGTTTCAAGAAATACGTGCACTATATAAATTCTTATATCTAGAATCAAATTTCATATATATAATTTATCACATGGTTAGGTGCCAAATTAATCGATGGTGGATGGTGTTTGATAATCGACCAAAAATATATAATGTATATTGATGTTTAATAAAAATATATAACATGATGAAGAATATATGTGCATGTACATACAATTAAAGCTTATCAACTTTTATGTGAAGACGAAAAATTGATATTTACATAGTCTCTTGATAAAATATTTTTTTAGTGACAATCACATGGTAGACTGAATTGATGAGAACCTACAAAAATAATTAGTGTAAGTAAACTAACTAGAAGTTTTATGTGTCATTTAAGTAAATAATTCAAGCAAGAAAAGAACAATATATAATAAAAGTTAGAAAATTGGATCTTATAAATTCCATATAAATTCAAATGATGTTTTCCATAGGATGGATTAAGGGGACCTAAGAGGATATAGATTAAGGGGGATCCTAAGAGAATGCTTTAAGGGGAGATAAGTGGATGGCTTAAGGGGATGCAAGAGGGTGGATTAAGGAGAGTTGATAGAATTCCTTCAAGGGATGTAAGAGGATGGATTAAGGGGATTTTATAGAATGACCGAAAGGGATGTAAGAGGGTGGATTAAGGGGATGCATGTCATGAAACCTAGTATATGGCTTAACAGGTCCTAAGAGGATGGCTTAAGGGGAATTGTGAGAGTGACTTAAGGGATGCAAGATTGTGGATTAAGGGTATGTAAGAGGAAATGACTTAAAGCTCCTTTAAGAGGATTCCTTAATGGGATGCAATAGGGTGGATTAAGGATCCTTTAAGATGATGGCTTAAGGGGATGCAAGAGGGTAGATTAAGGGGAGTTGATAGAATTAATTTAAGGGATGTAAGAGGTGGATTAAGGGGATTTGATAGAATGAATTGAAGGTATGTAAGAGGGTGGAACCCTAGAAACCCTAGAACCCTAAGGGTAATATAATGATTTGACTTAAGGGGAGTTGATAGAATGAACCCTAAACCTTAAACCATATGACCTAAAGACTAGGAGATGAACCCTAAACCCTTAAAACCCATATAGATTTTTTATTCTAAGCATCTCATGAATCCTACAAACCCTAAACCCTAAACCATACAACCTAAAAACTAAGAGATGAACTGTAAACCCTTAAAACCCATATAGATTTTTTATTTTAAGCATCTCATGAATCCTAGAAACCCTAAACCCTAAACCATAGGAGCTAAAGACTAAGAGATGAACCGTAAACCCTTCAAACCCATATATATGACTTAAGGGGATACAAGTGGATGGATTAAGGGGTCCTAAGAAGATGGCTTAAGGGGTGTTGAGAGAGTGACTTAAGGGGATGCAAGTGGATGGATTAAGGGTGGATATACAATGATATGGATTAAGGGGTCCAAAGAGGATGGATTAAGGGGTGTTGAGAGAGTGACTTAAGGGGATGCAAGAGGATGGATTAAAGGTAGATATATGAGGATATGAATTAAGGGTTCCTAATAGAATGGCTTAAGGGGAATTAATAGAGAGACTTAAGGGGATGCAAGAGGATAGACTAATGTTATAGAAGGGGATGTATTAAGGGGTGTTGAGAGAGTGACTTAAGGGGATGCAAGATGATAGATTAAGGTTAGATGCACAAGGATATGGATTACGAGATCCTAATAGAATGGATTAAGGATAATTAATAGAGAGACTTAAGGGGATGTAAGAGGATGGATTAATGGTACATAAGGGGATGACTTAAGGGGTGTTGAGAGAGTGACTTAAGGGGATGCAGGAGGATGGATTAAGGGTAGATATATGAGGATATGTATTAAGGGGTCCTAATAGAATGGATTAAGGGGAATTAATAGAGAGACTTAAAGGGGATGAAAGAGGATTGATTAATGGTACATAAGAGGATAACTTAAGGGGTTTTAAGAGAATGGCTTAAGCGGATATGAAATCAATTATAAACTTTTTATAAAATGACAATGAATTAAATTAAATTTTATATTTATACTCTAAAATAAACGTATCTAGAACTATATAGTTACCTGTCTCTAGATTTGAATTCCATTGTAATAAGAGTGCATCTCCTCTCTTTTTTGTAAAGAAACTAGTTTCAAGGGAGACCTGAAATAAAAAATGATATAAAACTTTAATTGGGAAATGACTAAAGAAAAATATATATATTAGTTAAATATATATACAACTAGATATATACTTAACATTATTTATTTACTCTGTTGTACCATCTGCATCCTCTCTTTTTTGTAATGCATCTATAATTGTCTCATGATCATCCATTGAAAGTGTCCATAAAAATTTATCAGCAGGCCCCTTGATATCTAACTAGTTTTATATTGGTTGCCAAAATCAAATGTGAATAATGTATAATCTTCTTGTTTCTTTCATAATCTTCAAATGTAGGAAAGCCATTCTTTCTTATCAAGTATTTTTGAAGCCAGGTGCCAACAACAACCATTGAACCAATTGGATACTCAAATTTTTCATCATCCACTGTAGGATGTACCAAATTATATTTTCTCTCAACACATCTAGCCAACTAGTACTTTGTCTCCTCTTCATTCCCTTGAGGTGCAACAAAATCATACACATGTCTTGCAAAAATTAATAAAAAATTCAAAAAAGAGCAACTTATATTTAATTCACATATAAACATGCATACATATAAAATTCAACTCAATAAATAATGTACCTTCTTGTACAAGATTTGAAACATGATCATAATTATCTAATGCGAACACTTGATTATCCTCAATTGTCATTCCATGTTGAACATGTTTCGATTTAGGTGTTAAGGCTCTTTATTGCCATTGTTCGACGCATTCCATATTTTCGCATGCCTCTTAATCACTTGCAATACAAAATTGACAAAATCATGCCAACTCCATTGTCCATATTGTCTACATTTTTTTATTTGAACTCTTAAACGAATGCCATTTTGCAGATCCATTAATTGTTTCACAATCTTGTCGAGAAAAAATATCATTTTCTTCAACTAACCAAAAGAAGCATCGAATTATTGAGCTCTCACTTTTTCTTGTAGATAATTTGGTATTGCACCAATCTACAATTGCACATGCATCTCTAAATTTCACAGCATCCTCAAATTTTAGTATCTCTTGAGCAAGAGATCTTTTCACACATGCACCTACTCCATCATTGTAATGCCCTGCCAAGTGACCTTAAATGAAGTTGCAATTAACGTCTTAAGCGAACCAAATTTTTTTTATAAAGTGCATTTAACATACACATTCACTTACTAATTAACAACAACCTCTAAGGCTGCAAGGTTAGGATTACTAAAATCCACACATACATATTACATATAACCATAGCATTATAAACTTTATGAAATAAACATCATCCATCATAAGAATACCATGTAACATAATAAGATAATCAACCAAGATATAATCTCATAATCATTATCTTAATCCAATAGTTACATCACTCATTCCCAGAATGAGACAATAGTACAAATGTATTACAATTACATAACTCCACCTCATAACAAAAGAGGGATAAAATATTACAATACAAGAAAAGAATAACAAGAATCGTGAGTTGTCCATCTGGATGTCTCGCCACCAAGTACTGAAGATAGATGGGGACCCAATGGTTTTGGTGCATGTTTCACCCAACCAAGTGGTACCCAAAGGCCCACCCCCCATGCTAGGAGATAGTGACAAAGTAACATGGAAAAAGATCTACAACCACTAACCAAAGGAAAACTCATACTGATATAGCCAAACAAATGAGCTAACAAGTACAAATCAAGTACAACTCCAACATCACTGACATAGGTCACATTGCTTCCAGACATAAAATAGATCAAGTATGTTCACAGAACCATACACATAAAACAATTAACCACAGTTGTCCTAGATAGAGTGTCATCACATAGTAGTCATGAGATCTCCTCTGGGCATCCTTCATAGGCTCCGATAATCCTGGTGGCCTCAACCGAATCCTAGCCCTCATACTCACTCATGTGGCATCAAATACCTCTTGTACTAACAAGATAGATGACTATGCCATTCTAGGGCTTCCCACTCATCCCAAGTCTAAACGAGCCCTTGTGCCTATGAGTGAGGATTAGATTATCTTGATTAGTGTGAATGCATCCTAATCATATAAGTACATTAATTTAATTATCACTTGATTAACTCACTTTTGAAGGTTACTCGGTTTACCACTTTGGGTTCCAACCCCTAACAAAAGCCACTCTTTTATTCGACAACACACACCCAAACAATCCACCAAGGGAAATACAAGTGCATACCAACTAGGCATCATAATCCACTCCAACACAATGAGGAAACAAATGATAGAACTCACTCCAAATATCTTGGAGGCAACAAACACATAGTCCACTCCTTTGACAAGAGGCACAAAACATCCCCGTTCATGGAAACCGAGTAAAACTGAAAAGACGCCATGCACTACCCAAGGGAAAATAACTGGATGGCATAAAGATTCAACAACCCTTATCTTCTAAGTTCTTCTAGAAGACTTATAATTTAGGACTAACACTAAATCCCAAAACCCACAATGCAACTTGACGATATAGCAACAAAAGCATTCAAGTCATTAATCAAATCTAATATTTGGATTTCCTAAATCCATCTTCAATCATTAGGTAACATTAACAAGGCCAAAGGCACATTTACAATGTTCACTCAAATAATCATATACCCATATTTCCATTTCCATTATAGGAAGTCTTAAACAATTTAAACTTACATCCCCTTACGAAATACAGAGAAACTAGAACATTTAAGGCAATCACGAGAAAGTTACTATTTTTGGATATTCTATATCCATATCTCTTTCATATTTCATTCACAATAAATTAATTTCTCTAATGGAAATAAAATAAATTAAAATAACTACTTGCCTCATCAATATAAACAACTTCTTAATTTATTTTTAAATCGACACAAATCCATGCAGGTAAACTCTTTCCATTTCCTAACCAAATCTTACATCTCATTTAATTTTCTATTTAGAACATGCAATCACTTTAATATAATAAAATATTGTGTCTCTATCCACTTTCCCATATACACTAATCAATCCATTTTTAAATCTCTATTAAATAATATATTGCATGCATCTTATTAAAATAAAATATGATAATGAATTTACACTTAATATATATATATATATATATGCTCCATATTATATATACACCAATTATATATATTAATAAATTTAATTATATATATTCTTTAATATTCCAATTACAACGATTAAATTGCTCTATGGAAATAAATAAAACATAATAACTATTTGCCTTTTTCAATATAATCATCTCCTAAAATTTGCCTTCAATACAACATAAAACAATTGCAAATAGTCTCTTCAATTTTCTATCTAAAACTTATATCTCTTTCAATTTTTTTTTCTATTTATAACATGTAATTTCTTCTATATATAAAAATATCTTTTGGCTTATCTATTTAACCATGCATTCATATTGTTTCCAAATAAATCTCATAAATTAAACAAACATTCAAATATAAATACTTCTACAATTCTTCAATATATTTAAATATCATTTTCCTTAACAATTTATCCATGTATACACAACTTATCTTTTAAAATTTTCATGCAAAACTAAATTACATGCATCTAACTAAAAATAAGACAAAATATTAAACTATAAATTTAAATATACTTGCCCATGTTACTCATGCATTATATCCGTGTAACCAAATATTCTTATTTAAAAATAAACATGAAATAATAATTATTCCTTTAATACTACATTACATATATATTAATTATATATATATATATATATATATATATATATATATATATATATCTCTTTTAAATATATGTATGTATTAAATTTATACCATTGCTTATTTCTTACTAAACAAATTATTTTAATCCAAAATCAATATATTAAAAATGGCATATATAAATAATATATACATTGTATATATACCATAAATATCAAATATAATTATAATGCTAAATAAAAATTATCCTTTAAAACCAAGGGCGGACGTCACTGTTCACGCACAGTGAACAACCTAAAAAAAAATAATATAAAAAAAAACAATAAATAAAGGGTTTGGGGAGGGGTCGGCTATGGCCGAACCCCCGCCCCCTTACCTGCCCTGGCGGCGACCTCCCCATGGGGGTTGCACTACCTTCAAAGACAACACTCCCTCCATACAATGGAGGGCGTTGCCTTTGAAAGCAGTCGCACCCTCCATACAAAGGGGGCGGTGGGGTGTGAATAGCACCCCCACCGAAATTAATGCGGCCACTAAAAAAAACGAGCGAATGAAAAAAATTCGCTTAACCTAGTTTACTTTAAAAAAACGAAAATCACATTCTTTTCCTTTACACAGAAAATCGTCGGTCGTGTGGCAGCGAATATATATTAAAGAACAGTATATTTTAATATATATAAAAACTGTATATATATATTATATATATATATAAACATATATATATGTATATATAATATATATATATATATATATATAAAAGGGTTTATCATGATGAATAAATTGAAGAAATTTTGTGAAAATAAACACTTACAGGCAAAATTGTAAAGCTTCTTCAGAAAATCTCAAATTTCATAAAAACTCAAAAATTAATTACCTTAAACCATTTTTTTTAATTCTTGAACAATAAAGTCTAAAAGTGATAAAAATTAAAACTCAAAGTTTCTAAAACCCTAAGGTTTCTCCCAGCTAATTTCCACAAAGATTTTCAAAATAAATTTGATTTTGTACAAATGTTACATTTTCTAAAAACATTCTAAATGTATTGTTCAACCTCTATGTTTGATTCCAAACAAACTAATTGATTTCCTCAAATAATTTAAATTCAACTGAGGTTTTCACAATTTTCATTCAAGAATTTTCACAAAAACAAAAGCTATAAATTTAATTAATTCTTTTCTTCTAATAACAAACTTATTTTCTAAAATAGATTTAACAAACAAATCTTTAATCACTGCTATTTTAAAACAATCAAGAACAATAAAACACAAAGAGGAAAACCTGGTTCAAGAAGCTACAGGAAAAGATTAATTTCTGATGCCAGCCTCCTCCACCGATCTCCCGAATTTTCTTCAATCATGCAACAAATCCAATCCAAAACCCAACAAATGCAAACAATCTTTCCTCCAATCAATTCTACAATCAAAAATTTCTTCAAACCCTTCTTTGTGTAAATTTTTCCAAAATTTCTTCTCTGCTATAAAAATGATTTTTTTCTAAAAAGCCTTCTCCCCCAAAATTAAAACATGCATTCCTTATAAATCAAAAATACCTAATATAACCCTAATTCACATTACATGCAAATTATATATTAATTTCAATTTCAAATTTCGAAAACCTACTTTCAATGAAATTTCAAATAATAAATTAATTTCCAAAGTTGCAACTAATTTCCCAAATAAAAATTTAATTACAATTTCTAATTTAATTCCCACAAGATGAAATTAAATTCCAAAATTAATTTTAATTCTTTTATTTCCTTTCATTTTCTTGCATCACATTTAATTAATTAATTTAATTATTTAATAACTAAATTCAACCCCCTTGGATTAAATTTAATTAATTAAATAAATTAAATATAATTAATTAATTTAAATATAAACTTTTATCCACATTGCATTATTTAAATTAAATAACCATCAACATGATTTAAATGCAATTATTCTAAATATCTATTTCCAAATCAAGAATCCTTCAGAATTAAATAACATTAAAGCAAGACAGACAATGACTCGACACACACGACTGATGACACACTAAGGCTAGGGTGTAAACTTGACACATGTTACCTAGCTACTATCTCCCATTCAACTTAACCGTTGGATCAACACGCTCAAACATATGAAACCAGGTGGAGTTGATGTCATGTATCTGCAATCTTGAAACCAAGTAAACAACATCATGCAGTATATCCAACATATAATAGACATCGTGAAGAAGAAATTATGGATTCACAGGGCGCTCGCAAGCGAGTGATGCGAACCCGTCCTCTTCACCCATACACTCATCAAAACTGACACTTCCATCATAATTCCAATAATCTCATAATAACATCTCATGCTAACTCTACAACATCATTAATCCATAATGCATGTGAAACAATAATCTTATAACCACATCCCACAATAATAGTTGTCGCTCAATAGTAGCGATCAAAACATCATAACAAAATGTATCCAGTATCAAAGTGACTGCAACCAAACATAACATAAAGCAAACCGAATGAGAAGCAAAACGGAGGGGTATTACAATCATGTTCTCCCTTACCATGATTGGCTTCAAAAAAACTTCATATGTGTTGGATATTATTTTACTTATGAAATATACATAACCAATAAAACATTCTTGAATTTTTTAATTGACCCATGCAATTATCCTACCATACGAGATGTTCTAGCATTTCAATTCCTCTCTTTTAGTTTTTTGTAAAATATATCAAAACAATATTGAACAAATTTAGATGAATGTAATAAATTATCACTTAGATAAAAATGGTACTCTCTCAAAAAAATTCTATTATCTTCTTTGCTATAATCTACGTGTCTATAAACAATATGAAAAAATATAGCTACTTGCACTTAATTATAATATTGTGATTGAATTTCTTCTTGTGGAGCAAGAGTATAATTTTTAGCAAAATCAACAACTAACAATATAGTTCCAATTGGGAATGTGCTTTTACATAAATGAAATTGATTATCAAGCCAATGCGCATACTGAGAGTGTTGAACATATATAGGTACAATCTTATAATTAAATTCTTTAATAAATGCATGCACACTAAATTTTCCATAATTAGCTCACAACGTTTTCCATATTTTAATGTATACTCAACATTTTTAAATTTGTTTACATGATCCACTATTTTTTGTCCAAATTCATCTAAACTACTTTCATGCATACATTCTCCTAATAATGAAAAGTTAGCAAATCTATCACATTCTCCAGAAATACATGCTTTTAAATAAAATAAGTTTCCATTAGAGGGTTCACAAAACAAATGTGCTATAAAATATTTGATTCTTTCAGGTGTCATATTAATACCATAAATGTCCCACATAATTTGGTTAGCATGCAAAGTGCATATTATATATCAAAAACTATCATAATAATAATGAAATTGTACATGAGTCTTACAACAACAAGAGATTCATTGCTTATTAATTCTAACATACCAAGCTTTATACTTTTCAAATGATCTTTGACTTATGTTAATATTCAATGGTAAGATTGAAGCATCTACAATTTTTTTATCTAGTTCAATTTGAGTCATATCTAAGAGATTCTTTGGATGAGGTTCATGAATTTTTGAACCCAACCTTAATTTTAAGACATCTCTAATGAAAGGTGATACTCTTGTATTATCATGCCAAAACTTATGGATTAAAGAATTAATTTCATTAGTAAATTTCATGTCTGATCTTGGGATTCTACCACTAAAACTCCAACATTGATTAATTGGATCCTTTTCAATACTTTCTCTTCTTTTAGCAGCTCTTATCAAAGTTTTATGATTTACTTTTATACATTTACTAATCTTACTCAACATTCTTTTATTTGAAGCTCCTTTATCAATTAGAGCAGTTGTTATTGCACGACGAGTTACATTCTTATCTTTAGATTGACTTTTCTTACCTATAAAATCAATAGAATTAGCAAAACTAGATATGACTTGTTCTACAAAATCATTTTTATTTTTGGTTTTACAAAAATATCTAATATTTTCATCACTTTTTTCATTTTAGACATTCTCATCAATTGCACCATGAGTTGACATTGGAATCCTAATTTCTTTCTATAATTTATATATATATATATATATATATATATATATATATATATATATATATATATATATATTATTTCCATAAGTTCTAATTTATCTCCAAGAAAATTTACCACCAAGGTTATCTAGCACATCATTTTCAATTGTTAAAACAACATTTTCACCTTCATCCATACAAGGGGTTTCATTTTCATTCACACAAGGGTTTCCATTTTAATTTTCAAATGTAGAAGGGATTTCATTCTCATTTTCATCAATATGATGGATTTGATTATCATTTGCATTTTCATAATATATAATTTCATCTTTCTTTTTTTTTTGCATTTTTTCAACCCTAGAATTATTGATATCATCAATGGTGTATCCAAATTAATCTAAACAAGCAAAATCAATATTATCAAGACTTGGGTTTGAAAAAATACCTAGATAGATTGTTTGAATAGGGGTATTTTTCATATAATTGGTAGGTGGATTTGAAGACATAACCGAAGTTGTTTGCATAGGTACTATTTCCATATCATTCAAAGCTGAAGTTTAAGGCATAGCTAGGTTTATATCCATAATTTTATTTTCTTCCATATTAACCATCTCCACATTTGCATCATCTACATTCATTTCATCATTCATGGCTTCCTCTTCAACATTCATGGAACTAGATGCTTCCAAATTTTTCATTTAATGAATCCTTTCTCTTCTATCCCTTTGTCTTTTTGCCTTCATATCTTTATTTGCTTGAATTTCTTCAGGTGTCATTGACTTTCTACATTTTTTCCTTTGTCTTTTCTTTGATCCCATTGTTACCAAACCCTCTTTGATGAAAAAACAAATGATTCAAGTAACCTATTTTCAAATTTCCATCTCCTTCAAATATTCAAATAAAACTATGTACTATGAAGATCCTTTCTTCTATAAACTTTGAAGTACAAAAACATCATGAATACATCTAAAATATCTCTTTTTCTAAATATTCTTGTACATGATTCCACTTCAAAAAATTCAACTTGCACTTGTCTCTTCCAAAAAAATTTAATAGAATATTCCCTACACAAAACAAATTTGCAATAAAACAATGCACAAAATGGCACTTTCGGAGTGTACTGTAGAAAAGGAGTGTTGCAGAAAAAATGTATTTTATCAAAAGAAATCAAATTAGGGAAAAACGATCATATAAGAAATGCATTCTAAAAATAAAATGCTTATTCATTTCATAGCACATACACATTACCTTTACCCAATGGGTAAAAAGATAACACATATGCATTATCAAACGTGTATGCGTTTCATTTAAATAACGTGTAAGAATTTTAGTAATGCATACGCGTTATTTAAAAATTGAATTCCCAACCCACATGTAGCCTTGATTTTAGGCTCGGGAAAGGCTTGGAAATCTAAGCCTTAGCCTTTGACCTACAACTAAAAAACTAAGACAGATTGAAGAAGAATGTTTAACTTTGGCAATATGGTTGATGGACTCTTTTTTTGAATCAATCTATAAAATTAAAACCCATTAGAGAAAATGATGTCTAGTTTCCAAATATATAATTTTTATGGAGATTGGATTATTTTTTCTATTTTTTAATTAATTTATAAACAAAATAGTCCTTAAACTTGAAATATCAGGCTCTATTTGTTTTTTAATAAAAAAAATTTGGTTAAGTTTCTTGTAATTTTTTTTATATGAAATCAATCTTCAAAAAATTCTCTACACAATGAAAAAAAAGATTCAATTTTTTTTTAGTTTAGGTCAAATTATGTTGTTCGTACAAGTTGATTTTTAAAAACAACAATTAAGGCCAACAAAAATTCAAGAAAAAAAAATATTCAACAAAAAATTACAAAAAAAATCCTCATCAATCTTCATGTTGTTAGCTCTCTTTTACCAAAAGGAATTAGAAAAATACTTTGATTTGGGTCAAAAAGTGGTGTTTGTACACGTGCATGGTATGGTAAAAAAAAGGGACTTTTAAAAAGTGGTTTTTATAGATCCCTATTCAAATTTAATTTCTATAATCTGGGTATTTGAATAATTTACATATTTGGAAACTAGATTCAAAATGCTAAATTTCACATTACTGAATTTTTTTAAAATTCATTGTGTAAGTGCCTCAAATTTTTAGTCCAAGTGTGAAAATTTCTGAAAATAACAAAAAAAGTTCCACTTTATGAGTGTTTTGTGGACCCAACTTCTTGCATCAGCCCTGACAAAACCTTTCATTATCACTGAGAAAACCTAATGTGCTCTGCAAGCGAGCATACATACATCTTTTATTCCATTTTTTTTAAAAAACTTCTGCCAATTCATTTCTTATAGCATCACAACTTGCGAAGGACTGACACGCTTGAGATCCAGGGGGTTTCAAAAGATTTTATGCTAAAGATCCCCCTAAGACCTTGTTAGGTCTAGTTCCCAGAGGAATTATCTGCACCACTGGAGGTCACGAATGCATCAGATGATTCTGATTCCTCTTTCTTTTTCCAGATCTTACTCATTTCTTACTTCACTTGCTCTTTGTCAACCTTCACAAGTTCATTCTTCTTCTCTGGAGCAAATTGATTTCCCTTTTTACTTTTGCATACCTTTGAGATATGTCCTAGTTTGTTATAGTTATAAAAAATAACATTTCTCTGATTTTATTGATTTCCATTAATCCAAGATCTGTACTTATTCGGTTTATGCTCATATTTGTTGCAATTATAGAAATAACCAGGAAAGAATTGATTTACTCTACCACCATTATATCGGTTCATCATTAGGGTTCTGCATTCATTAGCTCTATGTCCAAACTTATTGCAAGCATAACATTTTTTGGGGAAAGAACCAGAGAACTGATTCATCCTACTTTTGCATTCAATTTCCTTGTGATCAAACTTGTTACATGAAAAACATGATCCATTGAAAGATGGGTACCTTTGTGCATTTGGTTGTCTGACAGGTGGTTTCCTTCCTGAATTTATTTTTTGCTTCCCTTTACCTTGAGTCTTTTGATCATTTACTGCTTTTGAGCTTTCACCTGTTTCTAATCCCAATCCACCTTTGTCTTTAGAGGGTTTTTGTCCTGTAATCAATTCATCAAGTTTGGTAGATATTGTCTTGAAACTATCTTCATATAATTTTTCCCTTTCTAGTTTTGCTCTCAGAATCACCACTTCTTGTTCAAGCCTAGAAAAATCATTAGACTTGTCCTTGATTTTTGCATTCAAACATTCTTCAATTCTCTTCTTTTCTTCTACTTGCATCTTTGTTCTGGTAATGTCTTCATTTTCTTGTTTGATTTGATTATTGAGTTCTATATGTCTCTCTTTTAATTTCTTTAGTTTCTCCTTCAACTTTCGGACACATTCATTTGCTTCATCTAAATTCTCTTTTAGATCTTTATTCTCATTTTCAGCTTTATCAAGATCATCAAGGGTATTTTGGAGCTTTACATTATCACCCATTTGTTCATTCTCCAAGATCTCCCTCAAGTTGTTAGAATTATCCAGAGGAACCAAGCTCTAATAGCAATTGTTAAATATCCAATATAGGGGGTGGTGAATCGGTATATCTTTAAATTTATTGAAAAGATACCAACCAATTAATCCAATGCATATAATGAGCAAGACAAGTAGAACCATTAACTAAACATGAAATACATAACACAAGAGACACCAAGATGTTTAGGTGGAAAATCAAGAATGGGAAAAACCGTGATGAGGATTAACTCACAATATAGTATAACTAGTTATAAGATATTACAAAATTGTGTCTCACAGCTAGGACTCGCTTTCCAAAATGGGAGGGTCGCAGCCTACATAAATGATGTAACAATGATGGCTAACTGCCAGAATTCAACTAATGAAAGTACACCACTAGTGCAGATTCAGTTCCTTTGTAGCACAAGATGTTCGCATGCCAGTAGATCACTCTTCGCTCTTTCCTCTTTCACACGCAATCTTCTAAAATTCACATAACTCAACTCTATTGCACATATCTTTAAAAAAATTTGTATATATATCTAATTGTCCATAACTTAATCAATCAGGTTGGCTCCAAGTAAAGACAAAGCTTCCTCAAAAAAAAAAAAAATCCTGTGACATGTAACAATATGTCGACATGGATTATACAAACAAAATTTAATCCATTTCTTTTTCACCCACCTATTAGGTCGACCAACAATAGACTTGATGACAAAAAATTTAATCAACAAAATGATACTGGAGGCGACCATGAGCACTTGTATGAATGAAATCCTATCCATGCATGATTTTACCAATCACATACCATTTCCCAAAAATATAGATAACAACAAAATTACTAGAGAGGAAATCTAGAGGATAATTCTATATTACTGATTCAAAATACCAGATTACGAAGACTTTGAATCTTGTAGTTGGAACTCATATATTATGATGACATCAATGAAAACAAAACTATATCAAGAGATATGAACTTCTTCATTCTTCCAATAGTGTGATGGTCGGATTTTTGTTGGTAGGAAGTTATGAATGTTGGGGAGAGGTTTTTAGAGCACCCTGTCAATAGGAGAATATTTAAGGATATCAGGTATTCCCTATAGGATCGCACATGCCATCTTCATCCATTCATCACCCGCCGAGTATTTTTGAGAAATCAAATTTATGCTAGACAAAGTTATAATGGCACTACACTACTTCTTACAAGGAATATTTTTATAGAAACCTAGGCTCCAACTCAACAAATTTCACATATTTTTATTGAAAGGAACTTGCTTGGGTTGTTTGAGCACCATTTTAGTTGGTGTTTAGTATCTAAAACTTTATTAGGTTATAGATTCATCTGACATAAATCTGATATTAAAAAAGGTTTTTGAGATGGTCGATTTAATGCCACCAATTAGGTTTTGTCTTTTATGTTTGAGGCAATGGAGAGATATTTATTAAAGTTATTTTTCATACCTCTCCATGGTGAAAGATCTATTATATAGTTGATTTTTATTGTCTTGTACTCAATATTTTTGATCAATCTTAGAGATAGTGTCTAGTCCTTAACATTTGACATTTTTATTTTTTATTGATTTCTTGAATTTAAGTAATAGAAAAGAGAAGCATATTGAACATGTTGGGATTATAGAGCCTTGCAACATGAGCATGAAGTATGGATTGCTTGCATTGGTTTTTCCTATGTTTTCATTGATGTCAATAGGGTGATAACTATATGGGAAGTCTACTCGGTTTACTAGAAGTTGTTCTCTACTGATAATCCTGTTTTGTGATGGATCACTGTGCTGGTATTGGAGTCTATAATTCACCACAAGATTTGATATGAATCTAATATCTTAACCATGTTATGATGTCTCATTCATAAAACTATATCCTACATCTTGAGATTTTTTTAGTTGTGAGAAAAAAAAATTCTCTAACAAAGTTCAACTTTGTATCTTACTATTGTTCTTTGCTTGGTATGTAGGTGTGGGAGACTCCACATTTTATTAAGGTGAAAATTCTTATGTTGTGGTTCTATTGGTACTATGATGGTAAATTAATGTGGTCTAATATTTGAAAGGTGTTTTCTTTGAGTTTTATTCGCTGGTTTGGAGAATTGTGTTCTAGTCTTGGTGGACCTAACTTATGCAATATATAATGGAGACTAGTTTTGTTTTATGGATGTTAGTCGGCTTGGTATAATGCACTACATGGATAAAATGTTTAAAGTATGTATGGTGCCAACAAAAAGATCTTTGATTTTTTTTTTTCATCTAATTAAGTTGGCCTAATTGATGAATAAGATATAATTGTATATATAATATGTTTTGAAGAAGTGGAAGAAAGGGCATGAAGGTGGTGTGCGAGTGTGGAAAGGTGAAAAATGATCCAATATTAAATGCTTTATCAATTAAGGATCAATACAAATTAGCTGAGTGACTACTATGTGAGGTAGTACTTCATATTCTGAGCTTGATTGGAAATGAACCCCACAAATTGGAGGTGTATCCTATCAATTCAATATCTTGGCAATGAGCCACTATCTTTGTATCTTGGTGTTTAGCCATATTTTGTTTTAAAGATATGATACTTTTCAAGGAAAGTGAGTTCTAATAGTGAGCCTTGTAATATTTTGTATCCATAATTAATATATTGTGAGTTAACCTTCACCGTGGTTTTTCCCCTTTGGGTTTTACACGTAAAAATCCTAGTTTTCATGTGGATGGTTGCATTGATTTTTTTCTATGTTCTCTCTTACTAGTTTAGTTAGAATTTTGATAGTGATTAGATGTATTTTAATGTGATTTTATGTAATTTTGATTCACCCCCCTCTTAGTATTCTAGATGTTCAACAGTTGGTATCAGAGCTTAGTTCCTTAGAAGAAGCCTAACAACTTGAGGAAGGTCCTAAAATTTGAGTAGAAGAATTTTTTTCTCCAGAAGTGGTATTTGCTAGATATTTAGAAGAAATAGAAGATTTGAAGGACAAGTTGATGAAAAAAAATGAGTATATTGAAAATTTTAAAAGTAAAAGTGTTGAAGCATGTGATCTATTGGTTAAGGAAGAATAAGTTATCTCTAGCCTGCTACAACAATTGGATGAGAAGAAAAGAACTGAAGAATGTCAAGAAATTGAAATTAAAAGGAAGAGAAATGAATGCATAAATCTTGAGGAAGAAGAAAAAATCTTGAGATCTGATCTAGAAAAGGCAAGAAGTTTTGAAGAAAAATTTAAGATAAGCTTGAAAATGCTTGATGAGTTGATTACTTCACAAAGATCGGCTATGGATAAGAGTGGTTTAGGATTTTAAGAAGTTGAATGTTCTAAAATGAAGAAATATACTTGTAAGAAGACTTGGTGCAATGATGGACAAATCAAGGATCTAAAGAAAAATTCTAAAATAACTCCTATCAAACAACCTAATGTTAAAAGGTATTTATCTTTCAATGTTTTTTTTATTCCTACAAGAAATTTGGTCATAAGGAAAAGGACTGTAAAAGTAAAATGAATTATTATTTATCATTCTCTAGAAAATTTATTAAGTGCAAGAAAGTTGGATATAAAGTTATTCTATGTGAATAAAATTTGAATGAAGGAAATAATGGAAATAAAAATGCTATTTGTTATAAGTACAACAATCTAAAACATCCTATTATTAACTATAGAAGAAGGGAAAATATTTATCTAGCAAAGAAGCATGAAGAAATCATTGATCCAGAAGACGCAAGAAAGGAGATTAAAAATATTTGGAGAAAGGAAGGATAATTCAAGCAAGTTGAATTGGAATGATCAATCTTATCTATGTTCACCTCTAGTGTAGATGCTCCTGTCAAATTTTGAGTAAATCTATGGCTAAGGGGGAGAAATTATCAAAAAATATAATAAAAACACTCATCAATACATGTGTCACATCATGACATAAGTATATTTAATGTCGTATCAAAATTAAGGAATTTTCTTAGTTGCATGTGTGAAGGATGAAGCTTGTAGAATTTGAAAGAATGGAGGCATACATAGTTTTTGAGGTAATCTACCTAGAAGTTCAAAAATTTATTGCAAAATCTTTTGAAACGAAATGAATATATTCATATAATTCAAGAGGCATATTTATTTTTGGAGAAGTGTACAAAGGAGGTATATAAATTGTTGATCATCAATTCTTGCACCTCTCTAACAATCTTATGGGAAATTCAGAAAGTGGGGAAACAATATGCGCCTCACTCAATACCTCTAGGATTTTTAGAGAAATTTGACTTTTTTTTGAGTTTGGAAAAAGAGTGGAAAGAAATTTAAAAATAAAAACATAAAAAATGGTGATGCACCAATGCTTTTACAACATTTCAAAACCACAAGTTTCCTTCTATGAGTGACATGATATACATAGAACACCACATCCCTTCATTTTTGGGAAGAGAACGAATGACATAGGCTAGAAACAAGCATAGATGAAGTCATTCAATCCACCCACATGAAGTGTGTATTAAGATCTGATTAAACATAGAAGTTCAAGAATTAATAGAAAAACATTCAAAAGCAACGTAAACTCTTCCTCTTAATATAACATATCATGAAGAAACAATAATCCTACAAAGAAAATGAAGAAGTCCAATGACATAATCTAGTTTCTACATAATATGACTTAATTATGTACACAAACAACATAGAAATATGATAATCAAACTACTTATATTAAGCAAGACATAGTATTCTATTCTGGGCGAAGATATAAGAAAATAAATATTGATAAATACCATATCATGCACAATTTAAAGTATTTCTCTCAAACAAATTATACTTCAAATATAGATGAACTTTAAAATAGAGATCAGATTCTAATCCTACAATAGTTTGAGTATATAAAAGACATAAAATGCTAGAGTGAAGTAGTGTTATATAAACTTAAAAGAAAATATTTCTACTAACTATGAAAACTAGGGAAACTTTTTCCAAAATGAAAACTTCAAGAACCCTTTCTTCATGTCGTTTTTTCCTATTTATAGCCACTAAGGAGAGAGAAACTCTGACTTCATTTAGAATTAATGAATGAAAAATTTCTATACCTGATAGCTTGGAAATCTGATCCTATATATTTTGTTAGGTCACTTCAATCCTACTCATCAACTTTCAATTTTCGCATTAATATCATTTAGATATTTCAACAAGATTACCCATTGTAATCACTCAATTCTAGAAGGATAGTCTAGCAAGGGTCTTATCAATTAGTCAATTGGATTTAGAGGCACCAAATCACATACCTTGATTGAACAAGGAAAAATGCATTCTGACAGCCTCTAAATGAAGACTCCCAAGATACAACTCCTTTCGAGCGAAGAGATGATGTGTCACGCAAGGGGCTAGTTTCAAATTTGTGAAAAGTGGATTCAAGAAATCATCCACCAAGCCGACACATGGTCCAACTCTCAGCTAAGAATAAAGTGATAAAAAAAATGTGCAAAACCACTACATGGCGAATTGCATGCCTATCATAAATACAAACTCTTCACGTGTGGATCTTTTCGAAGACAAAAATAAAGCCGAAAACCAAAATTAGACTAGGGTAAAATTTTGCTTCACAGTTTTGGTGACTCACATGGGGGATTTGCTTGTGAAGGAATGAACCTAGACCTCTGGTTATTCTTGGAGTTTGAGGGAGGCAGAGTGCATAATTTCCTAGTCTACATCAATCAGTCGAGCAAGGCTACATAAGGCTTTATGCACCTGATCCAGCTCGAAGATTTCTTTGAAAGAAACAAATCCCCACCTTGCTGAGTGACTCTGAGATGATAGTAAAGATGAGAAATTTGAAGAGCTTCACTCTCAACGTCATCTAATATAGCTGTCAAACTCAACTCTAGAAGGTCTGTAGAAGTTAGAACCTTATTTTTTACCTCTTCTATAATCTACTCAATTGATAATACAGCCCCATTTGCTAAAAGGAAGGGAGGTAACCCAAAGTTATATAAGACCCCGAAAGCCTTCTTCATTTCATCGACCCTCTTATTTAACACCACCTGATTTTTCTTGGTCTTGGCCACTACCTTATGACAATGAGTGAACTAGCTTGCTTTGATAGAGGAAGCCCTTTGATATATAATACCTACACTTCTTAGAGCCTCATTTGTCACCACACAAAGCTTGGAAATCAAAATATGAGACTCGAAAAATCGGGGATCATATTCCTAGAGAGTTTGGTCAGTCAATGGGCCAACCCTTTCATTTATTTCTCGGGTGTCCCTTAGATATTGTAAGGATGATTTCAAAATGGTGAATGCAATAATGATTCAATCCCAATAGCCGGATACCAACCTTATCTTTACAGGAAGGGTTGTAGACCTCTATGTAGCTCCTAACTCTTCTTGTAGTTGAGCCTCTTTTTCCTTCAATCTCTATTCCATTTGATCTCTTTTCTCGAGAGAATTTTCCAATTCAGAAACTAAATTTGTGACCTCCTATTTATGAGCTTACAAAGTAGACTCGACTTCTTGTTTATCACTTTTTAACTTTTCGGACAACTCTCGAGCATTTTGTAGATTATCGGAAGACTAAGATCAGACACCATCCAACTCCTTCTTTATGCTTTCTTGAATACATTGGTGTTTTGCACTAGATTGGCACTCAACTACAAGTTCACCTTTCAACATGTGTATTTCAGCATATAGTTGAATCTGCTCATCTTGAAGCACTACAAGAAATCTTGTTGCTTCTTCTTACTTGTCTTGCACCTACATAATATGAGTCATTTCATCATTTTAGGCCCTAAGTTCCAATTATAGCCTATTCACTATTTATTTTACATTTTCCAACTCACCTTCGTGCTTTCTCCACTTTTGATCTAGTTGCCCATAATCTATATACACTGCCTTCCAAGTGTTCTTGGCTAGATCTACCTTGTCGTACAAATGAATTTCATTCAAATCCCAACCCACTACACTGATATCATAGTCCTCCATCTGCATCTGTCCTTTAGGTCAGGCTATGAGTGACTTCAATTGTAGCAATCCCTAGATAATTCCATTCTTAATCAAAACAAGTTTAAATCTTTTTATAAGCTAGCAGCTTGTCATTCTTCTCTCTTCTTTTCTTCTTCCTATTTTTTCGGGCTAGCTTAGTTGCATCAAAATTATTTTAAAGAGTCTATGGGGATTCAATGCTCTATGTTGCCATTGAAGCACCAGGGTGCATACTGAAAAGAGTAACATAAGGGGATACTTCAGATGTATGAGCATGTGGGGAGGTGAATGGGAGAGTAATCATTGAAAATGGTGGGATGCCAAATTGAGATTGGGAACTCAAAGTACCAGTTGGAGTAAAAAGAGAAACAAATGGAATGGGAAATTTCTATCCGAATACAGATGGGCCTGGGGTAACATGTAGCATGGATGATTCCACTTTCTGAATAGGGGCCCTTGATAGGGCGAATCAAAGAGTCAATAATGGCTGAAGCGGATGTTCCTTGCTCAACACATAGAGGCACATTACTTGGTATAAGGGAGCTCATTCAAAACTAAAAGGTTAGGGTCAGTAGGTGGAGGATTCTCTTCAAAAAGTAGGGGAAAATTATTGACCAAAGATGCAGAAATAGGAAGAAGAGGGAGAGCAAGACTCACCTGAATCCTGACTGTCTGCACATTTGAGAGAGCAGACTCTGCTTCTTCTTCATTTTAAATAGCTCCACTAGGTATTTTTAGGTCTTGGAATCATCTTATCTTCGTTCGACCCGAACTAGAGCATCCTAATCCCTTAGTGGATGATCTTGTTGAAGCTTGACCTTCTTGTTTTGTAGCCAATTCTCTTGGGGACCATAAGGTTCTCTTCCCCTTGCTTTGGACACTAGCAGAGGATGCAACTTGTGAATCCTTTTTCTTAGAGCTTCTCCCCCTATTGGATGCTTGTGATTGGGAAGCATGGCATGGAAGTCACTCCTTTATTACTTCATGGTTGGACTCTGGGTTACTATTGTTGGAATCAACTTCTCGGTCATAAATTTCCTCGAACTGTTCACCAAATGGTTCAAAGTCTCCAATAAAATTATGTGTACTTCCCATTTATTTTCAAAACCATAGAAGTCTACCATCTAGCCTTTTGACCATCCTTGTTGCTTCATCTAATTTTTGAGGCTTTTACTTATCGAAACCTCCCTTTAATATCTTTCCTGTGGTGTATAGAAACTTAACCACTTTGGCCTTTTACTTGGTATGAGGGCCAACTTAACATACAATTCCATCTTCTCCCGAGTCAGATTCTTCTTGGACTTGACATAGTCCCACTTTTTTTTCTTCAGGGGAAGCTAATTTGATGGATTGTAGTCCCATGTGTCACATATAAGGACTAAACATAGGGTTTCCAATAGATTGGTCAGTTCCCTTTGTGCTTTGTGCTTCTCCAACACTAATTTTTTGTTTAAAATGTAAAGAGGAAGTGGATACATCCTTTTTTTGTTCCTTCCCCTGTCATAGGCGTTTTCGGCAAGGGTTTCCTAATAGAATGCCTCCAACATGAAAACATGATCTGTCACAAGTCTAGGGAGTCAGAAGGGTTGTCCAAAAAAACCATGATATCTGATAAATGTAAAATATTCCTCAAAGAAATAATCTACTGAGGTCAATGAATTTTTAATCCATTTCTCAACCTCAGGGGACAAGTAGCTCATTAGACACGAAAATAACTCTTGTAACACTAGTCTCAGAAAAGAGGTGCACAAACCAGTAATAATTACTTGTTCTTGACAAGATATAAGTCCATACATAAATTGACTGAATTAAACCCTCTTCATCAAACCTAGAGATAGGAAAATTTATTTCTAGAAACCCAAAGTTTTGATGCATAATAAAATGGACCAAGAAAGAAGAATACCTGAATTTAGACTCAACTTGGTAATTCTTCAACTGCATCAACATGTTTGTAGCTATTAAATTGACAAAATCAAAATATTTTTTCTCCCACTCTTGCTTAAGTATTAGAGCCAAATCCATCTAGAAGGGATGGAGCTCTTCATCCTCATCCAGGCTAAAAAATCCAAGCCAACATAGAGAAAATATCATGTGTGTTATCTTGTAACTTTTTCAATGCTAGGGGAAAAGTAAAATGGCCTCTAGTCAGCTTCTCCTCTATCTCATCATAATAGAAACACTCTCTTTTTTTTGCTTCCTCCCAATAGATCTCCATATCTTCTTCAATAAATGGCTCAAAACGTTGGTTGGGAGGGATGCATAACATAACTCGTATAGTTCGAGCAAAATTTGTGACCTTGATCCTATTGTACCTTATGGTTCCGGTTTCTTCATTAAACCTTTTGGAATATGCGTCCACTAGCTCTAGGCACAAATGTACAATAGGTAACATGAACTATGGTAAACCACAATTACAGAGCTGAGAAGCAAAACCATTAGAGGTATCGTGATCTTTTATTCTAAAAAATGCTCCCTCACTGATATTTTTAGGGTTTTTTGACAATCTATGGTCAAAAACATTAAAGGTGACATCTCGCACCGCTTCTTTTTTAACACTTTTGTCTAGCTACACATTCTTACAAAACTTGAACAGTTGATCCTCAGGTACTAGGGCATTGGACAATGTTCTTCGCCCAAAGACATGGGAAAAATGGGCCTTTTTGATACAAAATCTGCCCTCCTACTAGTCGTTGATGGTTCCACCATGGCCGCTTCAAAATTGCAGAGAATTTTCACTGAAATGGCCACTTACCTTTTTCTTTCCTTGGAAAAAATGTACCTTTTGGTGCAATTAATTTCCTTAAGAAGTATGTGTGGTTAAGGCTATTCCATTACTGTTGGTTCATTAAATATTGTCAATGAGGTGATACGTGTGGGTTGGAGATCCGTATCACTCGGGAATACAAAAAAATCGACAAGAATGGAATTAGTACATTTTGTTCGCTACCTTTTTTCAAAAATAATCTTGGTGTCTTGGGGAGAGTGCCTTTAATTATGTCAATCTTACTTAGTGATTCAAAGTACCTTTGAAAAGACATGCTCATTAATTTTTTAGATATTAGCACCTTAATCCATGTATTTTCACTTATGCAAGCTAGTTGATGCTAATGATGGTTGAGGATACATGTCAACAATCGAATTATGCAAGCATTTACTCCCAATACCTAAAAAATAATTTTGAGACCTTATGTCATATTTTTTGTATGGTTTATTCTCTGTTCACCGGCTGCTTTGATATTTTCCCATTACCATCCAACCAAAAATAGACCCTCCATTGTTTAGGTTCATCGACACCTCTTTTCTATAAATAGCTATGCCACCTTAAGGCTATATTCATTCAAAAATTAAGCCTTTGAGTTTAGCCATCTTCTTCTTTATTTGCATACCATCTTACACTCTATTATATGCTACTCTAGCCATGTCTGCCGATCTAGGTACCCTTGCTTGTTTGCTTCGATGAAGGCCATAGTTTTCCTTCACTAGGGAGATCATGGATGACATAATAAATTGCTTGGTGAAAAGGTGTGACTGACTGGGGGTAATTTTCTTTTGTTGGGTCGTTGGCATTGACTTCATTGAAGACAAAAACTAGATGAGGAGCAATTGCAATGTTCTGTCGCACTTTGTAGCCTCTCTTTTGGACCTGAATGTCACCAAACCCAAGATAGTGGAGCTATGTCACTGAATATTTGACATGTCTCTACTAGAAGGGCTTGGTGAAATCATGTAAGTTTCCATCCCTAGTGTCGATATTCCCAATGTGATGGAATTTCGGTAGTTCTTTGATCATGGCATGGATGTGCCCTGGCTACCCTTTCTGAGCGACTTTTGCACCATGGACTTTGAAATCCATCGTGCTCTGGCTATGCCTACAACTAGAAAATTCCTTTGAGAATATGGCATTGAGGAAACTCTTGGGTTCAACTTCAAGAAGCATTTTGAGCTTTTGGCCTACAATCACGGAGACTGAGGTCGAGGTCCATGCTCCATGTGTTGTGTGTTGTTTGTTCCCTACTTTCCTAATTATGAGGAAGAAGAAAAAAATAAATGATTATGGGCAAAAATCTCGTGTAATTATGGCTAGAGGCCTATCCTTTCTTGACATTTTGTAAAAATGCTTCCATTTTTCTCTTTTTGTACTTTTTTCCGAAACCCTTTTCGGGTTTTTCTCGAGAGAGCTTTTTTATTAAAATTTGAGCCTCGGCCTACCCCTATGCCATAAATTCAATAAGAATATAATATATAATGTAGTATTTTTTTACTTCTTTTTTCTCTTCATTTTTCCCTTTGGATTATTCTAAAACTTAAAACATTATTTATAAAATTTTACATATGGTACATATTTATAAAAAACAATTTAAAAGAATGTCATACTTTAATGGAATAGTTTTAGATAAATACCATTTAATGGTATATCTAAAGCGTTTCCTTCCATATCCTCCAACTCATATGCATTCTTCTCCTTACACACACAAATTCAGAAGGGACCCTTCCACAATGCTTCAAATTTGGTGTGTTGCCTTGGTTTTGTATTGTGTTGATCATATTTCAGCACTAGGATTCCTTCCTCGAAATATGGGTCAAAATTATTTTTGTTGAACCATCACTTGACCATATATTGGAAGCCAATCATGGCTCCAAAGGTGTTTTCTCTATCTTCCTCTAGTTTGAGAAATTAAACTATCCATACTTCCATTCTGCCACATTCATCTACTTCTAAGGCTTTTAGAAATTATAGGGTGGGGAGTTCCATAGAAATAGGTAGGACTACTTACTTCCCATACACTAATTCATAAGGAGATGTCTTTAGGATTTTCTTCGACATGATCTTGTTTTCCCACAAAGCAACCCATATATGTTTGTGCCATTCTTTTTTGTTCAGTCCCAATGCGCTTGATTAACCTAATTATCTTTTTATTTGTTGACTCTGCTAACCCATTCCCTTGTGGGTAATAGTTTGAAGAAGTCTTGAGGTAGATCCCATTCCTAATAGAAAAATCTGACACCTTTGAACCTACAAAGGCTCGAGCATTGTCGGATATGATAGTCTTTGGTGAACCAAACCTAGTAACCAACTATTCTAGAAAGCTAACAATCCCACCCTCTATAGCGCCTTTTAGGGAAATAGCCTCTGTCCACCTTGTGAAGTAATCTGTTGTGGTGAGGATCCACTTATGGATAGCACTAAAGATGGGGTTTATCAGCTCAACAAAGTCTAATCCCCATTGAGCAGAAGGCTCTTCAATTACAATGGGACTTAAGGGCAAAGCAAACATTTTCTCTTACCAACAAAAAATTGACATTGAGTACACTTTTGCACCAAATGGTGCACTTCAAAAAACATTGAGGGCCAATAGTATCCCGCTCACATGATTTTTAGGGCAGTAATTTTAGGCAAAAAAATTCCACCCTTAGGACTACTGTGGAATTATGCCAGAACTCTTCCTGCCTAACTTTTGTCTAAACATTGGAGTAATACTCTGTCATACTTTCTTTTAAATAAAATTCCCTCAATTAATATGTAGTTAGTTCCTTGTAGTCGGTATTATCTTCATTTGTGGAATGGGAGAGCCATCAGGTGGTGTTGTTTCTGCATGTACAGTGCCCAATCCGCCACCTAGGATTCATGAAGCGCAAACTAATTTGAGAAGACTTGATCGATCTCCCTATCAGCTTCAGAACTCGACTCTTGTGCAAGACATCCACAAAGGCCTCTTTCGCGCACTAGCTTAGTCAGTTTGATATCCACATCGTATTCTAGGATCTTGGTGATCCAATTGGCTCTTTTTTTAGTTATCTCTCCTTCATTAATCTATTCTCTTACACTTGGGTGAGAAACCAAGATGATGATCTTATTGGTCGATACTAGGTGTTGGAACTTCTTAAGACTCTTAACAATGGAAAAATCCTACTTCTCTATAAAATTATAGTTAGTTTCATAACCCTTGAGGGTTATTGAATGAAAATAAATCAGATGCTCCTCATTATTTTCTTTATCCATTTGAGTGAGCATAGAATCTATTCTATGTTGACCACTATATGTACATAAAACATGAAATCTATAGAAAAGTTCAGCTTGGCCAACACTGAAGTAGTGAAAATAACTTTCTTTATTTTCCTAAAAGATTCGTTGCCTTCGAGGGTCTATCTAAACATCAAATTCTTCTTGAGCATCAATGTGATGGGTCTTGCGATGCCCAACAAATCTGAAATAAACCAGCTAAGAAAACTGATCTTTCCTACAAAATACTGTAGCCCCTTTTGATTTACTATTAAGGGTAAATCCATTATAGATTTCACTCTTTTGGAATATATTGGAATTCCATCCTTGGATACTACAAAGCCAAGTAGCTTACCTTGAGTACCTACTCTGAAAACACATTTTTTGGGATTTAAAGAAATCTTGAACTTTTGGCACCTCTGGAAAACCTATTCTAGGTGATCAAAATGATCAACCTTCAACTATGAAAAAATTTCAGGTCATCCAAATAAATCAAAATGATTGAATTGATCATGAAATAAATGTCCATTGGCTGCTAAAAATTTGTGCCTGCATTTGAGAGTTTGAAGGGCATATTTTCATATGTGAACATTCCCCACTTGGTGGTAAATGTTGTTTTATGTTGGTCACCTTCCTTGACATATACCTAATTGTCTCCTAAGAAACTATCAATCAATGAGAAGATCTCTGACCTGGATACTGTTTGCAAGATCTGTTCCATGGATGGCAAAGGGTAGTGATCTTTTAGTGAGGCCCTATTTAGGTCTCTCAACTCAACACAAAGCCAAATGTCACCATTTTTCTTCCGAACTAGTAGTAGATTAGACACCCAATTTGAGTGTTTAATTGGGTAAATTATTTGGGACTTAATTAATTTAGTAAGATCTTATGCCATCAATTCCTCAACCTTTAGATTAATAGGCCTCTACTTCTGTTGAATTGGTTTCAACCCCTCCACAAAAAAATGGTATGATATATTATACCAGGATCATACCTTCTGAGATCATCATAAGTTCATGCTCTAACTCCATCGTACTTAGAATACAGATACCTTAACCTCTCTTTATCTTCCCACTAAACATTCCTTTCGACTTTCATCTTTTTCCCTTTTCTAATGTCCAACTCTTCATAATCCTTTTTGTCGGTTATAAACCTTTTCTTACCATTTCTCACATCTTCACAATAAAAAGATTCTCAAGGGAAATTAAACACTGAGGGAGCTTATTTCATTTTAGTTGAATGAATTACCCTTCGGAATATTGAGCTTCTAGTCTCGAATATTTGGAAACTCCTTCTGACTTTTAGATAAAAGTGGCTATCTAGGTGCCATCTTCAAACACTTTCCAATTTTGATCGGTGTTGGGAATTGACAGTTAGACAATGATTTGAACAACACTTTACTTTGAACTAAAGGTCAGCTGAAATTATGACCTGATAGAAGCCATTTGATCTACCAAATTATTCTAGGATTAGGAAATGACTTGCACATTGAAAGCTTCAAAACCTTCAATTAAATCCCATATCCAATGACTGTAGGCCTTCATCCTTGTATTTTTAGTAGCTGATTGCCCTTGGACTTGGCTCACTATCAAATCAGAATCTCCAAACACTTGCAACCTCTTTGTTCCCATCCACTCAATGAGAAATAGACTGTGGATCAAGGCTTCATATTCAAAATCGTTATTAGAGCATGAAAACTAGAATTGATAAGCCTTGAGGGTCTCTTATCTTGTCAAAGACAACAATCAAAATCTTGCTCAAGAGCCATCTTTGTATTTAGCACAATCAAAGTACAAGGTCCACATACGATTATCCATCAGATCATCATATTTTTCCTAATCTTTCATGAGTTTTGGATAGACCATGTCATCATCAAATATTACATACATGTCTAGTCTTGTGGCATGGAAATTGTCAAATGGGTCAGAGTCGATGAACTAGTTAAGGATAACTTATTCTTCAAGGGTCCACTAACTTGTATCTTCTTTATCTTCTAAAATTATGCAATATCCCTCTTGCATTGAAAAAGAGGTATTCACTACTTCAAAAGAGAGGACAACATTGTCCGCTATATGTTTGAGGTGTAAAGACTCTGAAAGAATCTTCATCTTTGCCCCATGCTTGGTTCTTAATATCAAATGGGATTAGTCCAGTACCAAATATCCGCCCACCTGTGTAGTGAAATCTCTAGAAAGATACATCTAAAAGACTAGGGGAATATCTATTACAACTACTTCTTGCGAGAATCTATGGTTTGGACACTAAAATAGGGTCAAGGATAGATCTTTTATCTGGTCGTCTATCAAAACCTTCTTTCCATCCAACTACATGATTCTTGTTTCCAAAGGTTGATATTTTAGCATTAAGGCATCATCCACTTGCTTTGGCATGACTATCGTACTGACTCCCGAGTCAATCATATTGTTGTGCAAAATTTTATCTCCCAAAATTAATGTTAAAAAGAAAGGAGTGGGCTTCAAATTTCTTACCTATTTCTCTTTTTATTCATCCACATAATTTTCATAAGTTGCAACCTTTAGAACTTGAGGATCCAACACGATCTCTTTATCTTTACTTTGATCACACAATGAAACTTCCTCTAGCTACGGTCTTGGTTCTTCATTTTTCAATGCTTCTCAAAGTAATGTATTTTTCTTGGGGATAGATATTACATACCATAGAGACACATTGGAAGGTTCCTTTTCCAATTACTCCACCACGTTGAGAATTCTGACTAGGGGGGGCTTTGGTCTAAATGGTAGAATCTCTTGAATTTGAAATAAGATGATCCATCGTGAATGGATTTGATGTCTTGTTTGACATCTTTTTGGGTGATGGTGGAATCTATTGTTGTTGAGTTGGCTGAATAGTCAATTGATCAAGCTATCCTTCTCATGATGGTATCCGGCGAGGCTGGAAATGGGGAAAATCTTGTGGCACGAATTCCGCATGAGCCTTCTCCTGGATCTAGTGTTATAGTCTAATTGTACCTACAGAGTGTTGGTTTTCAAAGCTTCATTCACAAATATCACATCTTCTTCTTCCATCTAAGAAAAAATTGCTTGATCAGGTGCAATGTCCAACTCTTTCTCTATAGACATCCTTGACATTTCTGCTCTAAATCAGACATTCTCCATCTCGAAAGACTCATATCCTTTTGCATTTGGCTGCATGGATTTGTTCCTTTGCTCTACTATCCTTTTTTGCATGTTTCCTCTTGGGTAGTTTTGGGGCATATGGTTATCATTGCAAGGAAAGCACCATGCATTTTCATCGCTAGGTTATTTTGACCTAGAATTAACTCTTTTTTGTGGTTTTCTTTGACCATCTGTAATGGCATGGGGACCGAGACTATTTGGTTGGCGAAAGCCACTTGTTGACCTCCCTGACGTAAAGGTACTTGGTATGTACTCTATTGATTCTGTTGATAGAAGGTCCTCCCTCCCTGGTAGGTCTGAGTGGCTTGCTTTAGATGGGTCGCTTGCTGTTAGTTGATGAGAACTAGCTCATTAGAAAAATATTGCATTAAACTCTTCATATCATTAATGTTTTTTTCTACAAAGGAAGAAATTGATGTTGTCGACTGTGTGATGGGGTATACATACATAGAATGGGGTGAAAACAAACCCATCACTTGAGTCACAAAAGTGTTCAAACTAGATTCTTCTCAAGCTGGCGTGTGTAAAATTTCCATGAAAACAAGCATCGAAGGTCACAATGGTAGCTTCTCAACATCTATCAAACTATTCTTTGTGTGTATTGCCACCTTGTAGGCATTAGGTAAGGTATCTTTTCCCATGGAAGTTATCAGGACCATGATATTTGAATTGATGGCCTTCAAGTATAATCTAAATGCCATGGTAGCTTGAGGTCATGCATTCACTGGGATCCTCTGCAAGGTTTTCTTAAACCTGGTTTGAAGTCCCTCATGGCTTCTTGCAGGGCTCTCTTGATGGTGATCATTTGGTGTAGAAATGAAGAACAATCTCCCGTTTCTAAAAAATTCTCAAATAGATTTTCTTTGAGGTCATCGCATGAGCTAATGGAGCTAGAAGTCAAAGATCTATACTAGTCTTGAGCCTTCCCTTTGAAAGAGGTGTCCTATAATCTCATAGCAATGTTTTTCTCCATAATATTGTGCACCCTGAATACTTCTTCTATGTCTTGTAGGTGCTTAGAAGGGTTTTTAAAGTCCTCTCCAAAGAATTTCATAATAGCCTTGAGGGTGTTAGCAGGTATGGTAGGCTAGACATTAGGAGGATTTGGTGGAAGTAGTGGACTACCACTATCCTAGGTTATAAATTTTCTAGGGGTGGGAGGGGGTTTTTGGGCCATGGGGAAAAGGTTCCTATAGATCGGGTAAATTGGTATTTTTCTTTAGAAAATATGACCTCCAGGGAGAGTAGATAAGGTTCTAAAATCCTAACTCTTACTCCTTACTCTACTACTTCTTACAAGTGATACTAAACCTGTAAATCTTCTTCTCCTAGGTACCAAGGAGGGTAGCTCAAATACTGGAAGTTACCCTTTGAGGATGCTCTTGTTTGAAACCTGGGCATGAAACCTCCAATTTCCTTCCTTTGTCTGATTTAGAAATATTTTTTACTTCTAATCAGGCATTCAGAACTTGTCCCACTGGGCGTGCTAGAAAAAAAAAATCAATTGATTATCAAATCTTGCGCCTCTCCAATAGTCTTATGGGAAATTTAGTGAGTGGGGGAACAATATGTGCCTCACTAAATACCTCTGAGATTTTTGTAGAAAGACGACTCTTCTCTGAGTTTGGGAAAAGAGTAGAAAGAAATGTAAAAAAAAAAACAAAAAAATGGTGATGTGCCAATGCTTTTACAACATTTCAAAACCATAAATTTCCTTCTATGAGTGACATGATAGAAATAGAACACCACATCAATTCATTGTTGGGAAGAGAATGAACAATAGAGGCTAGATACAAGCATAGATGTAGTCATTCAATCCACCCATAGGAAGTGCGTATTAAGATTCGACCAAACATAGAAGCTCAAGAATAAACTCTTCTTATTAATATAGCATATCATGAAGAAAAAAGAAATCCTATAGAGAAAATATAGAAGTCAAATGACATAATCCAGTTTCTATAGATTATGACTTAATCATGTACACAAATAGCATGGAAATATGATAATCAAACTATTCAGATTAAGCAAGACATAGTGTTCTATTCTGGATGAAGATATAAGGAAAGAAATATTGATAAAGACCATATCATGTATAGTTTAAATTATTTATCTCAAATAACTCATACCTCAAATATATGGGTATCTGTAGGATCATGATGAGCCAAAAAGTGGCAATATGATGGGTATGTCGCTGACGAATTTGTTTTTACCCAAAATTGATGAAATGAAAAGGATTTTTAAAGGAGATTATTAGCTTTCCATCAATATAAATTATTCTTTACTTTGAATTTAATAAATAATTATTATTCATTTTCTATTGAATCACAACTAAAGTCTTGATATTTTTTTAATCCAAAACATGCGTCACATTCTATGCTTCACATACTATAATATTAAAAAATAAAAAAATGAATTTCATGAAGTTTTGACCAAGTTAAGGTGGTCAGACATACGAGTCTTTATATTTTTAAAAAGTTGTCATAAAAAAATTTATTTACTTGGAAAAAAATTACAAAAAAATATGCATCACATCGGGACATGAGTCCTCTACTTATATCTAAAATCTTATAATAAAATATTATCATTTTAATGTGGTTAGGGTGGTCAGATAGACACCTACTTCTTAGTTTTTCCCTGAAATTTAAGTACTACTGTATTGAAATTTCAAAATTTTTACCAAATAGATTTTATCTTTTTGTAAATAAACCTAGTAATTTAGAAACTATATTCAATTTTCTACAAATTCTATTCATACATATTTTTGAAATAATATAGATAACTTATTCAAAATTTTATGTCAAGTTGCCTAACTCTAATTTTTTTGAGCTTTTTGCCACTTAAGGGCCTATTTTTTCCATGATGATCCTACACATACCCATATATGAACTTTAAAATAGAGATTAGATTCTAATCCAACAATAGTTTGAGTATATGAAAGACATAACATGCCAGAGTGAAGCAATGTTCTGTAAAATTAAAAGAAAATACTTCTGCTAACTATGAAAACTGAGGAAACTTTTTCCGAAAGGAAAACTTAAGGAACTCTTTCTTCATGTTGCTATTTCTTATTTATAGATGCCGAAGAGAGAGAAATGCCAACTTTGTTTAGAAGTAATGAATGGCAGACATCCGCACCTGATATCTTGGAAATATAATCCTAGATCTTTTATTAGGTTGTTGCAATCCTACTCATCAACTTTCAACTACCACATTAATATTATTTAGATATTTCAACATGATTACCCCTTTTAATCACTCGAATCCTAGAAATATAGTTTTGCAAGGGTCTTGTTGATCAATCAAGTTGATTTGGCAGTACTGAATCATGTCCCTTTAGTGAATAAGAAAAAAATCATTCTGACAACCTCTGAATCAAGACTCCCAAGATACAACTCCTCTAGAGTTAAGGGATGGCATGTCGTGCAGGCGGATAGTTTCAGATTTGTGAAAATTTGATTCAGAAAATCCTCTGCCAAGCTGACACGTGGTCTGACTCCCAACTGAGAAGAAAGTTATTAAAAAAACGTGTGTATCCACTACGTGGCACATTGCATGCCCAGCAGAAATAAAAAATCTTCACGCATGGATCTTCCTGAAGATAAAAATAAAGCCGAAAACCAAAAGTAGACTAAGGAAAAAAATTCTTCACAAAAATGAATTCAGAGTTTCAGGTTTTGAAAGAGAGATCAAGTGAATTTGAAGTGAGCTCTGGAAGTGAGATATCTATACATTTCTTCTTGCCATTTAAAGAGGTATTCCTGTTTGCACAATCTTTCATTTTTATTGCTATGGATAATTCAAAGGCTATGAATAGTACAGATAGAGTGCAAGTTAATTTGAAGAGATATTTTAGGAATGTGTTGGAAGAATTTGTTGGTACATTCTCTCACATCGCTCTGAGAGTGTTCCCATAGAGGATATCTAGAAATTTGTTTACAATAAGATAAAATAAATGTCATTAGTTCAGCTGAGCATGCTATGGAAGAGTGAATTGGAAGAGAACCATGATGCCTAGAGATTGTTAGTTGAGAAAAAGTTGGATGTTTGGAGGAAAGTCCCTTTGTTTGAATTTGAGAAGAATTATATTCAAATAGTGTTGAGAAAAATTCATGATAAATCTTTGTGGATTGATGAGGGACATTTGATAACCATAGAAGCAATCAAATATGTAATTATTTTTTGTTCCTCCTAACCAGTTCCCAAACTAAAGGCTATGGATGAGAAATAAATAATTGAGGCTATTGGTGTGAATCTTGAAGGGAAAGGGATTCATTTTACATCTATTATGGATTCGAGAATAAGGTATGTTGCTATGGTCATTGATCACAAAGTTTATTTTCCTAGCAATGACCTCATAGTTTCTATTGCTACTATATATACTATTGTTGATATGGTTAAAGGGAGGTATGGATTATGGCTTATGTAAATTACTTCGTATACATATTTTCAAGAATTTAAAGAAATAAAAAAGATAAGAAGAATATATATTTTTATGGAAATTTGGTTTTCTATTTACTCTTTTTACTTTTTGAGAGAATTACTACTAATGGGAAGGATAGAATGGTTGAATACATAGCCTATTGACGATAAAATTAGGAACTTCATTATAAATATTGGTAGCTCATATACACAAGAGACTACCCTTTTTGCATTCTTTGAAAAATTTTAGATGAGGATGAGTAGAAGGTTTAGAATTCTAATAAGTTTTGTTGAAAGGTACTCTAGAAGCATCAATTTTCTTGTGTCTACAAATTTATACCACATAGAAGAAGTTTAATCAAGTTTGGTTTGGATATCAAAATTAGATTATGAAGTGTCAGAGGTTGAAGTTGATTATTATGGTAAAATTCTTTTGGAAAGGCCTAAGAATCTCAATGTAGAAGGTACCTCTAGTAGTGCAACTTGAACATGATAGAAAAGGAAGATTGTTGTTAAACAAGAAGTTACAAAAGGAAGTGAGTTTGAGAGAGCTCAACATGAGCATGAAAGAATAAATATTCAAAGATCTTTAGAAGAATTTTTGAAGGTTATTCCCGATGCTAATTTTGATTCATCTATTTTTGTTGTGGAGAATGTCAGGAGCATGATTGATTCTTTGAATGTATACATCTCTGGACTTGAAGTACATTCTAGAATTAGGTATGATGAAGGAAATTTGGAAGATATCAAGGAAAAGTGTGCAAATGCACACCTTTGAGTGATGAAGGAATTGGATAGTGTACAAGATTGTGAAGAATATGCACAAGAACTATGTTCTTTTTTCCTAGATTGGTCTAGCAGTACATTGAACATAATAAATGAGATAAGGATGAGTGAATCTTGAATGATCACTGCATAGATACATACAGGTTAGGAGAAGATAGAGATAATCAGAGGTGGTCCTACATTGTGCAGCTTCAGAACAAGTTCTTTTTTCTACAAGAACAAAGGAGAGAATTTAGCAAGAAGTTTGTGGCACAAGAGACATGATAAAATTTAGGCACACTCTTTTTTCTAGTGCTCTTGGTTGTATTGGTGAATTATCAGAGATTAATATTTTTCTCAGTACTTTAGTATATGGTATAGAGTCCTTAAATAAGCTTGAGCTATTACAAAATACTCTTATAAGTGCAAATTTTCATGGGAAGAAGGAAAAGCATCATGGAAGGTCATCCTAGAGAGTCTTAGAGGTTCTTCTTCAGATTAAGTCAATTTTGTGTTTATATATTTCTGGTTACATTTTGATGCATATATACATATATACCAGACCCCATCCTTTTCCATTGATGTCAAAGTGGGAGAGATAGAGAGATGGAGAGATAGAGAGATAGAGGTTAATAGGAAAAACATTTTTTTGAAGAATAGTTTTGATAGGGGGAGCATTCAACTACATTATATTAGAAAATGTTTTTTCCATGCATGCTGCGATCAATTTGAAAGGAGGGGATTATTGGGATTCTCGAGCCTTGAAACATGAGGATGAAGTATGGATGGTTTTTTTTTATTGTTCCTATGTTGTCATTGATGTGAAAATGGTGATAACTATATAGAAAGTCTACTTGGTTTACCAAAATACTTTCTCTACTGGTAATACACTTTTGTGATGGATTAGTGTTTTGGTATTTGAGTCTTGAATTCATCACAAGATCTGATATGACTCTAATCTCTTAACCATGTTATCATGACTCATTAAAATAGCTATATCCTAGACCTTGAGACATTTTTAGTTATGAGAAATTTTTATCTCTGACAGAGTTCAACTCTATATCTTACTATTGTTCTTTGCTTGGTATGTTGGTGTGGGAGACTCTGTATTTTATTAAGTGAAAATTCTTATGTTGTGATATTATTGGTAGCCTCTATGTTGGTAGTATGATGGGAAATTAATGTGTTCTCAGATTCATAAGGTGTTTGATTTGAGGTTTATTTGTTGGTTTGAATAATTGTTTTTTACTCTTGGTCGACCTAACACATGTAATGCATTGTGGAGACTAGTTTTTCTTTATGGATGTTAGCCAACTTGGTATAATGAATTACATGGATAAAATGTTTAAATTATATATGGTGTCGATAAAGAGAGTTTTGATTATTTATTTTTCATCTAATTAGGCTAACCTAATTGATGAATAAGATATACTTGTATATATATGAAGTTTTGAAGAGGTGGAAGAAAGGGAGTGAAGGTGGTGTACGAGTGTGGAAGAAAGGTGAAAAAGATCCGAGCCTAAATGTTTTATCAATTGTGGATCAATACAAATTATTTGAGTGATTCTTGTGTGAGGCACTACTTCATATTCTAAGATTCATTGGAATTGAAGCCTACACATTGAAGGAGTATCCTATATGTTCAATCTCTTGGTAGTGAGCCTTTATTTTTGTATCTTGACGGTTAGCCATATTTTTTATTTCGGAAATGAGTCTTTTCAAGGATAGTGAGTCTTGACAGTGAGCCTTGTAATATTTTGTATTTGGACATAATATATTGTGAGTTAACCCTCACCGTGGTTTTTCCCTTATTGGGCTTTCCACATAGAATTTTTGGTGTTCATGTGTATGGTTGCATTGATTTGTTTCTATGTTCTCTCTTGCTAGTTTAGTCAGAATTGTGATAATGATTAGATGGATTTTAATGTTCTTTAATGGAATACTCATTCATCCCCCATCTTAGTATTCTGCATGTTCAACAAAACTATGAATATTTTTCCTTTATCATATGTCTCATTCTTTTCTTATGTAAACCTTATCCTTTATTTCATGTATTTTGGATATGATCTTGGTGATTGATCATTCTTTAGTTTTTCAACTTTATTTATATCTAGCCTAAATTCTATAGAAAATTGGATCATTTTTTACACACTTTCAATTTCTATAAAATTCGTGTTAGATTTCATTCTATACTATAGAGTAAAGGAATCTTTGTAGAAGATTTAGAGCACTAAAAAATTCTTCTTTGGTGTATCATTCTGTAGCAAACCTTAGTAGGTGCTTCCTACGAGGGGATCTGAATGTTTTCTCTATGCTTATATAAGCCTTGGTAGTTTGTTCTCCTCTCAACAATGAAGGGAATGTTGTGCTATGTGTTTAATTTTTTCATAGTTTATATCCTAGATGGGGTTTTGAAATTTTCTAAAATATTTTAGCACAACACCTTAGTTTTAGTTTTGTATTATTTCTTCCCATTTTCCCTAAACCGTGAACAAAGAGCCAACTTTTAAAATATCGGAAGTTATTCAGTTGAGTGCAATAGGTCCCCCATATACTAAATTTCCCATATGGTTGTTCGGAGAAGCATTGGATTTCATGATAAATAGGTTCAAGTGCAAGAAGTTGTGTCAATGAAGAGTGGAACTTTTAGCCAAAAAATTCCAATAGGAATAGATACCCATTTAGGAAAGGGAAGCTAGGCCTTAGATGAGGATCTTGTTTCTAAACATGTACCCATTCTAAAATAGAATGCTTACCCATTTTAAAATGGTCACTCATTCTAAAAATAGAATGGTTACCCATTTTAAAGTAGGTACCCATTTTATAAAATTATCTCAACACAATTTTCATTTGGTTTAGGCATGGGAAAGGCTTGGTAACCCAACCCTTAGCCTTATACTTTCAACTAAAATATTAAGGCATTCTTAGGAGAAATAATTATCTTTGGAAATATAGCTAATGAGTTTTTTTCAAAATTGGTTTATGAAATTAAAACCCATTATAGATCATGATGTCTAGTTTTAAAATATAATTTTTTTTATGGTTAGATTATGTATTCTAATTTTTAATTAATTTCTAAGGCAATTTTTCCATAAATTTAAAATGTTAGGATTTTTCATTTTTTAATTTTTAATTTATTATATTTTATAAAAAAAATTCTATGACATCAATATACAAACAATTATCTATGTAGTGAAAAAAATTAAAAAAATGGTTAGTTTAAGTCAAATTATGGTGTCCATACATTATGGTTTTCAAAAACAACAATTAGGGCCAATAAAAATTAAAAATAAATAAATATCCTCACTAATTTTTAGCTTTTCACATAGATTTTCCCTAAAAGAAATAGAAAATTAGTTTTATTTAGGCTAAATTATGGTGTCCATACATGTGCATATTATTATCCTAAAAAGGTGACTTTTAAAAAGTGGTTCTTATATATTCCTATTGGAAATCAATTTGTGTCATCTCGGTATTAGATTAAATTACATATTTGGAAACTAAACTCAAAATACTAAATTTTATAGTAATGTAGTATAAAAAAAAGTAACCTTTTTTCACACTTAGTTTGGGAATGAATAATTAATGATAAAATGGACTTAATTGTGCCCTATATATGGTGTCACAAAGTGTTTCTTTATAGTTTCACACTAATCTAGGGATTTATTAAATAATTGAGGTTAATTAGAGCTTAATTGGCCCCCTCAATTAAAATAAAATCCTTATTTATTGAATTTTCTAAGGGTTAATGCTCCACACTCATTAATAATATTTGACAAAACTTAATTTGGAAAGGTTTGAGTCCTAGGCTAGTGACCTAGGACCGATTCACCACATGGAAAATGTGTCCTTGCTATGTCCTAGGACCTCCTTTTTACATGTTATTTCATATCCCCGATACTTGTCCTAATTTAGTGTGCTAGGACACATTCACCATATGGAAAATGGGTCCTCATTAACTTAGGACACCCCTTTTTCAACATATTCTTATAAGGATTTTACTAATTTCAAATCCTAGATTTGATGTCAGCTTGTGTTATTTTAATTTGAATATTAAATCTTAAGATAACTATAAATATAAGATTATTTCACATAGTTTCTCCTAGAAAGTCTATAAAAATAAAGAGTACATTCAAAAGATCATAATAGAGGATTGAAGAGAATTCAAAAATGCATTCAAGGGTAGATTATCAAGGTTTTATTGCAGCAATCAAGGATTTATTTCATCATATTAAAGTATTGCATGTTGTTGAGCTAATGTGGTGTTGTAGCATTGGTGATCAAGTTCAAGTGTTCAAAGCCATTATCTTATGTCAATTGCATGATCAAGATCTAAAATAATTGAGGCCATTTCATGCTAAGTTTCAAAATTTGAATCCACGCTTCAATTGAGGATTGGTGAGTTATTACACATTGTTTTTCATTCATATTTCCTTTAGGCATTATTTCATTTCAAGGTTTAATTACCTAAATAGGTTTTGACCAAGGAAAACCCCTATTCCCTAACAATCAACAATTTTTCTTCTCTCTTGATGTGTGATTGAAGGTTCTTAGGTTGAAGATCAAGTGGAGAACAAAATTTGCAAAAGTTGTCATCTTCAATGCAAGCTCATGGAAAGTGCTTTAAATAATTTATTTCTGAATTTTGGGAGTTGAATACCTGTGATTGAGAAGTGTAGATATTTAAGAATAGGATCCCAAAAATTATTTTCCAAAACTCTAATTGGGACCCATTTACCATTAGGTGAATGAGTCCTTAGTGAGACCCAAAACAACACTTTTTCCATAAGGTACACATCCTTTTAGCATCTTAAAACCTTACTATTTGTTTTTATAAAAGTAAGGATTATATTTTGATTGTTATTTATGTATTATACCCCCTATTATTGAGAGAAACAACAAGTACAAAAATTATGTGTACCCATTTCAGTAATCTCATTTATGGTGCCCCTCTTTTTCTTTGTTTCATTTTGGCGAACTTGACCTTTTGAACATCTTAATCTATGATTTGGATTGCATTAAACCCTATATCTTAGTTAGGAATGGTTCACATTAGAGTTTTACTACTTGGATTTAATTTAGGTTTCTTTCATTTAGCATTAAGGAACATTTAATTTATATTAAATTTGCATGTTTGCATTGCTTATATTCACTAAATTTCAGAAAAATTACATTAGATCGGAGTTTTTTAAATTGCATAGTGTTAGCATTGCATCATCATTCCATCATTTAGATTAAAATTGAAAATTAAATTTATTAATATTTTTCGTCATTCAACCTTAGTCATTATTTCATTTAGAAGCCTAAAATTTGAAAAATCTATTACAAAATTATCTATTACGTACCTGAAGTAGAAAACACATCTAATTACTCATAAATTGCACTTTCCAATCTTCAAAAACCTTGTACTAGGATCCACTCTCCATAGGGTGAATCATTCCCTATTAGGGATACCAAGCAAACAAGTTTTCATAGTTCCTAAATTTTAATATAAGATTCAGAGTCTCCCAAAAAAGCATACTAGGACCCATTGGGCACTAGGCTAATGAGTCCTTGGAGGCCTACCAAACCCCACTTTTTCAGAGCTTTCTAGTGATTTTATGTCCTTCCTAGGCTTGATGGTAACCTATAGTATCAGTATGGAATGTTTTAGGAAATTTTGTTTTATACATCTAGGTTAAAATAATCTATTTAGTGTAGACATTTTTGCATCATTCCAAAATCCTTTCAGAAGAAAAAATCACTAGACATGAAAATGCTTACATTTTTGAAACTTTACATAATATGGATAAAATTACTTTTCACTTTTCCATACATAATGTTTACATTCATAAAAGTGATCTTCATTTTTGGATACAGATTGTTTGCATTCTTGAAGCTTTCCATAAATTGGATAAAAGTACTTTTCATCTTTTGATATACATTGTTCACATTCTTGAAGCATTACATAAGATGGTTAGAATTACTTTTCATTGTTGGTCAAATAATGTTAGTATATTATCTTTCTAAGCATGTTAAGAAAAAGTTCATCTGTCACACCTATAAGAATGCTTTAGTGAAAGAGAATACAATGATGGATAATCATGATAATCAAATTTTGTCTTTTCCCAATATCTCTCCTAGTTGTGAAGAATATATTTTGGTGTTATAAGATCAAACCAATGAGAGTTAAGAGATTCCTATTTGTCTCTCTTCCTCTAGGAAAAACATCATTCAACAAGAAAATGGAAACATTAATAAGCAAGAAAATCCAACCATTGATAACTCCCCTACTTGTGATGAAGTTATTTTAGAAGAAGAAAACATTGAATGTCATGAACATCTAGTTTGTAGCTCTCCTAAAAAATATCCTTCTAGGGAAGACATCATGGTTCAATAAAATGAGAACATTAAAAATAGTAATTCCTTAGATGAATATGATGAAGACATTAGACCCCCTGCACTAAGAGAACATGAAAATAAGGATAAGTTCGGTGAGGTTATGAATATTAGAACTCCTAGCCATCCTAGAGATCCTTTAATTATTGCACCTAATGAGGCTAAAATCATCATTTATCCACCCTCACAACAACCACAAGTTCAAAATAAACCTATACTTATCTTAGAACCACCTAAAAGGCAACTTGATAGTGATAATGTTTTGTAGCAACCAAGTTACAATATTGTTGCTCATACATATAACACTAGGAACAATCTGCAACCTAGGAAAATAACTCAAATGTTCCTCCCATTTCCTAACCCTATCTTGCCTAGTACTCCTTGTTTTCATTTAATGAGTGGAAAGGGGTATGATCTTGTTGAACAAATAAAAAATACTTCTAATAAGATATCCTTATGGGACCTTATTCAAGCCTCACATATTTATCATAACATGCTTGAAAGTGCTTCACAAGAATTTATTACCATTGGTAATGTGCAATCAAATGATGTGGTAGCCTAAATTCAAGCTATAGCTTTGGCCAACATAGACATTACTTTCTATCAAGATGACTTACCTTCATTAGAAGAGCAAAAAATATGACGCTTTTATGGTTTAGACATGAAAAATATACAATTTGATCTTACACACCTAATCCTGATCTTACTAACACCAGTTCATCCTAAATCACCCCCTTTACTAATTAATTTAATTGAATAATATTTATTTAATTAAACTCATCATATTTCCTCTCTTAATGAAATAAATCAAATTTTTTTTATTAAGTCATTCTCTCCTATTAATTAAATAAATAAATTTTTATCTAATTAATCATATAGTCTCTCTTTTAATTAAATAATTCATTTTATTTAATTAATCTCTAAATTCATTCCATTAAAATAAATAAATAAATATTTATTTGATTTAAGCTAACACTATCTTCTTTAATTAAATAAATCAAAATATTTATTTAATTAAGTCAATCATTTTCCTCTCATTTTGATTTATTTTAATCCAAAAATCTAAATCAAATGGTCAAATCAGTTAATCCCTCATTGAATTAACAAAATCCGGATTAATTTAATCTCCTAAATTCTCTAGATTTTGCCACTTGCACATGAAAATACATTTAAATGATTTATTAAATCTCTATTTTCTTTCAACATGGAATATAAGGAGAATATTCTTCCAAATTTGAAATTCCTTCCAAATGGGATTTGTCCTTCCAGCAAAGCATTTAACTCCTCTTACATGTCCTTGTACATTGATCCAAGTGGCATTTAAGTCATTCTTTTCTCCCTTTAACAAGCCAACTTTAAAATTTGAAAATCCACCTAGTATCATTTATTGGCTCATTCATCAAAATGTGCACAACCTTCCTCCATTCACATCTTGACAAGTGGCACTTGGCGATTGGATGATGAATGATCCCACATTCATCCATTTTTTCTCTTCTTTTCTCAATCACATCTATAAATGAGAGGCTTTCCTTATCATTCTTCTTCCACAATTTGAGAAAAATTACTATGCACAATTTCATCTTCAAACATATCCATTTTCATCTATTTTTATCAAGTTCTTAACTAGATTATGTAAGAATTCAACCAAAGTGGATCAAATCTTCACCAAATCATCATCAAGCTTATAAAGGAGTTGGGAAAGGGACAATTTCTACACATAATTAGCACCAATTCCCCCATGGGATTGAGGATTTGCATGTTTAATTAGGATTTATTTACTTTCTTGTCTTGTTCTTCATATTTTCCTATTTTGAGAATTGCTAATGAATTTCATGGGGAATCTATGTTCGCACTTGCATATGAATCTAATTGTGTGTTTGTTTGTCATGCTTGTGAAGGTCTAGGATTGGGGGTTCACATTTTGGTGCTAGAAGGAGGGCATAAATTGAAAATCTAACATGTTTTTTTAAAATTTCACTATTTTTCGATAGTTCTATTCATTAATCCCCATTATAGATTAGTGGTAGCTTCCACCACATCTATGCTCTATTACAGCGCATCCGCGGTATCTTTCAGTGCAACCAAACTTTGTTCTAGCACATATGGCACCTATTTTAGCACATCTAGCACCTATTTTAATTCATCTAGCACGTGTTTTAATGCATCTCGCAACTATTTTAGTGCATCTTTTACCTGTTTTAATGCATCTGCCAACTGTTTTAGTGCATAGATCTCTATTTTAGCGCTTTTATAGTCACTTTTAAAATGATGATATCTTGGTCATACAAAGGTCTTTTTTGAAGCTTTGTTTTTTGAAATGGGGTATAATTTCATAATATAAGAAATGGTGTAAGTTGTTTTTTATTTTAGTAAAGTTAAAGTTTTCAATTTGACATCTAAAGTCAAATCACATTATAAATTGGTCTAAGTTTTAGGGTTATTATGCTTAATGATTCATCTAACCCTTATATATTTTTGTTTCTTGATCTCATCTAACATTTTGAGAATTTTTTTAGGTTAGTAAATCAAAAAGGGGAGGAGAAAACAAAACAAAATCTTCTTATGACATCATTTCTCTATTGTATCAAGTGTCTTTAAACACTCTTGGAAGCAATTATAATTCCCAGTTTAAGGATTTTATCTCTTCAAGCTTTTAGGACTCAATATATTTCAATTTGGGCCCTAAAAAGAATATTACAAAAGCTTTCAAATTTTGCAACAAAGGGTTAAAATGAACTTTAGAACAAACCCACTAGATTTGGTTTGAGGATTAACAATTGAACAAGGAAAATTCCATATTTCATTTTGGTGGACTAAAAAGAATCAAATCATTTCTTTGTGGACTTAAAATGAACAAGTGCTTCTTTGTTTTGTAATTACTTACCCAAAGTAATATCACTAAAAGGGAGTATACACTTCGCTCACGCTTTATAGCGATCTTGAGAATCAGAAGTATTTCTTGTGATCTTAAGTTGTGTAAGTGATTTTCTTCACATTTCTTTGGGATTAAATAAATTGAACTAATCTTGCAAGTGTGAGTGTGGCATATTGTGAGTGTTCTCCATTTTTTTTTCAGCAAAGGTTGATCGAACTATGGTATATGCTTGCTCACTTTTGTTTATCTTAGAGGGCCTGTCTAGTGGGAAAAAGTAATCACCCCAGGGAATGACCCAACCGGGAACATGCTAAAGCCAAGTGACTTCCAACTTGTATATAAGTGTGGATTCTAGAGGAAAGTTCAAGAATCACGAGGATTATTCCAATGATAAGGGAAACAATGGTCTCTCATTGCATAGATGGTCCCCCATGAACGAAATGCCCACATTAAAATCCTTGTTTAGCAAAGGCCAAAATCCTTAACTATTTTTTTGTTCAAAAGGTCATGTCCTTTGATTTCGCCCAACATAACATGCAATTCTGTTGTAGAGATGAGAAGTATGCCATGGGAGATTCATGGGTACTGATGGTTGGCTGACCTGAGAAGTGAGTGCACTATAAGGGGCAACCTATTTGGTCAAGCATCTAATCATCCGCATTGAATATGCGTAGCTGAATTTATCCAAGTGGGAACCCAATAAATATTGTATCTTCATCCCAGGGTCGTGCATGCTCTTGGAATCAAAACACTTTGCTTCGGTCTTAAAACATTTGAAAATAAACATTCACAAAGATCTTCAAGATTTCAAACCCTTTGGAGGAAGAAAATACCTTTGACGAATGCAAGTGCTCTTGCTTGCCGTAGGGATTTCATCCTTAGAGGCTTATAAGTATTTGGACTTAATCATAATGTTCTCTCTCTAAATTCAACCTAGGAAACTATGCTCTTGAAACCTTGATTTTCATATAATGGACCTTGTGGAATGAAATGGAATTGAGGCATAGACATTTAGTTTGAAATTTTAATCAAGAAATGTTTTGTGGTGAAAATAACTCATTAAGCAAAGATAAGGACAATTAAACCCCACACGTGTGCTCTTTCAAATGATTTCCCACAAAATCAAAATCCAAAAATCGGGGTTCAAAATTCTTAGTCCAAAAGATCGTGAAGAACATCTTTCAAGGCTTCATGAGGTAAGAGAAAGGTTGGTTTACAACTTCTACAAGAAAGCTTCAAGAAAAAATCCCAACTTGTATGAGTTTTATTATCAGAAAAATCCCAATCTCTTTCAAAGGTTTTCTTTTCTCACATAGGAAGTATGGCATGTTCTTCAAAACTGAGGTCTTGTAAGAAGGATTTTTACCTAGGTCAAGTCTAGGATCAAAATCGTCACTCTCATCCATCTTTCAACCATCAAAAATCAAAATCATCTCACCAAAAAACTCTTGGAAACTTTTAAAACATCGTTTATGCTACATTTATAGGCAAAACCAAAATCATCTTGTTTTGTTAGATATGTGTAGATGAATCCTTCTCCACATATTTGACCAAATTATCAATCCTTGTGAAGAAATTTAGCTCTTGATAAAATCCAACATCTTGTGGTCTAGGAGTTCATTATCCAAAATCACCTTGTTTGACTTAACACACCTAGTCAAATCATCCTCTTGTGTATGAGTTTACTCTAGGATAACAAACCTCCTAGAGTTTATAAGTTCATTATCCAAATCATTCAAAATAAAATCAATTCAAGCCCTAAAGTTTAGCATCTCCCTCAAGGTTCGTCAAGATTTTTCATCATCCATATCATCCATATTTTCTTTTCGTCATCACTTTGATCCATAATTTGTCCTAGTTCTTCTCTTTCTGTACCTAAAGTTAGATTAATTGATCTCTATTTTATGGTGCAAACAAGATCTCAAGACAAGAATATGGAAATCACCAAGGAAACATCAACTTCAAGTGATCTAAGTCAAACTACTCCTAAAATAAATCCTATTGGATCAAGCAATCCTCCAAAAAATTTCCCTCTATCATCACAAAATCCTCAGGAAGATGGTCAAGTAGAGGACATCACCAACAACATCTTAGGCATGACACAAGACGAAATCCTAGAGATGGTATGAAATCATGAAAATCATCGAATTGTTAATGCTATGATGAGGTTATATCCCTCCCAATACATGCTTGAGTTAGAAAAAGAAGGGGATAAACTCCCTTTTGACTTTCACATAAGCACTATTGTGGAAAGACCTCTTGGGATAATTCCATCAACCCCATCCATGCTTCCGCTTCAAAGCATCACTCAAGACATCCTACAAATCATATCATCTATCGCTTCAACCCCGTCGGTTGTTAAAAAGGAAAGCTCATTGCTTCATGAACTCTAAGAAAATCCCCTTGTGAGCAACCAAGAGTTCAAACACCACACTAGATCAATCTATCCTAGTAAATCCATTACACCCTTACATTTTTCTTACATTCCACGATTTTGCTAATCTAACCTCTTATCATCCAACACCAATTTATCCTCTGGACACGCAAACCTCTCTCCCTACCTCACAAGGAGAAGTTGATTTGTTTAGAGCCAGAGGAATCTTTGATCCATCATCATCACTTCAAGGGATGTGCCACCTATATTTTTTTCATTCCCACCTCTACCACTTACATCCACATCACCGCTTGGGTTGGTTCTTCTCCCCTTACCCGCCATCAACCAACCAAACCAAAGCATCATACAAAATCCTCCTACTGCACCATCGATATCGCAACAACAGATGGAAACCATCCAAGCAACACCAATAATCAATAAATCCACCATTCCCCAAGTGTCTCAAAGCACGATTTCCCAAGGACCAAGCATCTCAATCACACCATCCACAACTCAAATCCTACTCATCAACATGATTGTTCCACTCCTCACAACTATCAACACCATTCCCAATCCATCGCCACCACCACCAAAATACAAAATGGAAAACTCATTCAGCATCGTGTTACAAGAAGCTCGACAAGCCACCCATCAAAATGTGTTCCAAAATTAACAAGTTGCATACCTAGCTACTCAGCAAGCACAAGCACAATTAGCAACACAACAAGCGCAATAGGAAAACAAGATGCTCAAGCCCAATCTTTGCTACAACAACATCAAGCAACCCAAGTTGCACAAACAACTCAAGCCACACAAGCCACACAAGCTTCCCAAATGGCACAAACATTCCAACAAGTGCATGCTCAAGCCTGAGCCCAATATCAAGCCCATCAAGCATAAGTGCAAGCACAATACTAACCACAATTGCAAGAAGCCTAGCAATAAATATATCAACAAGCCTTGCAAGATTATCAATTACAACAAGAAGCAACTCAACAACAAGCCCAACAACAAGCTTTGTTGGCACAAAACCAACAAGACCAACAACAACCTTTATTGGTGCAACAGAAGAAAGACCAACAACAAGCTTTGTTAGCACAACAACATTAGGACCAACAACAAGAATTATTGGTGCAACAAAAAATGTAGGTATATCGACAAGCCTTAATCGTGCAACAAAGATTTCAAAAAACTCCCACAAGCATTCCACTCATCAATCAAACACCTCAAAATGTGTTCACCCCACCTCTTGATCAACAAGGTGATGTAACAACACAAATCAATCTACTCTCACTACAAGTGCTTGATCTTCAATTAGGAAAAACAACAAGGACACCCAACAGTGAGTTAGAGGACATATCTCAAGAACTTATTCCAAAGCATGATCAACATCTATCACCTAGGTCTAGAAATGGTCCTTCCCAGGACATATTGACATCCTTTAACCTACTGGATACATATACTAAAGGGATCCTCAAATAAAAATTTGATCCAGTTCCACCCAAAGATCATGAGCATATTGAGCCACTTCCCATGCCTAATGAATATATCCAAGAACCCCTTATAATTAATCCATCCTTTGAAATTGACCAATTTCAAGAACTTGATCCAAAGCATGTCAAAAGTAATTCCAAAATTAATGAAGATCAAGAATTTGCATCTCCAACTACTACAATGATGTAATGGACACTCTCATATCTATAATTGATAATCATATCCACATAGCACATACTCCTCCATCTAACCATGAGATGTTTTCTTTGGATGGACACGTAGATGGTCTTCATTCAGAACATGATTCCTTTACTCTTGACATTATTAAACAAAAAGGGAAAGATATTTATTCTTATAGTCAAACTCAGTTGTCAACATTAGGATTAGATATATCCCAAATTAAGACTGAGGACATCATGTATGCATATATCTAGTATTATCCACTCAAGGGAACATGTCAAACAAAACAAGATATTCCTGAGTCAACAAAGCAACAAATTGAAATAACATCATCTACAATGGTCATTTATCAGAGAATTAATTCTAAACAAGACATCTCAAAATAGGGAGAATCAAAGAACAAAGATGCTACTACCACCATACTGGGGGAAACTTCATCTCAAGAAAATTTCAACATAGGGGGCACGAAGGATCCTTATGATAAAACCAATGCCAATACTACAATCCACCACATCACTAATATTCATCTACCCATCACCCCATCCATGAATTGGGACCAACATCGAAAGAAATATTTGAATCAAAGAATTAAAAATTTCATCAAAGAAAAAGAAGTAGTGAAGCATGAAGGACAAATCAAATACAAGTGGATACTAAACAATACAATTCTTTTTTATCCCTATCAAGCTCCATTAGTCAAAGAAAATATGGGACAAAATCAAAAAGGGAAAAGTATCAATCAAAGTTGTCCACAAAGGAAAAATCAAGCTTCTCAAGCGATGTACAAATTGTATCAAGCAGTTGGTCATAATTCCATGCACACTTTCATATCTACCCATTATTGATCATCTTCCCAAGTTTGGAGAGTCAAAAGTTCCAAACTATCAACCAATCCAACTTTTCCTAAACACACTCCACCATCCACGCCTCCAAGTATGATATCCAATTCTCACATTGACCATGTATTGGCATCAACCCTTCATCATAAGGATTTAGAAGGCACTCTATCACAATGTGCACAAAAAGACAAAGTTAACTCTGGTATCAACAAAGCAAATCAAGAATCTCAAAAGTTACATTCAAGTGCATGTATCTTGGCAAAGAAACTTCTTCAAGCAGGATATCAGTGGCACGTTATGAAAAAATAATCTACATAGATAACACCAGGTGGTTCAACATGAGCTTCAATTCTTTTAGCAAAAAAATCCAAAAAATTCCAAAACATATTAAAAATCTAAAAAATCAGAAAAAGGATTGAAAATAGTAAGGAGAAAAATCATCCTCTATTTAAAACCACTTCGGTGGTGCTTTGGATAAGTACCATGATGAAAACCTAGAAAACAAGCATCATGTGTAGAATCGAGTATCTACGTGAACCAATTAAGGAGAAAGCATCTTATCTCATCCATAATAAATCCAACATTCCCTCCATCTTATCCATAATAAATCCATTCATCCATGAACCATTTATCTAATCCATGTTCATATATCTACATCAATAATTCAATTTATCTTGATCTTAGAAAATTTTGGTGCACACTTTATACTTGCTTATGGTAAACATCTTGACATGGTTCATTTTCATTAATCCTATGCTACCCAACATTATCTGAGCCATGAAGCATTATCCAAATAAGTATCCACTATCTGAACCCCTTATCTTATCGTAAGATAATCCTTGGCATCATTTGCATGCTTACCATATCCATCCATCCACAAACCTATCCAAGAATCCACCTGTGGCCTTCCATACATTGCTAGACACTGGGGGCATATATTTACATATTGCATTAGGAGTAAATCTTGATCTATATTCTCCAACTTATGTGGTGATCTGAACATTGGAAAACATGAAATAAAATTGGTCAAATAATTTGTGAGCCAAGAAGCCAAATCACTAGCCTGTGGCATATTTTGACAAGAAGATGATCCTTACCAAAATTTATCTTTCATCGAACATCAATCCAAACAATCAATATCAATTGCATCTAGCTTGCACTTCAATGTCACATCAAGTCATCAAAACAAGTTTGTTCCAAATCAAGCTTCAAAATCCTAATCAATCAAACCAATCCATCATCATCTTGAGATATCCTTCTCAATCCTTGTGTCTTCTTAAAACTATCCTTGCATTGTTGTGTATCCTCAACAATTTTATCATCATGAATTCATCATCATCCTTGTGTTGCTTAAACACTATCCTTACATTGTTTTGTATCCTCAACAATGTTATCATCATCAATCCATCCATTTGATCAATAAATCCTAGCTTGGTTTTTGAAAAAATCCAAATATAAAGCACTAATATCATATCATATCCATATCCAAATTGTCAAAATCATGCGAAAATCCAAAAAAATTCAAAAAATCCATCAAAAATCCAAAAACATCCAAAACATCTCAAAAATCTAAAAATCATGTCAACAAAGTCATCCAGCCAAACTACGTCATCTTTGAGCTTGAATGTAGGCAAGGTTTATCTTTCATCATCCGCCAAGAAATTTTAGGTCAGTCCTTTAGGCATTTATCGCAATAAAAATGGAAATCCATTTTCCCATCTATCTCATCCATAATCAAGTCTACATCAGTCGAACTACGTGGTCTCTATGTATATAATGTAGGCAAGGCTAATATGTGAATAATCTCTTAAGACCCCTAGGCTAGGTCTTTAGGTTAGTATTTTGGTTATAAATCTAGAAAAATCCTAAAACAAAATTCTCAAAATCCCAAAAACAACTTCAAAACATTCAAAAAACATCAAAAAAATAAAAAACATCCAAATATTTAAAAAAACTCAAAATGATGCATCTGCCTTACGTCACTTTCACTCACAATATTTATCATTCCTAATAAGTCACTGTTTCTTTCACCCTTTGGCAAAGCAATCGAAAGCAAGTCTAGCAGGTTCTAAAGTGAAAGCTCAATCATCAAAGTCTCAAGTCTAGGTCACTAAGTTAGCAAGTTAATCAACTTGGAGTATTAATAGCTTATCATCCAATCAATCTCATCATCACCTAATCACAACATGTCCTAGGATGCATCCTTCCTACTATGGACATCAACATCAGGCATCACCATAGTTTAGTCTTGGCTAGCGCTATGAAAAACATTAGCTTGTTTGTTTATTTTATCTTGATCTTTTTGACTTATCTTATTTTGCGCTCATTCCAAGGACCTCTTGATGATGCCTAATCAAAAGGTTTAGAGATAAAGGAATGGGGCAATGATCATAATATTTTTTATCTATTGTGCTTGTTGTATATTTTTGTAAAATAACTTGGTTATGCGTGCTTTCTTTGATTTGTAGGGAAGGTGTTTTAGGTGTCTTATTGACCACATAGGAAGGCTTGTTTTTCTATGTTTTGGCTTGAGATTTTTAAAATATTTGAAATAAATCCTGAATAAGGTTTTGTATGTCAAGTGTGAATAGGAATACTCCTATCTGATTTTCAAGTCAAATTCCATCACACTAGGTACAATGCTATCTTGGTTCTTTATACCTTGATGAATCGTACCTATGTGTATTATAAAACATAAATTAATGGGCCCTTTTAAAATCCCAACTCCTAGTAAGAAAATCATCTACATCATCATTAATAATATAGGCTTGTTGGATCTCCTTTCTTCTATCTTTACTAACATTTCTATCCAAAATTGTTGTGTTGTATCAAAATATACTCAAGGCTACCCATGGTCGATGACTATCTATACATCATCAAAAATTGTCTATGCCAAATATTTGATCTTTCTAAAGAATTATCTTTCATCCTCTGATCAATAGAACCACTCCTCTCGCATTTTATTGCGATCTCGATCAGAAAATCATACATTTTCACTCAATCTCTAGAGGAGATAGTATACCAGCATAATTCTTCTTGCTGGGGCAGCAATGAGGCTTCTGAAAAATCAATAAATTTTCAAATTTTTTATCACAACAGTTAATTCTTTGAACCAATGCAACAAGTGCATTGCTTCAAAGAGGGGGAAAATGTAGACATGAAAAATATACAAGTTGATCCTACACACCTAATCCTAATCTTACTAACATTAGTTCATCCTAAATCACCCCCTTCACTAATTAATTAAAATGAATAGTCTTTATTTAATTAAATTCATCATATTTTCTCTCTTAATTAAATAAATCAAATTTATTTGATTAATTCATTATCTCCTATTAATTAAATAAATCATTTTTTATTTAGTTAATCATATAGTCTCTCTTTTAATTAAATAATTCATTTTATTTAATTAATCTCTAAATTCATTTCATTAAATTAAATAAATTAATCTTTATTTTATTTAATCTAACACCATATTCTTTAATTAAATAAATCAAAATCTTTATTTAATTAATTCTAAATCATTTTCCTCTCATTTTGATTTATTTCAATCCAAAAATCTAAATCAATTGGTCAAATAAGCTAATCCCTCATTAAATTAATCAAATACTGATTAATTTAATCTTAATCCCCTAAATTCTCTAGATTTTTCCACTTGCACATGAAAATCCATTTAAATGATTTATTAAATCTCCATTTTCTTTCAACATGACATAAAAGGAGAATATTTTTCCAAATTTGAAAATCCCTCCAAATGGGATTTGTCCTTCCAACAAAGCATTTCACTCCTCTTACATGTTCTTGTGCATTGAGCCAAGTGGCATTTAAGTCATACTTTTCTCCCTCCAACAAGCCAACTTTAATATTTGAAAATCCACCTAATATCATTTATTGGCTCATTCATCAAAATGTGCACAACCTTCCTCCATTCACATCTTGACAAATGGTACTTTGCCATTGGATGTTGAATGATCCCACATTCATTCATTTTTCCTCTTCTTCTCTCAATAACATCTATAAATAAGAGGCTTTCCTTCTCATTCTTCATCCACAATTGATAAAACTTATTATGCACAATTTCATCTTCAAGCATATCTATTTTCATCTATTTTTGTCAAGTTCTTATTATCTAGGTTATGCAAGAATTCAACCAAAGTGGATCAAATCTTCACCAAATCATCATCAAGCTTATAAAGGAGTTGGAAAAGGGCCAATTTATATACATAATTGGCACCAATTCCCCCATGGGATTGGGGATTTTCATGTTTAATTAGGATTTATTTACTTTCTTGTCTTGTTCTTCATATTTTCCTATTTTGAGAATTGCGAATGAATTTCATGGGGAATCCTTGTTCTCACTTGCATATGAATCTAATTGTGGATTTTTTTGTCATGCTTGTGTAGGTCTAGGATTGTGGGTTCACATATGGTAATATTTTATGTTAATCGAATAGTGATAAAGAGAACTCTCATTGATAGTGGAATAGCCCTTAACATGTGTAGCATAAAAATTATTGATAAGATTAAAGTGGAAAAAAACTAAAATCAACCTGATTCTTTATCTATTCATGGGTTTGATAATGTAGGAAAATAATCATTGGAGTCATCACATTACCTATTAAATATGGAAATGTTACCTTGCAAAATCTAGTCCATGTTATATCTCACGATCTTTCATATAATTTTATTTTAGCAAAACATTAGATTTATGAAATGCATTGGGTGCTTTTTACCCTTCATCATAAAATGAATTACGTCTACGACAATAAATTTTACACACCTTAGATCGATCCCCAACCTGAAATTTTTTGATTGTTGAGAGAGAATAACAAGATCCTTTGAAAGAATTGTATCCAACTACAAAAGTTGAAGTAATGAAGGAAGAAGAAAATAATAAGAATATTGATGAATTCACTAAGTTGTTAGAATATGATTGGGGTTCCTTATATTTTACACCAACATTCATAGGAAAATAAAAGATCATAAACAAAGAATCTGAAAGGGAAAATAAAAATTGATAATGTTAACACAAAATTCAAAAACATCTACTTCAACCACTTTAGAAGAAGCAAATTACACAACAAAATTTGATGAGGTTGATTATGAGCAACCATTGAATCTGAAAGAAATGAAAAATATTTCAGGAAGAGGTTGCAAACTTATGAAATAATTTTGGTATAGTGGGAAAGGATGTGGTGCTATAGCACAAGGTATTTGTGTTTGTATAGAGCCTAACATGAAAGAAAAAACTAGTGGTCTTGGCTATTGTCCTTCAAAAGAAGCAAAAGGCTCAAAAAAGCCTTCACTCAATATCAACACTCTTAAAAAAGATTCTTCCAAGACAACATTAACTTTGGTGCATCCTGAACTGACACATACTACATGTGGAAATATCTCATTAGTTATGCATCAATAAAAATAGGTGTTTCTCTTTGTCATGTAATAGTTGTAGGATTTTAGCATACTCACTATTGCATATTTAACATTCATTGGAAATCATTTCCTTATTGCAAGGAGTGGCATATCATCATTCATCCTGGCTCATTCTTGTTCTGCACTTAGTGGAGGAAAGGGGTTAGTTATCATTGTCCTAGTTTTGTCGTGTGTTTATGTCCCTTTGACTAGTTGTCCACCTTACGTATATACTGATCAAGATTGTGATGTCAATTATCTGCTATAGGTTGACTCGCATGTGCCTTACTATTATTTTTCTTTTATTTTCCATGTTTGTTTATGTGATTGCATGTGTGTAGTGTTATCCCTTGTGATGTTTCATTTGATGTATCTCTCTCTCTCTTTTTGTTCATTCCTCTATTTATATCTACATTCTTCTCTATGTCATAAATATTTTTCCTTTTATTTTTATTTTCATTTGTCTTATGTTTTCCCTTTGGGGATGACACAAGACTGAGAAACTTTAAAGGTCTCTTCCATGTTGACCTGAATGAATTTTATTTTTTGTCACTCTCTTTGTTTCATTCTTCCAATTCTATGAGTATTTAGGGAATGATGATAGCTCTAAGCTCTAATAACAACATTGTAGCAAAGATATACTAACCCTGAATCCATAGATCCCTTCTATATTTTTGGGGAAACCCCTTCACTCCTTTTCCATTGTGTAGATTTATTTTGGAAACATATGACTTGGCATTAGGGTTTTCAAGGAAATTTCTCATGTCTAAGGAGATAATATTGGCTAATTTAAAGCAGTTTCTCACAACGATGGTGTTAGCAACCGCTTTAAAGTGGCAGCATACATTGATGACATCTTTTGACATTTTTCATATTTCATGGAGTGATATTATTTTTCTCATGATGCATCCTTTTTTTGGTGGTGTCATTAAGTTTGATGTCTACCATGAGTGTGGTATTTCTAAGCCTACGATTTCCCTTAGTGGCATGATGTGAAATGAGGCATCCCATAAGTGGAAATATGATATTCTTGACTTGTCCTTTCTTGGAGACATTAGGCACGATGTTCCCTAAGAAGGATACCTTACATGAACCGAGATCCCTTTGAACAAAAACCTATAAGAAATAACATTCATAACCAGTTATCATTTTTGTGTCTTACTGAAGTTGTTAGGAGGGAAACTTTGGTATGGTGTGCGAGGCTAATATGATTCTTTAATTTTCCACCTTTTCAAGGTACTCACCTACTGAACGACTTGAGGTTCCACTACACTACAGTGAGCTCGCACATGTGTCATTTGCATAGTGGACATTATGTTATGCTTCTAAATGTTTTTGGACAAATCTAGACTAGACCTAGTGCACATCGTGTTGGCTTGACTATCGAAGCTTCATCCTTTTCTCAAGCAAATATCCACGTTCCACATCATGTTGAAACAGTTGAAGCTTGAGCCTTCATTTTCCTTTATTTTCTTGGTCTTTGATATGGTACGATTGAGTATATTCAAGTCATTGTTGCATACATAAGTTTCTTGAAAGTATATTTTAATGTGAAGTTGTCATGGGTGTAAACTCTCACTAAAGTGGGGGAAAAATGTAGTGTAGGAAAAACTAACCCTTTTTGACACTTAGTTTGGGAATGAATATTAATGATAAAACCAACTTAATTATGCCTTGTTTAGGGCGTTTTAAAGTGTTTATTTACACTTTCACACTAATCTAGGGCTTTCTTAATTAATTGGGGTTAATTAGAGCTTAGTTAACCCTTAAATTCAAATCCAAGACTTCCTTACTGCATTTTTTGAGGGATAAAGTCCGACACTCATTAATAATGTTTGACAACACTTAATTTGGAAAATTTTGAGTCCTAAGATAGTGACTTTGGACCTTATTTTTACATGTTATTTCATATCCCCAAAAAATTTCCTAGTTCAGTGTGATAGGACCCACTCGCCCTATGGTGAACGGGTCTTCCTTAGCTTAGAACACCCCTTTTTGAACATATTCTTGGAGGGATTATACTAATTTCAAATTCTAGATTTGATATCGTCTTGTGTTATTTGAATTTCAGGATTAAATCTTAAGATAACTATAAATATAAGGTTATTTCATATATTTTCTCTTAGAAATTCTATAAGAAATAAAGAGTACATTCACAAGAGCATAATAGAGCATTCAAGAGGATTTGAGAACACAATCAGTGGAAGATTATCAAGGTTTTATTACAGCAATCAAGGATTTCTTTCAACATATCAAAGTCGTGCATGTTGTTGAGCTAATGTGATGTTGTAGCATTGGTGATCAGGTTCAATTTTTCAAAGACATTATATTATTTCAATTCCATGATCAAGATATACACTCATTGAGTCCATTTCAAAATAAGTTTTACATTTGCAATATAAGGTTCAATTAAGGAGTGGTGATTTGTTACACATTGTTGTCCATTTATCTTTCCTTTATGCATTATTACATTTCAAGGTTTAATTACCTAAATGGGATTTGACCAAGGAAAACCCCTATTTCCTAGAAATCAATAATTTTTATTCTCTCTTGATGTGTGATTGTAGTTTTTTAGGTTGACGATCAAGTCACGAAGAACAAAAGTTATAAAAATTGTCAAAGTTGTAAAGTTTGCAAAAGTTGTCATATTAATTTCAAGATCACGGAAAAAGTGCTTTACAAAATTTATGTTTGAATTTTGGGAGCTAAACAGCTGGAATTTGGTAGTGTAGACATTGAATAATAGGATCTAAAACTTAATTTTCCAAAACCCTAACAGGGACCCATTCGCCACTTGGTGAATGCGTCTTGAATGAGGTTCAAAATTACACTATTTCAAAAAGGTACACATCCTTTCAGAATCTTAAAACCTTCATATTTGTTGTTATAATAGTTAGGATTGATTTTTGATTTTTGTTTATGCATTATACCCCTCATAATTGAGTGAAACAACAAGTCAAAAAATTAGATGTATCAATTTGAGTAATCTCATTTTTGGCGCACCACTTTTTCTTTTTTTCAAGTAATAAACTCTTTTAAGATTCAATGTGTAAGTGCTTCACTTTTTAAGTCCAACTATGATAAATTATAAAAATTGGGAAAAAAACTATCACTTTTTAAATATATTATGGACCCAACTTCTTGTACATGCCCTTGGTTTAACATTAATCTTAGCTATTATGTGAATTTGGTATTTGAATAGTCTTAAAAAAAATTTATTGTCTAGGGTTAATTAATTGTTTATCTAGGGATTTTTAAGGTATATATGGGTTTAATTAGGGTTTATTAGGGATTATTTAGTATTTATATGCATTTATATAGGGTTTCTTAGGGTTTATTTAAGGTTTATATGGGCTTATTTAGGGTTTATATGGGTTTAGGGTTAACAATTTCCAAACTATTTTCATCTATGGTTAAATTGGAATTGTTGGAAGAGGGGAAAACAATATACTTAGGTGTCTCTACTTAAACCTCTGCTCATCCCCTTCATTTGAAGCCCCCTATCCCTCCCCTACACACTGTGAGATTGATACTTGGACCTAGTTCTTTGTTTAGTTAAATAGTTTTTTATTGGCTCTCTACAAGCATATATAATCTTCACATGAAATGAATTGAAAAATATAGTTGCTAGTTCATATACCTTTAAAAAATAATACCTTCAAGTAAAGGTAATCTTCACTTGAAGGTACTATATTATAATTATTTTTAATTAATAAGGACCTTCAAACTAAGATGATCTTCACTAAAAGGTTAATCTGAACGATTGAAAGTCTTTGCACAAAGACCTTTGAGTGAAGGACCTTCATTCAAATAAATAGTTTTGAATGAAGGTAGTTTAAAATGTAAAATCTCATGTTGGGAGTTTGGTTTGTCATTGAGATGGTTGGTGGATGTATGGTAGATGATGTTACTTTGTTTTTTTCATTGATGTCAATATTGTAGTGATGCAAACATTGATGTATAGATGATGGTTGATAAGAATGATTAAATATGGTGTTGTCATGACATCAACTCATTGAATATTTAAAGAACTAGGCGGGTGCATGGAAATAGGTAGCAATTTTATCGACACCCTCCAAAAAAAAATTGAAAATCCATAATGTGGGTGCGTTATAATGCACTCGCATTATGGCTCATTATGTCAACCCTGAGGCTCAGAAACTAAAAACCAATAATGCGAGCATGTTATAACGTGCTCACATTATTGACTGTTATAAGAAAAAAAAAATGCAAATCTGTCATTAGCATTTCGACTGAATTTTTTTTTGCAGTCATGGCCAAAGCCCCCACAATTTCATGCTCGCATTCTAGGAGGAGCAATTCAACAAATTTATTTACCAAAAATTGATATTTCTTCACAACGATGGCCCCAGGACAAGGAAGAGTTGTGAGAGGTAAGGATTCTATGGTTTTTGTTTTGAATTTATTAGTTTTAGGTTGAATTTGATATATATTTTGATTGAATTTTTAGGACATGCAAATAAACTTACAAACCCTCAAAATCCTCAATAGGAGGACCAACCAAATCCTCAAGATCAAAATCGACCACAACATCAACCTCCTCCACCAATCACTCAAGCCCCTCCTGGCACTCAACAAAATTTAATGAGTGAAATTGAGAACAACAAAAAGAAAATTAAGGATTTGATCACTAGGTTGAGTGATCCAAATGGTTCAACCATAGAAAGAATGACCCTAACAAATTCATTGAAAGATATGTTAAAAAATGTAGATTCACTTACCAAACAATTAACTGGATGGCAAGATAGGAGGCAAGCGACAAGGGATTATTATGCAAATAAACTATCATACAAGGATGTAAAGGATTTAAAAATTACAAAAGGTGATTTGTGCTCATTATTCATCGACCCACGTACAAATGAAAATATTACCATCAAAGCAGAGAGGTTTCCTATCCATTGGTGCCACCATCAACAGATTAGGGACTAATTTTATGATAGGTGGTACATGGTCTTCGATTACCCATCATGCAACAATTGCGAGGTCCCGCAATATTTCCTTAGGAAACTATTTAGTGAGTTCATATTGAACAAGATCCCAAATTATTTTGATATGAGGGATTTCTAGGGGAGAGGTGGGGGGCAGCTCAGGATAGACCTGGTGCACAACTGGATCCTATGTGGCAAGGTAGATGAGCTCTCACTAGGACACCTCATGAGCACGTTGTTATCCCTTCCAATTCGAAGGAAAGTGCTGACGTAGAGACATTGCAGGTGATCAACACTTTGACCCAGAGTGTCATCCATCATACTAGCCCTATTCTAAAGTGCCATCTAGGGGAGTCTTTGAGTGGTGGAATTCAAACACATGTGTGTCAATCTTGCAGGGCTACTTGTTCATATGACCTCACCAACACTCAGAAGACTGGTACACAGGATCTGTCTACAACTATGGAGATGGAGAGGGCAGCTGACAGTTTGCATCAGGAATATGGAATTCATAGTCAGGTAAAAGTTAGTGCATGTTCATTGAATTTAATTTATTAAATTTTGATTTTGAAATGCAAGATTAACTAAAAATGTTTTATGATTTTAATAAACTTGCAAGGTCACAGTGTTGAGACTAGATACACCAGCCCCCCACCAACTTATTTTTGTAGTACACCTATCGCTAGGTTATGTAACTAGTAAACAATTATAAATTTATTGCATTTTAATAGCATTGTGTTACGAATGGTAATTTAATATGCGATTTTGGATGTTGAATAGACTAATATTGGAGGTTTTGATGGAACACTTCCCAGTGGCAGTGGATTTACTCAAACCTACATGGAGGTAATAGAATAAAGATTTTAACTAATGAATCAAGTACTTAATAGATTTGTGTAGTTTATATGCACAACGTTGATTACTTTGAATAATTTGTTGTTTTATTTTCAAATGTTGCATGACAATACACCTCCGAATGTGATGAGGGAAATGGATATTGGTGTGGCATCTACTATACAATCCTCGATGGATCTAATAGGAGAGGTATGAGGCAAATTAGTAAATTTTAATTTACATTTGTTGTTATAGATGTTAGCTAGTGAAAAATAAACCATTATTGATTCACGTAGTTTAATTTCTATTTGTATGGTTTATACAGTGCTTGAGCACGCCTGAGCATGGGTGTGAGAGTATTTCCCTCGTGGAGAGAGATCGTGAGATGGTGGTAAGTGATTATTTTGTCAAATATATCATTTTTTTATAATGTGATTTCTATATATTCATGTCTTTACTTCTTAGTGTAAGAGTTAAGACTTCACAATGAACTAAACTCTAGGAGGAGGAGCAGGAGCACTTCTCGAGCGTAGCAAAAATGAGTGATAGACCTATCACCATATGATCAAAAAGAAAAGGGAAAGATTTAATTTCCAAGGCATGGAGAGCAATGATTTTTTATTCCAGAGCCCTTTGTTGTATGCCTACATGGCTATTTGGTTAATACAAATATCTTTTATTGATGCCTGTCCATATTTTTATTCTAAATTGATGGTTAAATAGATATGAGCTACATGTATTCAAGTGTATACTTTACAACATACGTGTATACTTTGCGACTTACGTGCATTCGAATGTATACTTTTTGGCTTACGTGTTTTCATGCATATACCTTGTATTTGTTCATATACTTTATAGTAGGTCTGAAGCCATTATCATTCTCCATTGGCTCTTCATGTATCCACTCCCCATTAATGGTTGCCTCATGACCTTCATGAAAACAAGCACTTATCTCATTTTTGATAGAAGAAATGTATGAAGATTTATCTTCCTCCTTATGAACCATTCATTATCATGAGAGATGGGTTCTTGTGAACCACTACTCATGAATCATGGGTCAATGAGTTTGACTTGTAAAACTACACTATTGAATCCTGATAGCAATATCTTGCAATATTTATATATCTAAATGTGTTATTTCCTTCAGCTAAAATTTATACTTATACTTATTTGATTGATGTATGTTTGTGTATGGGATCATAGTAATTTATATTTAATAATACTATTGTGTCTTTAAGGTTTATTTATTAAAGGGTGCATGAAAAAAGTTTTAAATCCTTAAAAATCTTTGAATTTCTTTGGTTTTTCTATTTGTCGAGTCTAGGCTCCGAGCCTGAGTCCAAGTAAAAAATTGGCTTCTCAAGTCTAAGGCGAGTCTAAGTCTTGTAACACTAGTGTGAACACATCGAGGAATAATTTATATGCCGATGAAGAGATAACCCATCCTTGTTTCTAAACAAACCATAGTATAGATATCATTGGTTGAGATAAAGCATCACTCTTCTGGATAGTTTGAACCATAATATTTCATGGCTGTAAACACACCTTCATTATGTGTGTTCTTGATCCTATTGAAGAAATTTTGGAGCATGTTGTAAATCAAATCTTGAAACCCTAAGTCCACAAGAAGGTTACTTGTCCTGATTTTTACAAATGTCTTTAAGATGTTCATCCTTCTTGAGTAATGTGAACTGTTGATGTCATCTAGATCTTTGAAACTATCTGCAATCATGTGCAATACTGTAAAAGCTAGAGATATATCTAATACTACAAATGACTGCTCAATAAAGCCTAAACATTCTTCTGTTCTTTTCAATGTGACCATAATGGCATTATTTTAAGATAAACTACTAATCTTACTACTTGATTCATAAAGTAATCTTGCCAACCACTATCATCGGTTGCCATGCTTCCAATGGAAAGTCAATTTGTTGCAATACCCAAAGGCTGGCAGGTTCATTTGCTCTAATACCACTATAATGACTCAAGCTCTAGATCAATAGATTTTTGATTTATTTCTTATTGGATTGACAAAGGTTGTCATCCAATATTATTAAGATAGATAACAGAGTCCCCAAATTATAAATGAAATAAATTTTGAATATGAATTCTAATTCAAATATTAATTTGATAATGGAAATTTGATAAATAAATATAATAGTTGTTTCTAATTAATCAATTAAAATCATGTGCTATCTTTGAATATGAATCTGCCTATCATTGATATATAGGCCTTGAGAATTGAGATGCCTTTCCTCATCAATACTTTGTACTCATGCATCTTACTTTGAGTCCTTTCCGGATTATATGCTTGAAATGTATACTCCCATATTATAATTTTTTTCTCATATAGACCAATCCCACACTAGGTAATTCAATAATAAAAATAATTCTACAAATTGATTACTCGATTCTTCCCTTCTTATTCTCTTTTATACTCGAAAACTACACAATTGAATCCTGATAGCAATATCACAATTTGACACAATGTAGAAAATACCTCCTACTTATCAATTGAGTTGCTAAAGGGGCTCTATAATGAAAGTTTCATAAGGCGCAACACTTGCTGAAGGTTTTGGAAATGGGGTTACAAGCTAAGTGGGCTTAACCTTGGGGAAAAAACTTTGTGGTTAAGCACTTGAGCTAGATTAGTACTGGGATGGGGGCCTCACCTCTTTGAGCATCACCTAGATGCAATGAGTGCTAAGTGGGCCATTAATTATCATGATAGATGGGTTCTTGTGAACTTGGGCCTCTTTCAATCCATGTCAGCCTTGTGACCGTATAGGAAGCTTGAGGTCAAACCAAGTACGAGATCAACAAGTTTGTATAAAAAATCTAAAAAATAGAGAATAGTGTGAATAATTCTTATTAGATCTTCTCCAAAAGTTCATCAACAACCTCCATTCGAGCCTCTCAAGGCTTTACATAGTGTTTTACACCCTTCTCTAACTGATCCATGCCCTCAACTAGCTAAAAACGAACTTTCAAAACAAGTAACCGTTGCATTTCAAATTTGTTATTTTAAGCAACTTACAAATTTGCAACTTTAGACTCCTCCAACCTAAGGGATCGATCCGGTGGAACATAGCTCAGAGTGATTCCACATGTTTTGGTGGGAAAGAGGATGATGAATAGCATAAAAATACCTATTCAAATGTGTTGGAATAGTCTGCTTGGTCACACAAGTTGCACCACTTTGCAACTTTGCACTGCTTGCATTTGATGCTTTTTCCATCAAGTGAAAATCCGTCGCCGCAGGAAAACCACTCGTATTTTGCAAAAACTGGGAGAGGTTTTGGTAGAGGGGCCTAATGCGATCCTCTTGGACCAGATGATAAGTTTCTAAGCATCACGATATCTGAGTAATAGCATGCTAAAGTGTGCAGCCATTTTGCACTTTGGACCCTTAAGGGATCGATCCGATGGAATGTAGCTCAGAGTGATTCCGCATGTTTCGATGTGAAACAAGACCATGCTTAGCATAAAAATACCTATTCAGACATGTTGGAGCACGTATTTTGGTCACACGAGTTGCAGAGCGAAAGTTGCACCACTTTGCAACTTTGCATAGCTTGAATTTGACACTTTTTCCATCTTTTGAAAATTCGCTACCACGGGAAAACCACTCCGAGATAGCGAAAACCGAGAGAGGTTTTTCTAGAGGGGCCCAATGCAATCTTGTAGGATTCAACGATAAGTTTCTAAGTGTCATAGTATCCAAGTAATAGCATGTTGAAGTTTAAATCCATTTTGCACTTTGGACCCTCAAGGGATCGATCCGTTGGAACATAGCTCAGAGCTAAAGAGGACCATGCCTAGTGTAAAAATACCTATTTAGACGTGTTGGAATAGTCCTCTTAGTCACACAAGTTCCAGAATGGAAGTTGCACCACTTTCCAACTTTTCACTGCTTGCATTTGATGGTTTTTCCATCAAGTGAAAATCCATCGCCACGAAAAAACCACTCTGAGATAGTGGAAACTAGGAGACTTTTTTGTAGAGGGGCCCAATGCGATCCTATAGGATTAGATGAGAAGTTTCTAAGCATCATGGTATCCGAGTAATAACATGCTGAATTTTGTAGCCATTTTTCGCTTTGGACCCTTAAGGAATCAATCTAGTGGAATGTAGCTCAGAGCGATTCCGCATGTTTCGGTGCAAAAGAGAACCATACCTCGCATAAACATACCTATTTGGATGCGTTGGAGTAGTTAGCTGGGTCACATGAGTTGCAGAGTGAAATTTGCACCACTTTGCAACTTTGCACAACTTGAATTTGACACTTTTTCCATCAAATGAAAATCTGTTGCCACGAGAAAACTACTCCTAGAGATTATTTTCTAGAGGGGCCCAACATGATCCTGTAGGATTAGACGAGAAGTTTCTAAGTGTCATGGTATGCAAGTAATAGCATGTTCAAGTTTTCAGCCATTTTGCACTTTGGACCCTTAAGGGATCGATCCGGTGGAACATAGATTAGATCAATTTCACATGTTTCGATGAGAAAGAGGACCATGCCTAGCATAAAAATACCTATTCATACGTGTTGGAGTAGTCCTCTTGGTCATGAAAGTTTTAGAACAAAATTTGCACTAGTTTGCAACTTTGCACAACTTGATTTTGACACTTTTTCCATCAAGTGAAAATCCGCCACCACGAGAAAACCACTCCGAGATTAGCAAAACTGAGAGACATTTTTCTAGAGGGGCCCAATGCGATCCTATAGGATCAGAAAATAAATTTAGAAGTGAAAGGGAATAATTTTTGTGGGGTTTATGTTGCTGCCCTTGTAGATTTTGATGGAAAAGGGCATGAAAAATGAGGTTTCACCTTAGGGTTTGATAAAATATTGCATAAATTAAGGGTTTTGGTTTGGCATGGTGGAGTGAGTTTGTCTTGAGACAAATTGCAGATCTGAGGGTTTGGATACATGTTAATTATTGCCCCAACAATGCATTATGTAACAAAATATTATTACAATGCCTCAGAGTTTGTCATTATGTAAGTAAATTTTATTACAATGCCTCAAGCACTTTGTTCTCACAGATATTTTACAATGTCACTCATATATTCAAGATTCTCTTTAAATGTCTACATCATAGGTGCTCATTATGAGGTTAACTTCAATTGAGTATCTTGGCATTCCCTCGCTAAGCTTCACACGCTCTTTTATAATCGCTTGAAATCAAAATTGAGATTTGTCAAGATCATCAAAATAATGATGTTTCATTTCTTTTTTGGATAAGATTCTCTTTGATGGCTCTTAAACCAGCATTTTTTGCAATGAGAGATCAATCATTTTTAGTAGTTTACTTACAAATACGCAAAGTAAAAGAGAAAAAGAAAGAGCATCCAAAATGCAAATGAAATAAAAATAGATGGAAGACACTTACAGATAGGCATGCAGGTTTCACAACTTAGTCACTCCTGGTCATACATCTTCACTGGGAATTCCAACATACCTATTGCACACAACACCTCTCATGAATAGAGTAAGTTGAAATTTCAGATGCTCTTATAATGTCTACATCATAGCTGCTCATGATAAGGTTAACTTCAAATGAATAACTTGAAATTGCCTCACCAAGCTTTGCACAAACTTTTCTAATGGCTTAAAATCTTGATTAATATTTTTGAAGATCATCAAAATAAGGATGTTGAATTTCTTTTCTAGCTGAAATTCACTTGGATGGCTCATATATCTAAACTATTTGCAAGGGGACACCAATCACTATAAAAGAAGATGATAGCATTGAAATCAAACAATTTAATGTGCATACAAGTATAAATTTATAAGAACCAATGTGCATATACTTAGAAATTAATCCAACGAACCATCCAGGTCTTCTCTACTCTTTATTGTGTCAAGTATAGCCTCATGGTCAGACTCACAGACCTTCCACAAGGTCTTGTTCAAAGGTCTACCCCCATATTTGGTCAAATGAACATTGGATGCCATGACAAGGTTCGAGTAATGAAGAATCTTACGATGCATGTTAAAGTCCCGAAATAGCCAATGTTTAACACTTGAGTGTGGGTACCTTCTAAGCCATGTTCTAGTAACCACAACTGAGCCTCTAGGGTATTCAATGTTTTCTCCATCTATAACTGGGGCTTCCAATTTCATTTTGGCTTGAACACAGTGACACAAGTAATATTTTGTTCCCTCTTCATTGTCTTCATTTGCAATAACTGCATAAACATGCCCTACATTGATATGTGCATAAAATCTCTTTAAAATTTTCAACATTACGAATATAGTACAAAGTAAGATAACGATATGGAATTTCAACAACTAAGCAAGTAGATATATCACCCGATTTAACTAGATCTGATACATGGTCAAAGTCAACTGATGCTTCCATCTGTGTCAATTCCAATGTCGTCGGAGGGCGATACATGTGAAGAGGGCTAAGATAACTTGTGAACCATCTGTCAACCCACTCCCCTGAGTCACAATCATTCTAGGCTTGCATTGTACATGAATACCAAAATCATGCCATCTTTCATGTATCGATACTTCATGAACCTGCATTTGAGCTAAGGAAAGAGTGTACCTCACTCAATCCCATTAGTGTACAATAGTCTTCATATGGTGCAATGTTAGTATCATCCATCAACCAAAAAAATCTACGAACTAAAGATGCAACTTCATTAACTGGACCCATCAAAGCATTACAACACTCAATTATTGATTCTGCATATGTCAACATTGCACTGTCTTTATACTTTAACTCTTCTCGTGCTAATGCTCGTTTCACGCATGCTCCTGCACCATCATGCTCCCCCTTTCCATGTCCAGCCTCACAAAAGTTCCACATATGTTGAACACCTATAATGACATGCATCCTACACAGCTAGTAGAACATGCGCGAGATCTTGAACTGTGCTACACAATTATCAGTCCATATTATATGTTGATCGTATTCTATGCCCCTTTGAGCCAAACCACTATATAACATCTGGAAGCAACCTTGCACAAAATTTGGAGAATGTGTGCGATCATCAATAATGTAAAATTGGTACTCCCTCAATGCCTTCCTTTGCTCATATGTACTATCAGATGCATTCAAATGAATACTATGTGCACAAATATCGAAACTTGTGTGGAGTTGTAATACTATGACTGCACCTCATTTTGTGGCTATAGAGTGTAGTTCTCCACAAATTCAACCACAAATACTATGCTTCCAACTAGAAAGGTGTCCTTGCATAGCTTTAATTGTGTGTCCAACCATCAAGCTCTATGGGTACACATTGCATACTCATATAGTATATTGGCATGAAATGTGGTCATAAATTGGTACATTGGAATCTTCTCGATAACCAACTCACAACTTTTTTATTGAGACCCATCTTTTGTAGCATATGCCAATGTTTTATACTTCCTGAACTCTACTAGTTTTTGTCCCACCTCGTCTGTGCTTTCCATATGTTGACATACTAGCATACGCTGGAAGCCACCGCAACGCTCGCATGAACCATCCAAGCATGTTGTCCTATAGAATATCTGGCCATCCTCTATTTCACATAATTTTTTTGATAAGAACTCTCTTGAAGATTTTGGTGGGGTGTGTATGCCACAATCCTGCCAAATATCATTAGTATGCAAATCTAAACATATAGAACGATAAACATCATAATGGTTAGAAAATTCAATATGTAGTCTACAACAACAAGTAGTGTGTGTGTGATTTATCTTGATATAAAAAGGTTTAATCATTTCAAAAAATATTTGCGAAATACTAACTTGAGGATAATTATTTTCAAATTTTCAAAAAAATTGGGTTTGAGTCATATCCAAAAAATTATTTGGATGTGGCTCACGATTCCAACTACCAATTCTCCTTCTTACCACATCCCTTTGATTTGGAGATGGCCTTGTCTTATTCTTCCAATACTCTTCAATTAGTGTTCTCAAGGATTCAACAACTTCTTTATCTTTTCATGATAGTCTCCCCGAGAATGCCCATAATTCATTTGAATCATTGCCCTCAATTATTTTCTGCCTTTGAATGGCTCTTGATAAAGTTTTTCTACTAATTCCTATTTGTTCACTAGTGTTTTTAATTAGACAAGCTCTCTTTGTTTGAAAGCTTACCAAAGTCAATGTAATGACACGTCAGGTGACATTACTATCCTTTGAGCATGAGGTCTTACCCACACTCTCATAAGAATCCATTAGATTCTTCACAATAGTGTCTTCACTCGATGCATTCGATGTTCTTAACCCAAGAGTCTTAATGATACTCCTATACTTTACACCCCACATCATTTCAACAAATAGTTGACATCTTGCAGTCTCATTTAATTATGAAATGACCATCCCACCTACTATTATGATTTTTTTCTTGGTGGGATGGAATGTAAATTGTTATATTATGTTATTTTATTGTTTAAAATTCCTTGGAATGAAACTAATGACAATATGATGGGGTTCTTAGGCTGAAACACACACTTTTCCATGAGAATTTGAGGAACCAAGGAGTGATTTTGAAAAAGTGTTGAAGGATTGGTCTGTGTAATGAACTTTTGACCTTGTGCAGGGTATTTTGAAGATTTTTGATTCTTTGGAATGGTGTGGGAAGGCCCAAGTATAGGAGTTTCTATAAACCCTCCCTCTTCGCATTGAAAAATGGGGGTTTTTGTATTGGAAACCTATTTGATCGGGTAAGGTCCTAAGACCTAGAAAATATCTTGTTTTGAGACCTAATTAAAGACTTTTTTTGGGTTTTGAAGTTTGGTGTGAGGATCTAAGGGTAGTTCCTTTGTAAAATTGGCATACTTGGAGGCTTAAAAAAGTGAAAAGGTCAGTTTTCTTAAAGTTTGCATAAAGGAGTCATGCGAATGGTTAAGGTATGTCTTGCAACTCTGAAATGGGTGCTAGAATCATTCTTTTATTTTCTTGGTGTTTTGGAGTTAAGGGCCCAAAACTGGTTTTGCACTACTACTAGATTCCAAGGGTGAAAAGTGGGAAATAGTGTTTGTGTTTGTTGTCCAGCTTGTTGGGATTGGTCCATTAGGCCTTTTTAATCTTGTTAGATGCTTCTTGAAGGAAATTTGACATCTTGAATGGTTTTGGGTCCTCTAAATCTACATCAAAAATGAGTATCACAGTCTGAAGTGTGTGCATGGTTTGGGAGGTACATATGCAGTTTGCAGATGCTTGGTTACTAGTAATGTGGATAGTAAACAAAGGACCTAAGTTTGTGTGTAAGGGAAAACTTGTGAAAGGTTTCATTTTTTTTGTACTAACTCAATTAAAGATTTCTTAAGAAAATAATGGTTTGGTTGTGCCTTAAGAATTATAGTTTTTGTTTGTAAACAATCATGCCATTATGGAATATATAAGACAAATTGTGAATGAAATAATCATTGGTTATTGTTTTGAGGAATCTAGTTTATTGTAATAAGTTATTTTCAAGATTTTCAAGGTGATTTTAAGGTCCTTAAGGAACTGGGAACTCTTAATGCTAATTTGAGTATATGAAGCAAATGTGTTGTGAAGGGAAACATAGTTACAATGACAAACAAAAATGAAACCGAGCCATAATAAAATGAAAGAAAATGTGTAAAGACTTCACATACCTAAAAAACCAAACTTTCAAATGGAGGAGTTCAACCCAATTATGTAGCCTTAGCTTCTTCTTTCTTCAAACTCCACAACAATCTGACTTGTTCAAAAGATTGTTCCCCTCCAAACTTCAATTGTATATCAGCTTTCAATGGAATTCAAACTTCAATTGATATTATATGTCTTTCAACGTGGAAACTCTTCTATTTCATGCAAAGGTGGTAAAAAGATCATGGAAAAGGTGATGGAATGTGAAAAACATGCTTGCACACTTCACAACATCATCAAAAAGAAACTTTTTGTCAGAGCACACATAGAACTAGTGGAATATGCAGACTGTGGGCCTTGAAATCACTGGTATATAATTATTTTTACTATTTTTAGTGGATTAAAACACGCGCTCGCGTTTTGTGAAACATGGTCTTCTTAAATTTTTAGTTTCTCTCTCTTTGTCTATACCCTCTATCCTAATTCTATATCTGTCCCATGCACCCTTATAGTAGAAGAGATAGAGGTGAGTGTGCGTGTGTGTGAGGGAGAGAGGGAGGGAGAGGGAGAGGGGGAGAAAGAGAGAGTGGGAGAGAAAAAGGGAGAGAGGGAGGGAGAGGGAGTGGGAGAGAAAGAGGGAGAGAGGGAGGGAGAGGAGAAAGAGAGGGAGGAGAGAGACTGGGAGAGTGGGAGAAG
>CM021105.1:101083966-101166129 GCA_007115665.2 Sequoiadendron giganteum
GAGAGAGTGGGAGAGTGGGAGAGATTGGGAGAAGGGGAGAGTGGGAGGAAGAGAGTGGGAGAGAGTGGGAGAAGGGGAGAGTGGGAGATAGAGAGGGAGGGAGAGAGGGGTAGAGTGGGAGAAAGATAGAGTGGGAGAGTGGGAAAAAGAGAGGGAGGGAGAGAGTGGGAGAGTGGGAGAAGGGGAGAGTGGGAGAAAGAGAGTGTGGGAGATATTGGGAGATAGAGAGGGAGGGAGAGAGGGGGAGAGTGGGAGAAAGAGAGGGAGGGAGAGAGTGGGAGAGTGGGAGAAGGGGAGAAAGGGAGATTGAGAGGGAGGGAGAGAGGGGGAGAGTGGACCCTTAATCTCTCAATCCCTATAACCTCTACCATATTTATTGGACCCTCAACCCTAATCCCACAACCCTATATCTTAAACCCTCAATCTTCAACCCTCAACCCTTAAACCCTCTACCCTCTTAATCCCTCAACCCTTAATGCTCAACCCTCAACCCTTCAACCCTGATCCCCATACCACTATACCCTATTAATCCCCCAACCCTCAATGCTCAACCCTCAACCTTTCAACCCTAATCCCTCTACCCCTATACCTTATTAATCCCTCAACCCTCAATGCTCAACCCAAAACCCTTCAACCCTAATCCATGTACCATTATACCCTATTAATCCCTCAACCCTTAATGCTCAAACCTCAACCCTTCAACCCTAATCCCTCTACCCCTATACCCTATTAATACCTCAAACCTCAAACCTCAATGCTCAACCCTCAATGCTCAACCCTCAACCCTTAAACCCTAATCCCTGAACCCCTATACAGTCTTAATGCCTCGATGCTCAACCCTCAACCCTTCATCCCTAATCCCTCTACCCCTATACCCTCTTAATCCCTCAACCTTCAGACCTCAACCCTCAACCCTTAAACCCCAATCCCTCAACCCTTATAAACTCTTAATCCCTCAACCCTCAACCCTCAACCCTTCAACCCTAATCCTTGAACCCCTATAGCCTATTAATCCCTCGACCCTCAGTGCTTAACCCTCAACCCTTCAACCCTGATCCCTCTACCCCTACACCATATTAATCTCTCAACCCTCAAAACTCAACCCTCAACCTGTCAACCCTAATCCCTCAATCCCTATACCCTCTTAATCCCTTAACCCTTAACCTTGAACCCTTAAACCCTAATCCCTCAACCCCTATACACACTTAATCCCTGAACCCTGAACCCTGAACCCTTAAACCCTAATCCCTCAACCCCTATACCCTCTTAATACTTGAACCCTAATCCCTCAACCCTTAAACCCTAATCCCTTAACCCTTATACCCTCTTAATCCCTCAACCCTCAACCCTCAACCCTCAATGCTCAACCCTCAACCCTCAAACCTACAACCCTAATCCATGTACCCCTATACCCTATTAATCCCTCAACCCTCAACCCTTAAACCCTAATCCCTCAACCCTCAACCCTCAACCCTTCAACCCTAATCCCTGAACCCCTATACCGTCTTAATTCCTCAACCCTCAACTCGTCAACCCTAATCCCTCTACCCCTATACCCTATTGATCCATCAACCCTCAATGATCAACCCTAATCCCTCTACTCCTATACCCTCTTAATCCCTGAACCCTCAACCCTAAACCATTAAACCCTAATCCCTCAACCCTTATATCCTCTTAATCCCTGAAACCTCATCCCTCAACCGTTATACCCTATACCCTCTTAATCCCTCAATGCTCAACCCTCAACCTTGCAACCCTAATCCCTCAACCTCGGTGCTCAACCCTCAACCCTTCAACCCTAATACCTCTACCCCTATACCCTATTAATCCCTCAACCCTCAACGCTCAACCCTCAACCCCTATACCCTCTTAATCCCTGAAACCTAAACCCTCAACCCTTAAACTCTAATCCCTCAACCCCTATACCCTCTTAATCCATCAACCCTCAACCCTCAACCCTCAACCCTAAAATACTAATCCCTCAACCACTATAATCTCTTAATCCTCAACCCTCAACCCTCAACTCTCAACCCTCAACCCTCAACCCTCAACCCTAAACCCTTCAACCATAATCCCTGAACCCCTATACCCTCTTAATCCCTAAACCCTCAACCCTCAAATTTTAAACCCTAATCTCTCTACCCCTATACCCTATTGATCCCTCAACCCTCAATGCTCAACCCTCAACCCTTCAACCCTAATCCCTCAACCCCATAATTCTTAACTCTAGGAACTCAACCAAACCCTAAACCCTAATCCTTCAACCCCTATACCCTCTTAATCCCTCAACCCTCAACCCTTAAACCCTTATCCCTCAACCCCTATACCCTCTTAATCCCTCAACCCTCAACCCTCAACCCTTCAACCCTACAACCCTACAACCCTACAACCCTAATCCTTGAACCCCTATACCCTATTAATCCCTCAACCTTCAGTGCTCAACCCTCAACCCTCAACCCTTCAACCCTAATCCCTCTACCCTTATACCTTATTAATCCCTCAACTCTCAATGCTCAACCCTCAACCCTTCAACCCTAATCCCTCAACTCGTAAACCCTCTTAATCCCTAAACCCTCAACCCTTAAACCCTAATCCCTCAACCCTCAACCCTTAACCCTTAAACCCTAATACCTCAACCCCTATACCCTCTTAATCCCTCAAACCTCAACCCTCAACCCTCAACCCTCAACCCTCAACCCTTCAACCCTAATTGTTGAACCCCTATACCCTCTTAATCCCTCAACCCTCAACCCAAAACTCTTTAACCCTAATCCCTTTACCCCTATACCCTATTGATCCATCAACCACCAACGCTCAACCCTAACCCTTCAACCCTAATATTTCTACCCATATACCCTCTTAATCTTTGAACCCTCAACCCTCAACCCTTAAACCCTAATCCCTCAACCCCTATACCCTCTTAATCCCTCAACCTTCAACGCTCAACCCTTAAACCCTAATCCTTTAACCCCTATACCCTCTTAATCCCTCAATGCTCAACCCTCAACCATTCAACCCTAATCCCTCTACCCCTATACCTTATTAATCCATTAACCCTCAACTTTCAACCCTCAACCCTCAACCCTTCAACCCTAATCCCTCTACCCCTATACCCTCTTAGTCCCATAGCCCTCAACCCTCAACCCTTAAACCCTAATCCCTCAACCCCTATACCCTCTTAGTCCCTCAACCCTCAAGCCAACACTCTATACTCTATACCCTAAACCCTAATCCCTCAACCCTAATTCCTCAAACCTTATACCATGAAATCCAATAAAACTCTCTACCCTAATCCCTAAACCATCAACCCTTACTCTCTCAACCCCTATAACCTCTACCCTATTTATTGGACCCTCAACCCTAATCCCTTGACCCTATACCTTAAACCCTCAATATTCAAACCTCAACCCTTAAACCATCTACCCTCTACCCTTTACCCTATACATTAAATCCTCAACCCTCAATTCTCAACCCTAAACCCTCAATCCCTCAACCCTCAATCCTTAGACCCTAAAACCTCTACTCCTATACCCTCTACCCCTTACATTCGACCCTAAACCTAATTCTTCAACCATATACCCTCAAACCTATACCCTAAACCCTCTACGCTCAACCAAGTAAACCCTTAACCCTAAACCCTTAACCCCAAACCCTTCAACCCTAAACCCTTAAACCTTCTACCCTATACCCTCAACCAAATACCCTCTACCATCGACCCTATTTCCTCAACCCTCAAACCTTAAACCCTAATACCGTAGAAACCATCAAACCTATAGGTCCTCCACTCTAATCCCTCAACCCTATACCCTCAACCTCTATCACTTTCTCCCTATCTATACATCTCACCTCTCCCTCCTTCCCTCCCTCCTACCCTCTCTAATTGTCTCTATCTACCATCTCCCTCTTTCTACGTACCTCTCATTCAATCAATCCCTACCACCCTCTGTTGCTCCCTCTATCCATCTCTCTTTATGTCCCTCCAACTCTATCCGACTCTCTCCTCCCACTACTTCTCTCTCCTCTCTCTCATGTATCTCCCTCCCACGCCCTCTCTCTCTCAGGTCTCTCGCTCTAGAAACCTAACTAGGTAACTCTCTCTTTGTCTCTCTCCCCTTTCTCTATCTATCCCTCCAACCCTACCAAGATAAGTCCCTCTCACTGGACGCCCTCTTTATCTACCTCTATCAGGTCACTCCCTCCCACACCCTCTCCCTCTCTCAAGTCTCTCACTCACTCTCCCTCTCTCTCCCACTCCCTCTCTCTCACACTCCATCTCTCTCACACTCCATCTCACTACCTATCTCTCAAGTCTCTCCCTCTCACCCCCCTCCCACTCTCAAGTCTCTCCCTTTGGCACCCTACCTACATAAATATCTCTTTCTCTCTGTCTCTGTCTCTCCCTCTCCCTCAATTCTCTCTCCCACCCCCCCTCTCTCTCTCTCTCTCTCTCTCTCCCTCCCTCTCTCCATACCACCCTAAGTCCCTCTCACTCCAACCCCTTCTCTCCCACTCCATCTCTCTTAAAATATCACTTCCACCCCCTCTCCATCTCTCCAGACTCTCTGTCTCTAAATTATCCCTCCATCTAAAGACATACATAAATGGATACATACAAGAATAATACATATGTACATATAATATTACATCCATACAAGCTTACATACATACATGTGTAGATACAATCTAACATACATAGAGGCATACATACAATACATATGTATTGATACATACATACATGAGATACAAGCATACATATACATAAAAACATACAAATATATCAACATAAATTCAATATATTAAAATTTAACACAAAGGAAGACATAACGTGAGCGCGTTATAACACGCTCGCATTATGTCTTAGTTGACATATTTTCCGCAGAAGCAAAAACCATGTAAAAAGTGAGATATAACACGAGCGCGTTATAACGTGCTCGTGTTATATATTGCTTTGGGAATTCTCAAGCCTTAGGCTTGGTATTTGCCTTGGAATACCAACCCAAAGGATTGGAGGGCATTGCCAATGACCAGAGACGTGTTTTTAGAAAATCTACCATATTTCTCATAATCGAGTTCGTCCTCACCGTCAGGACTACACGTGGTTCAATATCGAAAAAATTGAACACATGGGTAATGTTGGATTCTCTCTTAGCTATCCAACGATGTAATTTTTTTCCCTTTCTGAAAATGTTAAGCCTTCCATCCATAATTTCTTTGATCTATATGTCTTTTTTTTGCCAAAAAGCAGTGTTTGGTATTTTTTCCATTATAAATTAACCGTTCGTTGATTTTTCCAATAAGTTACATTTTTAGAAACTAGACTCCATTCTACAAATTTTAAGAATAAAAATAAAAATAAAATCAATTATTTTCCAAAATTTGTAGGGGTAGCACGGCCAAAATTCTATTTTTTAGGAAATGTCCACTTCAAAAATTGGTAAAAAATCAAATATTCATTAAAAAATTATCATAAAAATTGTGCATCAACTACATACTATTAGCTAACTTCTGACTGTTGCGATTTTAAAAATACTAAAAATAAGTTCACCATACGAGGGTCATACAAGATTTGCTATGTTATGTTTTTCTGACAAAAACAAAACCAATTCGTGTACGTCCCTTGTTTGAACCCATTAATCTCAACCATTTTCAAAATAAATTAGTAGTTTAGAAAGTAGACTCAGAGCACTTGAATCCTTCTTTTTGTGCCATCTCAAAATTTTGAGTGTAAGTATCCTCAATTTCACGTCCAAGGTCAGTATTTCCTGATTTCAGAAAAAAGTTGTCCATGTAAGTCCCCTTTTTAAGAACCATCTTTGTGCACTTACCCAACTATTGATCCAAATAATATGAAATGTGTTAAATAAATTAACTAAGTCTTGAATGTAGTTTTCATTGTTTAGAGAACATGTTTTGTGGTCTGCATTTTTTTTCCATGAAGAATCTTGTCACAGAGTTCTAAGGTAAATTTTGTGCATGTTAGAGGAATCTAAATCCAAAATTCTAAACCTTGAAGTCCTCCACAGTTGAAGATAGAACTAATAGTGTATCACTCAAGATACGCCAAAGTTATAGTCATAGAATACTTGATTGGAATGCTTCACACTTCACCACAGATGATTATTATATGTTATGTGGTTTTGAGGATGTGTTTACAAGTGTCAGAAGTGTGTATGCTCCAAGTAGTAAGTATTTTAGGAGTCAATGTGTCAAGTTGTGAATCAATAGTTGGTTCATTCTATTTTTACTTCACCAGTCAAGCTGACCTAAAGGGTTTGAGGTCGTGTGGAATTAAAAGATGTATGGATCAGTCTTATGAGAGTATTTATAGGTCACTTCAAACTATTTCAATGTGTGACATGTTTTGTTTCATTCTGCTAGGTGTGTTTGGTTCATTCTTGAGCTGAAAATTTACAAGGATGCATGGTACATATAATTAAGTCGGCCTAATTGATTATTTTGTTTGATTTGGTATATATACAAGGCTAATTCCTTGTGTGATTTTTTGATGTGAGGTATGAGATGTAAGATAATTAAGAGTGTGAGATCTGAAGTAGAGAAAAGTGTGAAGAGGTTGATAAGTGCTGAAACATGAAGTTTGTTAAGTTATTTTATAGGGATTAATTGGAACCCTCTCCAGCACATTGTATATGTATTATAGCAGTTCAATATATGGCAGTGATCCACCTTCTTTTCTATCTTAGGAGTGAGTCATTTCTTCTATTCTCTAGATAGTGAGTCCTCCAGATAGTGATTCCACCTAGCAGTGAGCCATTTTGTGATATATGGTAACTGGTTATAATATATTGTGAGCTAATCCTCACCATGGTTTTTCCCTTTGCAGGTTTTCCATGTAAAATCTAGTGTTCTTGTGTTCTTTAATGTGATGCATGCTTTATATGTTGCTTTATATCATTGCAAGTTTAATGTGATGCATTGAATGGATTTTTATAGCTGATGAAGTTAATGAATTTTAATGAATATTGATTCATCCTCCCTCTTAGTATTCTAGGTGTTCGATAGCTCCATCCTAAAATTTTCAAGTCTTAAGTTTGGGACCATGTTTTGCGGGATTATCACAATTTACCTTTTAAAAGTAATTTTAGTGTTCCAACCTTTTTCTTCATCTACATCTCATCTCCCATAATCTAATAAATTTATAATATCCTATGGTAAGGAAGCAATATTTTCTTCGAAATAGAAAGGATTATCTTCTATTATTTAGCCTCTATCTAAGCAAGAGAATATTTTTTAAAGGCTTCTCAAATCCCACTTGATTAATCTTCATCCTCCAAATTCTATGAAAATTTATCAAAAATAGTTATTTTTTTAATATCATCAAATGCATGGTCATTCTTCCAATGAATCCCAAACAATGAGATAAAAAAACATATTTAGTGGTGCTCTTCCATGTGTTAGTGCACCTAACCATTCTATGGAGTTTTTTTGTTATGTTGCTCCTCAATATGTGGCATTTGTAGCTTCATATGTTTTCTCATTTCCATTCACAATGGTATAATCTTGTGTTTAGCCATACTTATTTCCATGGTAGCACCATGATAGTCTTTAGCATGATTTTCCTTGACTTTGAAATTGGGGGGAAAATAACTATTTTTAGAGGTGTGTATTTCTTTCAATGATCCCCTCTTCCCCTTCTTTTCATAAAATGTCAACATAGAAAGTATATAAACATTTTAAGGGGGGCATATATCCCTATCAATTTAACTGATTTCTTGTGAGATTTAACTTATTGACATACCCCTTTCTTTGTGATGTTATTTATAATGCTCCTTGAGGTGTGGTTATTAATTCATACCCTATGATGTTAAGCATTATTTTGTCCTCCATGATGTTAAACTTTTATGTGCTCCTTGAAGCATGATTAGGAAAATAGTCCATGGATTTGGAATAAAAAAGCTTGCTAATTTATGAACTTAAGCATTTTAATGGACACCTAGTGTAAAATAACTTTGTTTCTATTAGAGCCATGTGTCTCATAAATAAACTCGCATAACACAATTCACTAGCCTTGTGAAACCCATCATATTTCATGGACACCTAGCATAATGCAACTTTCTAGATACTAGATCTATGTAGCTTATGAGTGATCTAGAATAATGCCTTATTGGTCCTTATAAGAGTGACATTTTTTCTAACATCATTCTCAAGGGAGAAGGTTTGGTAATTGAGACAAATTTAAGGTTGAGGTCTCTTTATGTTACTAAATTAAATTTTTTTAGTGTACCAACATTGCATTATATCCTATTATATTTTTATTGTTTCTTATGTATTCTCTGTGTCTACCTTATGTCTTTGGCATGTTTAGCTTGTGTATGGTATTCATTTTTGCTTGTTCCTTTTGAATGCTTTTTTGTGCATTATATTTTTATTACATTGTGTTTATTTTGAATTATGATTTTATTGTGAATGCTTCATATTTATCAAGATTTAGTTATTCCATCTAGGATCTTAAGCCTAGGTATGTGCAAGATCATCATGGGCCAAAAAGTGGTGATATGTAAGTGATATGATGACCCATGTGTCTGACAACCTTTTTCTACCCAAAATCGATGAAACGAAAAGGGTTTTTAAAGGAGATTCTCAGCTTTCCACCAATACAAATTATTCTTTACTTTGAATTTAATAAATAATTATTCTTCATTTTCTATTTGAATTACAATTAAAGTCATGATTGATAGGTTGATTGAGAAACATCTATAGTTTTCAAATGGTATGATAATTTTTTAAATCCATAACATGTGTCACATTCTATGCTTCAAATACTATAGTATTAAAAAAAAAAATGAATTTCATGAAGTTTTGACCAAGCTAAGGTGGTCAAACGTACACGTTTTTATCTTTTTTAAAAGTTGTAATAAAAAATTCATAATTAATTATTTACTTAGAAAAAATTACAAAAAAATATGCATCACATTGGGACATGAGTCCTCTACATATATCTAAAATATTATAAGAAAATATTATCATTTTATTGTGCTTAGGGTGGTCAGACAGACACCTACTTCTTAATTTTTCCTTGAAATTTAAGTACTACTACATTGAAATTTCATATTTTCACCAAATAGATTTAAAAAAAAAATGAATAAACCTAGTTAGTTTAGAAACTACATTCAATTTGCTACAGATTATACTATTACATATTTTTGAAATAATATAGATAAATTATTCAAATTTTTACGTCAAGTTGTCTAACTCTAATTTTTTGAATTTTCATCACCACGTAAGGGCTTTTTTTTTCCATGATGATCCTACACAAACTCACCTAGGGGCTAATGCATCTCCTGGATTGAATGTCATCCTACCTTTTCAATATTAGATAAATGAACCCTTCTTGGCATATCCTTACTTTAATCTGAATATGAGTGTAAGTTCATACTCTCACTAAACTAGGTGATAAATGTAGTGTAATAATTCCAATTGTGTGCCTAGACCCAATTGTTTCCTTAAACTACCTATTTTATGATAGTCTTCAAAAAATAAAGATCAAATTTAGAATTAATATATATTAATCATTTACCCACACTAAAAGGAACAAAATTGATTCGGAATTTAGGTTGCTAGTGTGCCCCTATTCAACCTATTTTTTCCCCAATTTAAATATGTCATTGTTGACATATTAAAATTTATAAATTTGAGTTCACTTGTTGTATGTCAATAATTAATTTAGTATGAATTAAAGAAATAAATATAAATACAAGTTTCTTTCACCATTTTGAAATCCTAGAATGTACATTGAGAAATTGAGTATCCTAAAAGGTAGTCGAGGCAATTCAAGGGTAGAACTAGAAACATTATTATAATATTTTCATCAATCAATATTATCATTGAAAAGAACTAGGAATAAGGAAGAAAATATGTACAAGAAGTTATTATGATCAGTTATGCAATTTTTATGAAGATGTATGATTTTTCCTCTACATGTTAGGTACACCAATCTATTCTTTTTTGGACTAACCTATTGCAGGTGAAATATAGAAAAATGGGTTCACCAAAATGTTTAATGAACAAGGCGATGAACTACTATTTTATAAGGGATGCTTCGCTCAATTATGTGTAAAATAAGATTCAAATAATAATCATAAACTAACGCTAACTATTATAGAACTATGAGGGATGTTTTTAGAGCATAAAATATTGTGTACCTAGCTAGAAAGTTATTGTTTTTGAGCTATGGAGGATTCATTTTCCTTCAATGGTGAATGGGTCATTTTAGGGTTTCTTAAAACTAATTTCAGGATCTTGTTCCTTAATTTTTGCACTCTTTATTTCCCTATTATCACCTTGTGGAATCCTATATGCAATTCTATATAGCTCTTTTCATGATGTTGCACTTCGAATGACAAATTTGGTAACTTTGCAACTTTGACAATTTTGCTCAAAATATTGCTCAACTTGATCTCAAACCTGTAAATCTACAATTACACACTCAAGAGCAAGAAAAAATTGTTTATTTTTTAGTGAATGGGGGTTCACCTTGGTCAAACCCCTTGTAGTTAATTAAACCAAATGATGAAATGAATGAATTAAAGCATGATTCATGAAATATGTAATTGGTATCACCTTGGATGATGTTTTGTGAATAAAATCTACAAACTAACATGTAGTGGCCATGAATAATTTAGATCATGGATGTAAGATTATTCTTGTAAATAGATCCTCAATGCAACATTAGCTTCTTAGATCAACACACATGCATGCATTAAACCCTTGAAATGATGATATGATCTTGAATTGTTGCAATAAACACTTTAAATTCACCTTGAAACACCTTATGAATGCTCTTGTGAACTCCAATTTTCTATAATTCTTGAATTCTCGAAAGTATAGGATTCTTAGATTGAATTTCCAAGAGAAACAAAGTTAATTAACCCCTTATTTAAACTAAATTAGAATATTAACCCTAAAATTCAAAGAACTAAGGATGACACAAGATCTAGAAAGAAATAAAATTAAATTCCCACGAGAATGAAATTCAAAAATTATTGGCTCATTAAGAGAGGACAAATTCGCCATTAAGGGTGAATGGGTTCTAGATAAGTGTCTAGGACCAAGCTTTCGGGAGTTGAAAGAAGGAAAAAAACCCATTCTAGATCAACTAAGAAAGGGGGGTCCTATTAAGGGAGGGCCCATTCGCCATCAAGGGAGAATGAGTCCTATCTCAACTTACAAAGACCAAAATGTTCCCAATAAAATAATTTTTTATTTAATTTACGATTGTCGGGAAAGATCTTCGGGAGGTGTGAAAATTAAGGGCTAAAAAGGGGGTTAATAAATCCAATAAACCATAATAAATTAATACCACCTAGATAAGTGTGAAAGTGATTTATAACACTTTACAACACTTAAAAAGGGTACATATTATGTACATTTTTATTTAGAATGGGGCCCATTATGTTTAATTAACCAAATACACCCTAGAAAAGTGTGAAAGTGTGTTACAAAACATTACAACACCTTTGCAGAGGATAAATTAAGGCACAATTTAGTCAAATAAAGGTCCTATAATAGTGTGAATATGTACAAAACATCACAAAACCACTCTAAAATGACATTAATTCAGATTTAATGTTAATTATCAAACAAGCAAGGGAAAAGTCTTACTTTATTCATTACTACATTTTTACCCCACATTAGTGAGAGGATGAACCCATGTCAAACTCACAATAAAGTAGACATTTCAGACACTTAATTATGTAGAAATAACAAAGATATATGATCATACCCTATCAAAGGCCAAGAAAAATAAACAAAAAAAAAAGAATTAAGTACAACCGATTCAATGCAATGTGTGGTGGTGGTTGTTTGTCCATAACACACAATGCTCACTCTAGGGTAGTGGAACCTTAGTCTATCCACTAGGTGAGTTGTCCTAAAATATGTATGCTCACTTTAGGGTAGTGGAACCTCAGTCTATCCATTAGGTGAGTTATCCCAATGAGGTGGAAAATGAGAGAATCATATTGGCCTCTCATATACTGAAGTTATCCTTTGACAACTTTGATAAGGTACCACAATGAAAATTATTTTGTAAATGCTTTTGAATGTCATGTAAAAAATTTGATTAAAGGGTATTTTTCTTTGTTCGTGTAATGGTCTTCCTCTTAGGGAGAATTGTTCCCAATGTCTCCAAGAGAGGACAAGTGAAAAGTGTCAGATCCTTGCCCATGGGATGCCTCATTCACATCATGCAATGTGAGTAGATTGTACACTCTTGGATAGAATCAAACCCAATGACACCACCAAGTAGAGTACACATCAAAAGAAAAAAGGAAAATCATGCCATCAAATTTGTAGAAAGATGTCATCATTGTATGCCCAAAATTTAAAACTTGGTTGTTACACCATTAGTGTGAGAAATTTATTTAAAGTATCTAATGGTTTTATCCTAAGACATGAGAGCTTTCATTAAAAAGACCTATGCCAAGTCATATGTTTCCAAAGCAAGTTGTGTCATGAAATAGGAAGGGTTTCCCTCACAAACACATAAGGGATCTATGGATTTGGCATCAGTATAACTATGCTACAATATTTTCATAGAGCATGTAACTATCATCATTCCCCAAATACTCACATAATTGGAAGAATGACACAAAGAAAGTGAAAAAAAAAAAGAAAAATATTTCGGGTCAACACGGAAGAAACATGAATGTTTTGATTCCTTGTGTCATCTTGAAAATGAAAAAACAAGACAAATAAAAAAGATAAAGAAAAATATTTTGGGTCAACATGCAAGATACAAGAATTTCTTGACACCTTTTGGCACCCCCAAAAGGAAAAAACAAGAAAAATGAAAGAAAAAGATAAAAAAAATATTTTAGGTCAACATGGAAGAGACCTAAATGTATTAACACCTTGCATCATCCCCAAAAGGAAAACACAATAAAAATGAAAAATTGTTAGGACATAGAGAATAATGAAGGTATATATAGAAGAATTCACAAAAGAGTGAGGAACATCAAATGAAACATCATGGGGGATCACATTATGCACATGAAATCACATAAAAAATAAAAAGAAAAAAGAAAAAGGATAGTAAGGCACAAGAAAGTCAACCTAAAGAAGGTCGTTCACCTCCCAATCTCGACCAATGTAAATGGAAGGCAAACAACTAGCCAAAGGGACAACATCAATTTTTGAACTAGGAAACACACCAAGTTCAACACTCTTTTTAGGATATTTTTCATTTAATCTCATCGAAGAAGAAAAAAATGTATTCAATTCATATGCACTTGCTCATCAATCTTTGCAATGTCAATGTCATCATCAAAGTTAATCATAGTACGAGGTTGAATAAAAATTTTCATGCAATGTTCTTGTTTATATTGTGGCAAGGGTTGAGAGTCATCATGCATTGCCTTGGGTGGGTTTGGATTTTTATTTTCTATGTTATTGTTCTTTTCTTGAGTTTGCAATCTATGAGCAATGACATGGCATCTACATCTACACTCTCTAGAACTTTTATTTATTTTCAGTTTATTGTCAATTTGTATTTTTGTAGAACTGGGTTTGTCAATCATAGGTTCCTTCTCTACCTTGGGAGAACTGGAATAAATTCCAAGAGGTTGTACAACCTCTTTCTCTTTGACTTTGTAAAGTTGTTTGACTCTAGGAGGGACAACGGGATTGCTTGTACTATCTCATGGTCTCTTGTGGGAAATTCTACGGGGTTTTCTATAGATTTTTCTTATATGGTTGGAAGTGTTTTTGGTTCATTCATTGTCTCATCAAGGATGGTTGGTTCGGTCATAGGTTGAGGCATGTTATGAAGGGATAGTTATACTATTTTATTTGGCTTGAATTTTCGTTATGATTTGAAAAATAATTCTTCATGAGGCTTGAGAGGTTCCATAGGCTCAGGTGAAAAGTAATCTAGTGAAAAATTCCCTTTTGTTGAGGTAGGATAGAATCCACTATCATGCATAATGAATATGTCTTTTCCAAATGGAAAATTTAAACATTAATGCACAATCGAAGGGATGACATTCATTGAATGAAGCCATGTCTAGCCTAGCTTCACACAAAATTGGTCTGATTGTGGTACGATGGAGAATGATACGATTAATGTTTTTGGTCCCACTTTTAAAGGGAGATCTATCGAGCCTATTGTAGGGCAAGAAAATTAGTTATGTGTCTTGATCCATTCTTTTGGGTTCACCAAATTATAATGAAACAAAGAAAAATGAGTTCACCAAAATGTTTAATGTATAAGATGATGAACCGCTATTTTTCTAAGGGATGTTTCAATAAATTATGTGTAAAATAAGATGCAAATAATAAAAAAAAAAAAAACCCTAACTATTATAGAAACTATGGGTGATGTTTTTCACGTCAGGTTCACCATAATGAAACACCAAAAAATGGGTTCACCAAAACTTTTAATGAACAAGATGATGAAACACTATTTTTCTAAGGGATGTTTCACTTAATTATGTGTAAAATAAGATTCTAATAAAAACCAAAAATGAAACCTAACTATTATATAAACTATGGGAGATGTTTTTAGAGCATAAAAATTTGTGTACCTAACCAAAAAGTTGTTTTTGAGCTATGGAGGACTCATTCGCCTTCAATGGCCAATGGGTCCTTTTAGGGTTTTATAAAATTGATTTCAATATATTTTTACTTGATTTATACACTCTTGATTTTCCCATTATCAACTTCTGGAAGTCTGTATTCAATTTCGTAGAGCTCTTTCTATGATCTTGCACTTTGAATGACAACTTTACCAACTTTGCAACTTTGACAATTTTACTCTAGATCTTTCTCTTCAACCTAAAACCTACAATCACACATGCAAGAGGAGAGAATTTTATTTTATTTTTTAGGGGATAGGGTTTCTCCACGATCAGCCCCCTTGTAGGTAATTAAACCAATTGATGAAATAATGAAATAGAAGCATGAAACATGAATATATGCAATTGATGATACCTTTGATGTTGTCTTGGAGTACAAATTTGAAAACTAACATGAAGTTTCCATGGTGAATGTAGATATTGATCTCAAAATAGATGTGAAACAATGATACATCAACAATCTTGGCTCAACAACATGCATAAATGCATAAACCCTTGAACTGATGATATGATCTTGAATTGCTGCAATAGACTCTTGAAATCTACATTTAAATGCATTATGAATGATCTTAAAATTCTCTTTAATTCTCTTGTTCTTCATATAATGAAGTCACATAAGTTTTCTAAGAGAAATAGTGTGAATTAACCCCTTATTTATACTAAATTAGGAGATTAACCCTAAAATTCAAAGAACTAAGGCCAAGACCAGATCTAGAAAGAAAGATAATTGAATTCCTTCCAAAATGAAATTAAAAACTTAGAGTATCATTAAGGGAGGACCCATTCACCATTAAGGTTGAATGGGTCTTGGCTAAGTTTCCAAGACCAAGCTTCGGGGAGCCGAAAGAAGGCCAAAAACCTATTCCAAATCAACTAAGAAAGGGGGGTCCTATTAAGGGAGTACCCATTCACCATCAAGGATGAATGGATCCTAGCTCAAGTTACCAAGAAAAAACTTTTCCGAATGAAATAATTTGCTAATTAAATTAAATGATTGTTGGGATAGATCATCGGGAGGTGTCAAAATTAAGGTTTAAATTTGAATTAAAAGGGAGTTAATTACTCCAATTACCAAAAATTAATTAAGACCTCATAGATAAGTGTGAAAGTCTTTTATAAAAATTTACAACACTTAAACAAGATACACATTATGTATATTTTATTAGAAAAGGGGCCCTTTAGGCTTAATTAAGGAAATGCATCCTAGAAAAGTGTGAAAGTGTGTTGTAACACTTCACAACACCTTTGTAAAGGACTAATTAAGTCATGGTTCAGTCAAATAAATGTCCTAGAATAGTGTGAATGTATACAACACATTACAACACAACTCCAAGACATTAATAGTTCAATTTTATGTCAATTATCCAAACCAAGTGTGAAAAAATGATTACTTTTTTCAACTACATTTTACATAATGAAACATACAAAATTGGGTTCACCAAAATGTTTAATGAAAAATATGATGAACCAATATTTTTCTAAGGGATATTTCACTCAACTATGTGTAAAATAAGATGCAAATTATAATTGCAAACTAACCCTAGGACAATTATAGAAAATATGGGGGATGTTTTTAGAGCATAAAAAGTTGTGTACCTGGCTAGAAAGTTGTTGTTTTTTATCTGTGGAGGACTCATTCGCCTTCAGTGGAAAATGGGTCCTTTTAGGTCTTCACAAAACTGATTTCATGATCTTGTTCCTTGATGTATTAACTCTTGAATTCCCTTTTATCAACTTCTAGAAGCCTATATGCAATTCTATAGAGCTCTTTCTGTGATCTTGCTCAACTTGATCTCCAACCTATAAATCTTTAATTACATACTCAAGAGCAAGAAAAACTTGTTTATTTGTTAGTGAATGGGGGTTTTCCTTGATCAAACCCCTTGTAGGTAATTAAACCAGATGATGAAATGAATGAATTGAAGCATGAAATATGTAATTGATATCACCTTGGATGATTTCTTGTGAAGAAAATATATAAACTAACATACATAGTGGTCATGAAGAACGTAGATCTTATATGTAATATGATTCTTGTAAATAGATCCTCAATGCAACATTGGATTCTTATCTCAACATACGTGCATGCATTAAACCCTTGAAATGATGATATGATCTTGAATTGTTGCAATAAACACTTTAAATATACCTTGAAATGCCTTATGAATTCTCTTGTGAACTCCAATTTTCTATAATGCTTTAATTCTTGAAATTCTAGGATTCTTAGATTGAATTCCTAATAGAAACAATGTGAATTAACCCCTTGTTTATGCTTAATTAGGAGATTAATCCCAAAATTCAAAGAAATAAGGCCAACACTAGATCTCGAAAGAAAGATGATTAAATTCCTAATAGAATGAAATTAAAAAATTAGAGTCTTATTAAGGGAGGAGCCATTCACCATTAAGGGTAAATGGGTCTTGGCTAAGTTTTTAGGACCAAGCTTCAGGGTGTTGAAAGAAGGCCAAAAACCCATTCCAAATCAACTAAGAAAGGGGAGTCCTGCTAAGGGAGAACCCATTCACCATCAAGGGTGAACGGGTCCTTGCTCAACTTACCAGGACCAAAATTGTCCCAATGAAATAATTTTTTATTTAATTTATGATTGTCGAGAAAGATCATAAGGAGGTGTCAAAATTAAGGCCTAAAAAGGGGGTTAATAACTCCAATTAACCATAATGAATTAAGACCAAATAAATAAGTATGAAAATGCTTTAAGATACTTTACAACACATCAAAAAGGTACACATTATATACATTTTTATTTAGAAAGGTAACCATTAGGCTTAATTAAGCAAGTACATCCTAGAAAAGTGTGAGTGTGCTACAACACTTTACAACACCTTTGCAAAGGATCAATTACAACATATTTTAGTTAAATAAAGGTCCTAGAATAGTGTGAATGTATAGAAAACATCACAAAATCACTCTAACACATCATTAATTCAAATTTAATGTCAAATATCAAACAAGGTAAAAGGCTTACCTTTTCTGTTACTATAGTAGGTCTTTGAGGAATTCAAGAATTCATCAATCAATTTGTTTGATAGCTTATGGTGTGGTGTCACATCATCAAGGATTTCACACCAAGATAAAATTATCATTTATCATTTTATTTCAATCAATTATTATAGTGTGTGTCCTCTACTTGACCTAGGGAACACCCTCTTGATCATCATAATTTATTGTACATGGAGGTGGAAACAAAAAAAAAGGGTTTTAACTTACATAAGGCCCTATAAAGAACAAAATTTCCCTCTATTTTCATTGTTGTGATTCGGATCTAAAGGTTTCATCAATAAATAATAACAAGAAACATAGATTAAACTCGAACCTACCTTTTGGAGTTTTCAAATTCTAAGAAAAGTAGCATATTAAGTCTAGGGCACTGGTGCCCCTATCCACCTAATTAAGGCTCCATTTTTAATAGTAGATTCCTATTTGTATCTAATTCTCAGCTACAACTATTCTATTAGTTTCATTCTTCATCTGTATTATAAATTAAAATTTTAGATCTAGGGTTTATGTCAATTAGTACTGTCAAAACAAACATCAAATTTATCTACTTTACAACTAAAAAAGACACAAACTCTGGGATATTATCTCTCTATTGTGGTAGAAAGCCAATCATCAACCCTAGTTGGTTTTGTGTCTAAATGTGTGGTCAAGGGGAAAGAGGTCAATCCTAGTTGTATTTGGGATCACTTTTCCTATTTCATAATATATATGCAATGTAATTTTGAAATGAAAAGTGGAATATCTTAATTTTCGCAACTTAAACTTTTTTTGTGGCCACTTATAATGCTTGTGGTCTAAATTGTTTGTTTGATCTTTAAAAAATACTATATAATATTTACCATTATTATGTTGTATATTGATAGAGTATTTAAATCATAATATTTTTTTTTTGAATTATGACAATAGGTCTTGCAACATATTTTAAACTCACACAAAAACCCTCATTCTTGTGAAATAATACCTTCTAATGTTATGTTGCAATTACACTTGACATAATGAATTGTTTGCCTTCTAATTTATGTGGCATTCTTGCTAGCTAGTGGTTCACTAACCATCCTTTTGACACAAACAATTTTTTAATTTAGAGTGCATAGAAATGCACAACAATTCTCATTTAGGAAATAAATTTCATCACTTATCATATGATGACAAAGAAAGAAACAATTATACTTTAGCTCATCAAGAGAAGAATCAAAGTTACACAAATAAATATTATATAGTTTGATGTTTCAAAACCAATGACTTTATTACTATACTCCATAACATTTAGGTGCGCATTATGTTAACATATCTCCAACTAAAAGCCTTATTTCGAAAGAACCTACTATTGGTATTAAAAAAACTTTCCCTTCCCATCAAGTTAATAAAGCTCTTGCCAAACCTTCTAGTGCCAAACCCAAAGCCTCAAAAATAATTTAATTAGGAAATGACAAGAAGGTTACTATTGAAATTCCAAATGAAGTAGAGGAAGGTTATGTTGAGAATTCTAGTAGCGGAAAGGGCGAAAGAAGGTCATCCCAACTAGCTAGCCAAAATATTAAAGGAAAAATGCTTTCTTTTTAAGAAAATGATGAAGGGTCATCAGATGAAAAATATATTGCTATGCAAGAGGAGGATGAAGAAGCACTTGACTTGAGCTAAAAAGAACTGGAAGTTGTGTTAGGAGAGGATGTGGGTGATGACATGACCAGTATGGAAGTGGAGGCAGAGGAGGATTTCCAAGACCAGGAAGAGGAAAATGAATTTGAGGGGATTGAAATGAATATGATCCTAGGAGAGGTTGAGGAACATATAGAAAAGGACCATGAAGATGACAATATTAAGGTTATTGCAAATTCTAAGGAAGAAGGGGAAACAGAGAGTGGGGCCATCTAGCAATATAAGAATCTGATTTATTCTCTTCAGGGAAAAGTTAACAAATTGGATAGTGGCTTCAAGAGCTTGATTTCCATGACTTATGGAACAATGAATAAGGAAATCTTTGATATAGTGTCTTGTCTTTCAAAGGTAAGAAAAATGAAACATAAAATGGATGCAAATTAGGATGTTGAAATGTCGAATGAAGAGAATGATGGCAATGAAGTGGACCCTTGAAGAAAGGATCTAGAACTACTAAAAAAGGAGTGAGACCTAATTAACTATAAAAATAAATAGTTTGGTTATTTGTTGTTTCTTTGTTTTGGGGCTTGTGTATCTCTCTCTTGTTGACCTGTGTGCCCTCTTGTTTCATGTTTTAAACTGTTTCCTATTTTGTGTTATTTTTTGATTGTCTTGTATGCCTCATTTTGGTTTGAATTGGTGGTCGAGTGACCTACTTTAACATTTTTGTTTTATTTTGTTGGCATCAGGGCCCCATTGGGCTTTTTTTTAATTAAAATCATATGTCAATCAAACTAATAAAAAAAAATACGACTATAGATGAACTATAATATGAATCTAATGTCATTTAATAAATTTCTTAAAATATAAATATTATCAAGTAATTATTCAACATGAAACTATAAATATGTTTAATATTAAAAAAAAACTAAAAAAAAAAAAATTATTTTGAAAAATTATTTTTTAAACTATAAAAAAAACTCAGCCCTTTAAAATATTCTTTAGAATCCATATTTTATAATTGTTTTCTTGTATCAACAAAAACTCAATTTTAAAAAAAATTGTGTTGAAAAGTTACACCCATAATTTCTCCAATTGAAATACAATTATTAAAACCACCCTTTTCAAAAAGCAATTTAGATGATGTCAAGAAACGACGACCAAATATTATTAATATTTTTTTAAGATGATATTTGATACAAAGTTAACCCACGTGTACCCAAATTAAAAGGTTAGAAACAGTAAAAGTGAAGAGAGGTCTATTTCTGACTTCGATGTCATATTAAAAGGTTTTAATGGGTACACTTGCCACGTCAATGAATACAAAACACATACTATTCATAGACAGCTCATAACTTTAACGCGTCAAGCTTTACTGGATAATGGAGCTTCCACGGGGCTGCAAATGAAAAAAATCTTCTGCTTAGCCACTATTTCAAAAGACAGATATCTGTTGTTTATTTATTTATTTATTTTATATATTCAGTTAAGAATATCTATTTTATTAAGGTCACTCCAAACACGATTCTGACATCACTTTTTATGATGTAAGAATGTTGTATTCAATAAGACTTAATTCAGAACTATTCAGCAAAAAATATCAATATCTATCCAACTCCATTAAATTTGTTAGACCTGTTCATATATTTACATAGATTTGTTCAAATATCTACGTCATTATTGAAGGAGTCGATTTATGGAAGGAAACTTCAAAGTGTATACTAGTCTCTTTGAATAAATCTGAAGGAGCACAGTAAACTCATAGTTAATCCAGCATTTCCTTGTTTTGTTAAGATCGATTTCATGTAATACGTTATTCACGTAAATCAAAATACAGACGCAAGCAACTGGAAATAGAATGAACCAAGACTGTCGATAAGTCCGAGGTGCCCAGTCTAAGCTGCAATCTGTTGCTTCAACTGTTTGTGATTTGTCAGGCGAACCTAGCGTTGAAATGCTATCATCATACATTAGAAATGTTCAGAATAGAAGGGCAGACATAACAAGACTTGGTCACGTTCTCTAGTACGTGTTGACATGATCAAATCAATCCGCAGATTATGGTTTTAAATACCACATCCTAGTCTCCTCCTATACTGCATAGCCAAAAGCGTTTTTGTTAACTTTCTCCTCTCATCTAACAGAATCCCGACTACTGTTTACCTACTCTGAACTGAAATGGACTCGAGTTTGCTGGTTATTCCTTTGTTCTTGTTATTTTTATCTACTACAGCTAATGGGGATGGATTGAAGCTGGGTTATTATCGCGATACATGCCCTGAGGCGGAGGATATCATCAGTGAAACTGTTGCCAAAGCTGTTAAGGCGAATCCTGGTATAGCAGCTGGACTCATAAGGATGCATTTCCATGATTGCTTTGTAAGAGTAAGTATTCTGCAATAGTCTCAGCTTAAATTCCATCCCTTATTTCATGATAATCATGATTGATTATGCTAGAAAATATATTAAAAACAGTGATGGATGATGAATTCCAGGGCTGCGATGGATCTATTCTCCTTGATTCCACAGGAGACAACCAAGCGGAGAAGGATTCCTCTGTCAACAACCCAAGCCTGAGGGGCTACGAGATAATTGATGAAGCCAAGTCCAAACTGGAAGCCAAATGTGCCGGTGTCGTTTCTTGTGCTGACGTAGTGGCATTCGCTGCAAGAGATAGTGCTTACCAAGTATGTATTATTTAGATTAAAAATAAAGTTAGGGTTATCTAACACTAATAATATTGCAATCACAGCTTACCATATATCACAATGAATGCAAATTCAGGCTGGTGGATTAAATTGGGCGGTTGAAGGCGGACGAAGAGACGGAAGGATATCTCGCGAATCAGAGGTCGCAGAAAATGTTCCTTCTCCCTCATCTGACGTAAAGCAGTTGACACAAAGCTTTGCTTCAAAGAAATTGTCGCAGGAGGACATGGTCACTCTCTCAGGTACACCTTCATAGTCTCTAATCACGCTAAATGAATTGATTATATCACCTGTAGATTATATCTTATATAAATTATCTGACTGCTCTTGCAGGGGCCCATTCGATTGGGGTTTCTCATTGTGATTCATTCACTGGAGATCGTCTGTACAACTTCAGCGGCAGAGGTGGTCAAGACCCTTCCATGGACTCTAACTATGCTCTTCAGCTCAAGGACAAATGCCCCCCTTCGGCTTCAACAGACATCGTTGTTCCACTGGATCCTCTCACTCCCACTAATTTGGATGTGAAATACTACGTAGACTTGCAATACAAGCGTGGACTGTTGAAATCTGATCAAACATTGATGTCAAAAGATGCAACCTCCAGACAGGTGAAGATAAACGCCAAGTATCCCACAATTTGGAGGAAAAACTTTGGAAGGGCAATGGTAAAGATGGGTGCAATTGACGTGCTGACAGGATCGCAGGGAGCGATAAGGAAACAGTGCCGTATCCCCAACTAGCCAGTTTCTCCACCCCTCTTAAAAGAATTGGAGTGTCATGCCTCTATTGTTTTATACCATTATTTAATTGTAATTCTTTCATACAGTGAAATAAATAAAAAAATTGCAGTTAGTCGGTAAGATATAACTGCATCATCCATGTATGTCAAGGATGTTTCTTGCATATCTTTCTCTGCCTCAATGATTCCATTAAAAAAATGATAATAATTTTACCCATACAGTTTGAATAATATCCGTTTCTCCTTTGTGTGTGGAGACATAATAGCACCGCTTCCATATTAGAATTTTTAAAAACATCCTTTTGACTTTCACTTTTCTTCTCCACGACCACACCGCAAATAGCCTCTAAATTCATATTAGACGCTCCACCGTTCCTGTGAGAAAAACACGTTAGAGGGCTAACCATTCGAGATCCTGATAAGGTATTAATATAGTCAATATAATAGTAGACAACCGTTAAAAATGAAATATAATTTAAAGTTATATAAATGAAGGGGTTGAGTATAATTGATTGTGGGTGAAAATAAATGTGTTCCAAATAAAATACAAGTGTGATGTAAGCTTGTTTGAATTTAAGAATTTTGTGATATAGATAGATAATTGTAATATTGTATTCGGTCTATTATCAAAGATTTGAAATGATTGAGATCTAAGAGTTTGAATATTTAAGGTGCATCACATTAACACAATTTAATTTTTCTCATATGATTCTAATCCAATGATATTAAAATGATATATTTAAGAAGATGCCCGCACAAATTTCATCTATATAAGTACATTTATTTTTGTAGAAAATCAAATGAATTATTAAATTTTATATCTAGTTTATGCATATTATTAAAAATGTGTACTAGTGAATACTGGTTAAGGGAATTAATTAACATGGTGAATATTTCCTCCAAAATATATTTAGTTTTTCACAATAGACCCTAAATATATTCTTTTCTTGTTTAATATTACTAAACAAGGACATAGGGGTGGTAGCTACTAACAAGGTCAAGGAGTATTGTTGATTGTGGCAGTTGAGGACATTAGCAAAAAATGACATTTTATGAATCTCATTCCATAAAAATGTAACTCTAAATTACAAATGAATCAACCATCAATCAATATCTAATCATGCCATATGCTTATAAACCTATCAAATAAAATTACAAGAATCAAATTATAGTTGAATTCGATGATGAAAATAAAATAACTTACTCTTTTTTACATTTAAATTCCAGAAATACCCAACTATCTAGAGGGGTCTCATTAATTTATGACAATTATAGACTCATGACGGTTATTAAGAACTCTACTTGGTAAACTATTTGTAGAACATAGCTCACACTCATCAAAGGAGATTTAGATGCTTATACTTACTATTTTCATAGAGAAAGAGTTGAAATCTTAATATCATATTATATTGAATGGAATTTACCAAAAATAATATCCTTTCAAGAGTTATATAAAGTGAATACATATCATTGATTGCAAAGAAGGTCCCAATTTCTTATATATTAAACCTTAAGAAATTTTAGAAGTACATGAACCCTAGATTGACTCCATTCTTTATAATCATTAGACTTGAAGTATTTAGAGGCCATGATATTAAATTAAAAAAATGTCCATGCTTATTTTTTGATGGCCTTATTATTTTAAGCAAGTAAATAGGTTGTTACACGAGGCTGCATCTAAAAAAATATATTAGAATTTTCGTAGAACTAGGTTCTATAGGATATAGAACCTACATGTTCTTAAAAATAAGAAAAGAAACTTAAAAAAAAAGGGAAAATTAATTAGCAAATTGCATAGTACTAAAGTCCTCAATACTTCTAATAGTCTCCATTATTTTCATCATTATTTTCAGCTTTTCTAAAATGGATTTAGTGTCTATATTCATTTGTATTTATTGTTGAATATAAATATATTTTTATTTGTGATTTCCATGAAGTGTGGAAGGCTAGATATATTTCAAGATATTTTTATTTCTAAGTGAAACACAATTATATTGTTGGTAGAGCTTCTCATAGCCTATTTTCTAAGAGATATAATGAAAGAGAGAGAAGTAACAATGTTATACTCATTGCTAATAATATTCATCATGTTACATTATACCTAATCAATTAGGCATGAACATTATGCATGAAGTTGTGGGTGAACAAGGTACGATTGTCAACAACTTCAAATTGGGGGTATCTTGCTAAATAGGATTAACAATATTAAAAATATTGGTAGTGGGGCTTTAGATTCAACATGATAAACAAAATGGAGGTCAAAAGGTAGATGATTGTTTCAATTATCTTCCAAATATTAGGTAGGGCCCAATTATATTTGTTTTTAGAGTGGGATGAATGTCATGGAGCATAAGATGTTGGACATAGGATTGGATTTTCTAATCGAACAAAGGAAACATTGGGGAGCAACTAAGGATTGGGTTTTCTTATATAGGGTTTTATGCATAGTTTTAGATGATGTAGGTGAAATAATAGGGTATTTTATTTTATTTATAGTTCTAACAAACTTAAATAGCTTAGTAGGGGAGGATTTAGATTCTCCAATCTATTTAGAATAATTGGAGCTATTATAGTGGGGGTTGGTGAATTACATAGATGGAAAGAGTAGAATAAAAATATTATACCCTAGTGAATGGGAATTTTGGTCTTGTTTAGATAAACTTCCACTACTAACTATTGTCAAGAATTGAGAAGGAAATGGGAGAAAATAACTATTCATGAATTATACCTCGAATTGACCATCTAACTCCCTAAGAGGTTTATAAAATAAAATAAATTATCCACCTTAGTTAAATGAATAATATGGAGTAGCCTAAGTCTAACAAAAATATTAAAAAATAGAATATTATGGGATTTAAGAATTAATGTTTTTAGGGTGTCGCATCTTATATGATTGCTCCCACTAACTAGGTATTGATCCACTTTTGAAAGAAATTTATTGATAAGGAATGGTTTAGTAGTACTAAATAGGGTACCCATGCCAAGAAGTGTTGAGCCTAGTCATCCATCATTTGAAAGGTTAAATATAGATCCATCACTAATCCTCCACCTTGTTCCACTATCCAAAACATCAATGTTTTTAATGAAAATATTTACAATAGTGGGGTGTTTTTTGAGATGAAAGAGCTTGTGTAATTCCATATAGTTTCTCTTTTTGATGACTTCTAGACTCTTAGAAGTAATCCATTTAGGAATTGTTCTTCCTGACACTTTCTCCACCAAGATGAAAAGATATAGTGAGAGAGGAACCCTTTCCTTAATTTAATTTCCCTAATAAAATATCATGAGGAAACCCATTTATACGAAAAAAATAATGTGTTTGATCATCTTAATATGCCTTCCTTGGAAACTAATTTTTCTTATAAATTTAAACATTAAACCTTGTTAAGTCCTATCATAATTTTTTTAAATGTGAAGATTGAGAACCGTCCATGACTACTTTTTTTGGGCTGTAGGAATTAGGTAGCCCCCTATAAACTATGGTGCACCTGGTAAAATTTTTTCATAGTACTGGTGACGCTAGTGTGATACCCCCTCTAGTACCACATAGACAGGGGGAGACTATACCTTGTGACCTCTTGCTTGAAATAGGATGCTTTAGCTAATTGAGCTTGGCTCCCCACCCCCCATGCATAATTATTAACTCTTATCTATCAAATAAAAAAATTAATAAGTAATAGTTATAGAATTTATGAATTTCCTTCATAATATAAAGACCTTTTTGTTTGTTGAGATTAGTATAGATAGAAAAGGTTGGAATCTAAAAACTTGAATCTTTATTACAATCCTATAAATTATTTTACAAAGAATTATAAAATAATAATATTTGTAGACACTAAATCTGCATGATGGATTTAAACTAGTTCATGTTGTTAGCAAAATTTAGTTTAAATCAGCAAATTCAAACATCTCTATGAAATATAGAATCATGTTAAACAATGCAACTAATGAAAACAATGAAAACACATGAATCATTCCTATCCCATAGTGGATTGGTGCTATCCTTTGTGTATAAGGAAGCCCTTTCCCAATCCTTGATAAGCCAAATGAGATTATAGACAATGAGATACTAATGAACTCAAGTTGCCTATAGTGATAGTGCTCAAATTCTAGATGTTGAAATGAGAGAAAATGCATTGCATTTATAGGAGAAGTTGAGAAAGGAGAAGCCAAGATTGAACAATGTGGGACTAAATCTCATCAAATGAGAGAGAGCCACTTGTCATAATGGGATTGGCCCATGCTTGTGCAAGTTCTGGCTAATGTGCCCATTTCAAATTTGAAAATGGCAATAAATGAGTATGGTTGAAGGTTTTTGGGGGGAATTGTGTTTGGCCAAAAAAGTCAAACAAGAGATTTAATGAGGGCATATTCCCAAGGAATATGCCCTTGTGATGGAAAATAGGTTTTTTAATAAATCAATTTAAATGATTTATTGTGCAAGTGGATGAATCTAGAGGATTTAGGTGATTAGGATTAAACTAATCAGGATTTGATTAATCTAACATGAGTTTAGGTGATATGACATTTGATTTAAATTTTTGTATTTATTTTAAATCAAATGACAGGAAAATGCATATGAGTGATTTAATTAGATATATGTGATTTAATTAAATCAGGAACTATAGGAGATAATTAAATAATTGGATTTATTTAATTTTGAGAGAAGTGAATTAATTAAATTGGTTTATGTAATTAATAGATGGAATAATGCTGAATGAAATATGATTAGATGCATGCATATATTTTGCATATCTACATTTTACCCCTCTTTGAAGCAATGTACTTGTTGCATTGGTTCAAAGAATGATGCCGCTGACATTGAAATTTAAAAAAATTCTAATTTTTTTAGATGCCCTAGCGAAAACAAGTACGTTAGTACATTGCCCCCTCGAGAGATCGAGCAAAAATATTGAGGTGGATCTTGTGACAAAGAGGTTCAAAATGAATGTATGGATGGTTAGACTATATGATCTATATGATAATGATGATGTAAATGAGATGTTTGGAAGATGCTTAGAATAAAAAATTTATATTATCCTAAACAACTAAAATGATTATGAAATGTATGTGAGATGGATGTGATCGATGATGTAGTGCTATGATGATATGACATGATTATGAAAGATGCAAGATGGATGCAGGATGGATGCATTGTTAACGCAATAGAGGATAGAAGAATGAGAGGGATCAACCCTTAATTTCAAGAAGATGCAGAAGTCCAACAAGTCCACTAGTCATCAAAACTTTATTGGATATGATGATGTATTTCTTATAAAAGGATGGGAGAGATAAAGAGCATACCTTTCTTTATGTTTGATAACACACGTAGGTGTGATGCATCAAGGTATTAAGAACCAAGATGGCATGGCACCTAGTGTGATGGACTTTGCCTCGTCAAATAGATAGGAGTACTCTCGTTCACACTTGACAAACATAACCTTATTCAGAATGCAATTTGGATATTCCAAACATCTCAGGCCAAAACATAAAAAGGCAAGCCTTCTTATGTGGTCAACAAGATACCTAAAACATCCTTCCTACAAACTAAACAAAGTACGCATGACAAAGTTATTTTACAAGAATATCCAACAAGCACAACAGATAAAAATATAATGATCATTTCCCCATTCCTTTCTCTCTAAACCTATTTTGTTTAGGCATCATCGAGAGGTCCTTGGAATGAGTGCAAAATAAGATAAGTCTAAACAAGACCAAGATAAAGAAAACAAACAAGCTAATGTTCTTCATACCGCTAGCCAAGGCTAAACTACTGTGGGGTACCTGATGCTTATGTCCATCATAGGAAAGATTCATCCTAGGACATGTTGTGATCAAGGTTTTCATGGGATTGATTTGGGTGATAAGCTATTGATATTCCTAGTTGACCAACTTGTTGACTCACTGATCTAGACTTTCAAGACTCTGACGATTAGAGTGTTCACTTTGGAACCTGCTAGACTTGCTTCTGGCTGACTCACCAAAGGGTGACGGTGATGATTGATTTTATTATGAGTGATGATTATTGCGAGTGAAAGTGAGATGAGATGGATGCACCATTTTGGGTTTTTCAAATGTTTTGAGGCTTTTTTTGGGATTTTGAGATTTTTTTACAAATGTTTTTGGATTTTGTATCTCAGGGGCCGATCAAGGATGGCCTTGCCTACGTTTAAGCTCAAAGATGATTTAGTTCAGACGATAATTGACTCAAAAAAAAAATATTAGGCAAACAAGTTGCCAGATTGCGACGGATGCTTAAAGGACTGACCTAGGGTGTGAAATAGATGGGCAAATGGATTGCCATTGCGAAGGACGCTTAAAGGACTGACCTAAATTGTCTTGGGGGATGATCCAAAATCAACCTTGCCTATGTTCAAGCTCAAAGATGACATAGTTCGGCAAGTTGACTCTATTTTTGATTTTTTAGATTTTGACATGTTTTGGATTTTTGAATTTTTGAATTTTGTGATGAATGTTTTGAATGTTTTTGGATTTTTCGTATGATTTTGAAAATTTGGATATGTCATGATATCAATGCTTTATTTTGGGATTTTGTTGAAAACCAAGCTTAATGTTGATCAATCGGATTGATGGACTGATAGTTTGACTAAGTGTGTTAAGTCAAACAAAAGTGATAATGCACTCTTAAACTCTAGGAAGTTGTATTATTCTAGAGTAAACTTGTACAAAAGAGGATGGTTTTGGATTTGATAATCTGGCTAAGTGTGTTAAGCCAAACAAAGATGATAATGATCTTGTAAACCCAAGGAAGTTGTGTTATCCTAGAGTAAACTCGTGCACAAGATGATAGTTTGAATAAGTGTGTTAAGTCAAACAAGGTGATAATTGATTGGATTTGATTGATCAAATTGATGAAGCTTGGCTTGAAAAAATATTGTTTTGATGATTTGATGTGACATTTAGATGCGACTGATATTGATTGTTCAAAGTGATGTTTGACGAAAGATAAAGCTTGATAATGAATGTCTTCCTATCAAAATATGCCATGGGCTAGTGATTTGACTTGGTGCTCACAAATTTTTTAACCAATTATTTGATTTCAAGTTCGCCAATGTTCGGATCAACACATAAGTTGGAGGATATAGATCAAGAATTATTCCTGAAGCAAGATGCAAATATCTGCCCCTACTGTCTAGCAATGTATGGAATGCCATGGGTGGATTCTTGGACGAATGGATATGAATTATCTTGCAATAAGATAAGGTGTTCATATAGAGGATTCTCATTCGGATAATTATTCAAGGCTCTGATAATGTTGGGTAGGATGGGATCAATGAAAATAACCCATGTCAAGATGTTTACCACAAGCATGTGTAAAGTGTGCACCAAAATTTCATCAATATTAAGATACCTTGGAGTATGGATGCAAATGGATTGGATAAATGGTTCTTGGATGAACGGATTTATTATGGATGGAATTTTGGCTTTATTATTGATGGAATGTTGGCTTTATTATGGATGGGATGAGATGCTTTCAACTAGACTAGCACACGTAGATGCCTGATTCTACGCATGATGCTTGTTTTCAAGGTTTTCATCATGGTACTTGTCCAAAGCGCCACCGTAGTGGTTTTCACTAGAGAACGATTTTTCTCTTTATTGTTTTCAATCCTTTTTTTTTTCTTTCTTTCTTTTTATATTTTCTGAGAGATTTTAAGCTGATGTTGAACCACCAAGTGGTGCTGACATTGATGCTTCTTTCATAATGTGCCATTGGTATCCTGCTTGAAGAAGTTGCTTTGCCAAGATATGTGCACTTGAAAGCAGCTTTTGAGATTCCTGATTTGCTTTGCTGATACCGAAGTTAGCTCTGTCTTTGTGCGCACATTGCGATAGAGTGCCTTTTGAATCCTTATGATGAAGGGTTGTTGCCAAAACGTGGTCAATGTGAGAATTGGATATCATGCGTGGAGGTGTGGATGGCAGAGTGTGTTTAGAAATAAAAGATGGATTGGTTGATAGTTTGGAACCTTTGACTCTCCAAACTTGGGAAGATGAGTAATTATGGGTGGATATGAAAGTGTGCATGGAATTAGGACCAACTTCTTGATACACTTTGTATGTTTCTTGAAAATCTTTCTTTTGCCTTTGTGGACATCTTTTATGGATATTTTTCCCTTTTTATTTTGCCCCATAGTTTCTTTGACTAATGGAGTATGATAGGGATAATATTTCTTTGTATTCTTTGGTATCCATATGTATTTGATTTGTTTGATATTCTTCTTAGATTCTTTTCTTTGATTCAAATATCCCTTATTTTGATGTTGGTCCCAATTCATGGATGGGGTGATGGGTGGATGAAGATTTGTGACATGGTGGGTTGTAGTATTTGCATTGGTTTCATCATAAGGATTATTTGTGCTCCCTATGTTGACGTTTGTTTGAGACGAAGTTGCTACTAGTATGGTGATAGTAGCACCTTTGTTCTTCAATTCTCCTTGTTTTGAGATATCTTGTTCCAAATGCATTGTCTGACAAATGACCACTGCAGATGACATTATTCCAATTTCTTGCTCTGCTAACTTTGGAATATCGTGTTCATTCAGACTTGTTTCCTTGAGTAGATAATGTTGGATATCTTCATACATGATGTCCTCAGTCTGAATTTGGGATATATTTGATCCTAATGTTGACAATTTAGTTTGACTGTAGGAATAAATAACCTGCTCTTTTTGTGTAATAATGTCAAGAGTAAAGGAATCTTGTTCTGAGTGAAGATCATCTACGTGTCCATCCAAAGAAAGCATCTCATGGGTAGATGGAGGAATATGTTCTATGTGGATGTGATCATCCCGTATAGATAGGAGAGTGTCCATTATATCATTATAGTAGTTTGGAGATGTAAATTCTTGATCTTGAATGATTTCAAAATTGCTTTCAACATGCTTTGGATCAAGTTCTTGATATGGGTCAATTTCAAAGAATGGATTTCTTATAAATGGTTCTTGGATATCTTCATTAGGCATAGGAAGATTCTCAAATGTCATGAGGTCAAAGGATGTCCATATGTTTTGGAAAGGATCATTGCTAGAACTTGGTGAAAGATGTTGATCATGATTTGGAATAAATTCTTGAGATATGTCCTCTAACTCATTAGCTGATCTAGAGACATTTTCAACATTATCATTAGTCAAAGGATCTTGATCATCATTTTGAATGATTGTGGTGGGAATCAGTTGCAAGATTTTCTGAGGGAGTAATTCTCATGTTTATTGTTGGTCATGTTGTTTTTGTTCCAACAAAGCTTGTTGTTGGTCTAGCTGTTGTTGTGCTAACAAATATTTTTGTTGGGCTCCTTTTTGTGCTACTTGTTGATGGACTTGTTCATGGATTGCTTGCAATAGTGCTTGGAATTGTGTTTGCTCCTGTTGAGCATGGTGTTAGGATTGAGCTTAAGCTTGTTCTTGTTGGGCTACTTGTGCTGCTTGTTGGTTTTGGAGCACCTTTTGATGAGTGACTTGTTGAGTGGCTTGCAACATGATAGAGAATGAATTTATCATGTTGTGTTTTGGTGGTGGTGGTGGTGGATTGGGAATGGTGCTGATTGTTGGGGTTGCTTGAATTGTTTCCATCTATTGTTGCGATATCAATGGAAAAGTGGGAGGATTTGATATGATGGTTTGATTTATGAAGGGGGTGTAGCTAAGATTTGGTTGACTGACGGTTGGTAAAGGGGGAAGGCTCATGCCTTGATTGCTTGGTTGATAGATTTGTAAGTTTTGGCTTTGATTTAAATCTACCAAAGGGAAAGGTGTTCCAAAATTTAGATTGGGTATACTCTAATTCGTTGTACCATTGAGGTTTGTATGAGACAATGATCCCATATATGGATTGTATGAATGTAAGTTTTGAAAATCTATTGGAATTGCGAGACTTGGATAGTTTGGTTGACTTGGATTACTCATGATGGATGAATCAAGTTTATATTCCATGCTCTTCTTGTGTTTTGACCTTGCTAACCTCTGAGGGGTTTAGGACCAATGATGAGATGAAAGATGAAAGGGGTGAATGATACGAGTTTTTTGAACTTTTAGGAACTTTGGATCAATGCTAGACTTTAGACTTGTTTTGATTCAATTTTGATTGATAATAGTTTGACTAAGTGTGTTAAGTCAAAAAAAGATGATTATGCACTTGTAAACCTTAGGAAGTTGCATTATCCTAGAGAAAACTTGTACACAAGATGAATGAATTGGCTAAGTGTGTTAAGCCAATCAAAAAGATCATGAACTAGTAGACCTCAGGAAGTTGTGTTATCCTAGAGGCAAATTTGTTCAAGAGGGTTGATAATTTGACTAGGTGTGTTAAGTCAAACAAGGTGATGTTGATTTTCCAAAAGTCTAGCATGAATCATGTTTTAAAAGTTTCAAAAGTTGCTAGTGAGATGGGATTTGATTGATGTTTGATGAATGGGTGAAGTGTTTGACTTGATCCTAGATGAACCTAAGAGGACTTTTTTACTATACCAAGATATTGAAGAACATGCTTTTCCCTAAAATTATTTCAAACCAAAAGATCAATGTTCGCATGGAAACCAAATGACTCAAAAGGGACCAAGCACATGTGTGGTTCAATTGTCTTTTATCTTGCCTTAGTGAATCCTTTTTACCAAAAGCACTTTCTTTAGTATGTTTCAAATTGCATGTCTAATGTCCCACTTTATTTTCATCCCACAAGGTCCATTATGTGGAAATCAAAGAAATTAGGGAAAAATTTTCCTAGGTTTAAGCTTAGTTAAAACAAATGATGATAAAATCCAAGCACTTAGAAACCTCTAAGGATATGATCCCTAGGGAAAGCAAGAGTACTTAAATTCGTCAAAAGGTATTTGTTTCCCCCAAGGGGTTTGAAATTCAAATTTCTTTGTGTATGTTTGTGTTCAAATGTTTTTGAGAACCAAGCAATGCTTTTTCCACTTTCAAGCACTTTTTACAACCCTAGGATGATGAGACAATATTTTGTTGGGTTCCCACTTGGACGAATCTAGCTGCGCATATTTTGTGTAGATGGCTCAATGCTTGACCACACTAGCTCCCCTCTATGGCACACACTTCTTGGGTCATCCAAGCATTAGTACCCATGAATCTCCCATGGCATACTTTCCATGTCCACAACAAAAATGCATGTATAATGTGGGGTGGCTTAAGAGCACATGAACTCTTGCACTAACAAAATAGATAAGGTTTTGGCCTTCTAAAAAATTGGTTCGTAATCAAGATACCCATTCAGGAGGCCACACGAGAGGCAAGATCAACCCATATAAAGAGTATCACGTGCTTGTCCGTAGGAGCTCCTATAATAATAACTTTCCTCACCATTCGAATTTGTATACCGGTTGGGAATAGCTTGGCATTTAGCTTGTTACCAGTTTGAGTTGTTCCCATGGGGTGAGTACTTTTTCCCACCAAGGCAGGCTCTCTAAAAATAAACAATAGCGAGTAAGTGCATTCGTAGTTCGATCGACCTTTGTTGAGAAATAAAGGGAGAACAATCGCAATGCCTTTTTCTCACACTAGACAAGTTTGTTCAATTTTTAAGAGCCCAAATTAAATGTGGAGGTAATCCTTTTGAAAACCTAATATCATGAAAATTCTTTTGATTCTCAAGGTCGCTATGAAGCGCGAGAGAAGCACATACACATTTCAATGGTATAATTTTGCGAAAAGGATTACAAGGCACAAAAAAAACATGTTCATTTTAAATCCCTTAAAGCAATAATGAGTTCTTTTTAAGCACCAAAGGAAATTTGAGATTTCCTTGTTCAATTTTTAAACTTTAAACAAAATCTCGTAAATTTGTCTAAGGTTATTTTTAGCCCTTTGGCAACTTTAGAAAATAAATTTGATTGTTTATTTTAGAACCCAAAATAATTTTAGTGTTCCTAAGGCAAAAGATATTAACAAATTCTTTTTCAACAAGAATCTAAAATATCCTTAAAGAGTGTTGAAGAAAACTTTAGTGTTTAAAAACACTTTGTGCAAAATGAACATGGTGTAATAATGAATCTCCCACTTTGCTTGAAAAAAGGAAATTTGATTGTTCTTTTTAAACCCAAAATAAATCTAGTGTTTCTAAGGCAAAAGATATTAAAAAATTTCTCTTAACAAGCATAATTTTAAAATCCCAAAAGAGTGTTGAAGAACACTTTAATCTTTTAAAAAATAAAATTGTATGATGAGTATGATGTCATGATGAACCTCTTTCTTTGCTTCCTCCCTTTTTCCAACTTGAAAAAATACTCAAAATGTTAGATGAAATTAATAAATAAGAAGATACTGTAGACATGCAAAACTAACATCATGCATCCCGCTCTAATTAAAATTCAATTCTTCTATTAATCAATTAAAGCAATTTATTGATTAATTCCCTAAGGTTCATCAGGCTTAATTAATTAAATCAAATTATTTAATTAAGTTCCTAAAGTTCTTCTTATTTGATTTAATAAATCAAACTGATTTGAAATCAAATATCAAATCCCTAAAATCCCTCAAGTTAATTAATCTAAATTTAATTAACTTCTAAACATAATTACCATTCTCTAGCTTTTGACTCAACTAGAGTCAAATCTAAACTCCTAACTAACCCACCCACTTGCACCAATAAATCAATTTATTTGATTTATTAAAAAGATTTATTTTTCCTCAATAACTCTCATCTTTGACTTTTTTGGACAAAGATAATTCCCCCCAAAACCCTCAACAACATGCATTTATTGACATTTTTCAAATTTGAATGGGCACATTGGCCAAAACTTGCACAAGCTTTGGCCAATCCCATTATGACAAGTGCCTATATCCTATTGGATGGGATTTAGTCCCACATTGCCTAATCTTGGCCTCTCTTCTCTCAAGTTCTCCTATAAATTCAATGCATCTTCTCTCATTCAACACAACACATCTTAATGCAAGGTTACTCTCTTCATTTGAGAATCAATCTTGCTCTTCATCATCCACATTTAAAAGCATCTACACTATAGGCAACTTGAGCTCATAGCAACTCATTGTCTATCTCACTAAGCTTATCAAGGATTGGGAAAGGGCTCTTTCACATATTCAAAGAGAACCAATCCACCATAGAATAGATACATTTCATGTCTTCTTTATATGGTTGATTCGGTTTTATCATTTGTTTTGAAGAATGTCATGTTATTCTATGAGGATATTGGAATTGTGCTAACCATTTGCAGATTTTCATGTCCACAAAATGGCGCTAGAAGGAGGGCTTGCTTGGATTTTAGTTTTAACATCTAGATTTAAATTAAGTTTTCTTTGAGGACTAATATGACAGTCTGAACATTGTGTTTCATCTGCCGGAATGTTTCTAAACTCTTAACATGTTTCATTTATGTTTATGCATTTTGGATACATTTTCTATATCTAAATGATAGTTCTTGCAAGTATTTGCTAACAAGAGGATTAAACACGTATACAGGAATAACTACATGTTTTTGTTTTTTTTTTTTTGTTTAAAATTAAAATAAAATTTAAAAAAAAATTACTAGAAAGTTTCTAAATGCGTACAAGAGGATGGACCATCTGTAGGGATTCCAAGCCTCCGCTCTCACTGCTGCACCTCTTTGCTATGAATATCTATGTTCTCTCACTTTAAAATGAGGCACATATCTTTAACTTGCAATATGTTTTGGCCAATTTCTTTTCGAGTTGCTTCAACTATTTTGGAATCAACAGGGCTTCCTTGTACATCTGTCACATAGAATGTATTTACTGCCTTTGCTCCCCTGGTGTTGACTTATGTTCTTGTAACTGATAATCCATTCTCACAAAATATGTGAGTCACATCTGAGAGGAGGTCACTACTGCATAGTTCAAATCGTAATCCCTCTAAGACTCTTCTTTCTATAGTTGCATCTAAACATTGTATCACTCGCTGTCTCTTAGCTTCAAAATTAATAGGAAATCCATCTATATGCCTTATGTAGTATTCCTGATATGCTTCAGGGGCTTCCACATTTACCATGCCATGAAAAACAACATAGTCCATGTTTGTTAATGTGTATATGGTATCAAACAGAAGCTTAGGCCTGTCTTTGCAACGAATACTAACAACTAAATAACCCTTCTCTAAACAGTTTTGAATAGTGACCAGTGGTTTGGATTTGTCTTCATTAAAGGCTACCCTACCTTTATTCACTCTCTCATAGTCACGATCAACAAACATCATCTGATAAGGTGTCTTTCTGTATGAGTGACACCCATAGAGACCACAATTATGGCTCGTGCACCTTCCTACTAGCAAAAGCTACTGAATGAAAATTTGCAGACATTGCATTCCATGCGGCCACGTTTTGTGGGAGTATCTTAGACCATCCGCTGTCTATGTTTTCCCTCGCTGAGATATAGTTTATTTTTCTCTGAATGCATTGTGTTTCTTCTATTAGCTTTTTCTAAAGAAATCAAATCATAATTTGAACAGGCCGTGCTATAGCTTTAATCTCCGTTGTTCTATTTCTTACAGTTCTAGGGGGCAGTATGCTTGAAGTAGATTTCTTTGAATTTGAAGACCAGTCGCTGCCTCTGTTGGCCTTTGCTGAGATACAGTTTACTTCTCTCTGACTATGTTCGTGGTTCCTCCATCTGCTTTTTAGCGCCCTGTGTTTGTGAATGAGATACACAAATAACCAACAGAGATCAAATCATAAGCTGAGCAGACCTTGCTAATCTTCATTCTCTGTAATATTTCTTATAGTTCTGGAGGTCTGTATGTGTGAAGTAGAAGACCATCCCGCGCCTATGTTTTCTTTTACAGAGATACAATTTATTTCTCTCTGAATGTGCACATAGTTCCTCTGGCAACTCTTCCTTTTGGAGCAGATTCATCTTATGCTTGGCTGGAAATACATCAGTTACGTGGAAGACCTTGTCTGATAAACCTTGAATAGCCCATCGATCTTCAGTTATTGCACCTATCAGTTACATTATCTTGAGCCCCACCCCGCAGTCATGAATGAATAAAAGCTATATAAATGACTCGCAGACAGATATTCAAATATTATGAATGACCTGCGACCACAGGGTTCATTAACTAGTCTTTATTATGCTTGTTTGGCCGTAACTAGAGATAGAAGAAGACTCTTGGCGTTTATAATCCACTAGATATACACTTAAGCCGAAATCAGGAAAACATGAGAGTAGATTTTGATATTATCCACTCGAACATTCCTCGTTAGACACTCCAACATTAAATACTGCACTGTACAAATTGGGTGTAAGAGAGGTTGATATAATGTACTAACTTTTGGCTTATATCTTACAGGATTTCGCTTAAAATATCTTGGCGTAGGCAAATCATCATATCTATATTTTCCTTTATGTGCTTGGTGCGGCCTTTCATACATGATTTGATAGATATAACTTGTAAATCAGAAAGTCACTGACATGATTATAGCAAATTCTATTTTTCTCACTACTTCTATAAGTCATAGTCACTTCAATACTAAATGCGACAGTTTGCTATTTCAAAAGTTTTTATATTCTCATATTATCATTTGTGACTTATTTGATAAAAAAGAAGAAGAAGAGTTTCCTATTTCAAATGGTTGAATGAATTTGAAGAACTCCAATTGATTATGGGAAACCTTTATATTATACTATGAAAATGGGTAGATTTAAATTGAATTGGTAGAATATTATAATTTGGTGGGGCAGTCATTAAGAATTTGATTGTTAAACCTTGCATGAATAAGTGTGATTTTCTATAATGTTTCATAGATTTTTAACAAATCTCATTCCTAAGTTTGTAACTTTGATTCTTTTTCTTTTTTAGGTTGAAATCAAGGTGGACATTTGAAAACAAGTACCTGAATTGAACAAAGGTACAAGGTTGACATCAAGGTGTTAAAGATTGAAATTGAAGGTGTTGACATTGTGATCAAATGAAAAATGGAGGCAAATAGAATGGACTTGGAGGTTTTTCTTGCAATCGAGACTTGAAAAAAGCATTTTTTAATGATTGTTTTAAATCTTAGAGCTTCTATTTACTACCCTTTTTTTCTGTTTTAAACGAACTCATGTTCCTTTTGGGTTTAAAATCAATCATTGATTTGATCTTTTCAAAGTTGGTTAAAAAGAACCTTAGACATTTACTAGATTTCAATTTGGACTTAAAATTGAACAAGGCAACATTTACATCTCATTTGGTACTTTTAAAATGAACTCATCACTGCTTTGAGGTATAAAATGAACAAGTGTCTTTCATGTTTTGCAATATTTTTCACAAATTAACATCATTAAAATGTGTATGCACTTCTCTTGTGCTTCACAGCGATCTTGAGAATCAAAAGCATTTTGGTGATATTAACTTGTCAAAAATATTGCCTCCACACTTCAATTTGGACATTTTAAAATTGAACAAAACATGCTAGTGTGAGCATGATATATTGCGGAGGTTCTCCCCTTTGTTTTTCAACAAAGGTTGTGTGAACGACGGGATATGTTATCTCACTTTTGTTTATCTTAGAGGGCCTACCTTGTGGGAAAAAGTACTCACCCAAGGGAACGACCCAACTGGGAACACGCTAAAGCCAAGTGATTTCCACTCGGGATATAAGTGTGGATATTGGAACAAAGGCCAATATCACAAGGATTATTTCGATGAGATGGACAACAATGGACTCTCGCTGATGTTGGATAATCCCCCACGAACGGAATGCCCGAATTAGAACCCTTTGTTTAGAAAAAGGCCAAAACCTTGTCTATCTTGTTGGTGCAAAAGGTCATGTCCTTTAAAGCCACCCCATGTTATACATGCGATCTTGTTGTGGAAATGGAAAGTAATGCATGGGAGATTCATGGGTACTAATGCTTGGCTGACCCGAATAAGTGAGTGCCGTGGAGGGGAGCCAGTGTGGTCAAGCATTTAGCCATTCACACAAGATATGCGTAGCTAGATTCATCCAATTGGGAACCCAACAATATATTGCCTCATCATCTTAAGGTTGTAAAAAGTGTTTGGAAGTAAAAGATACATTGCTTGGTTGTCAAAACAATTGAAAAAGAGACATTCACAAAAAGCCTCAAATTTCAAAACCCTTTTAGGAAGCAAATACCTTTGACGAATTTAAGCACTCTTGCTTTCCCTAGGGGTCATATCCTTAGAGGTTTATAAGTGTTTGAAATCTATCATCATTTGTTTTCAAAAAGGTTAAAAATAGGATAACTTTTGCCTTATTTTCCTCGATTTCCACACAAAGGACCTTGTGGGATGAGAACGAAAGTGGGACATTAGACATAAAGGTTGAAAAGATAAACAAGCAAGTGTCTTTGGTAAAAAGAACTCACTAAGACAAGATAAAAGACAAATTGGATTACACATGTGTTTTCTAACATGATTTCCTGCAAGATTAAAATCCCAAAATCAAGGTTCAAGAAGCTTAGTCTGAAAGCTCGTGAGGAGCGTCTTGAGAGACTTTTCGAGTTCAAAGAAAGAATATAGCGTGTTCTTCAACACTGAGGTCTTGTAAGCAGAAGTGTTATTCTAGGTCAAGTCTAGGATCAAACTCAATCATGTTCATCCATCTCTCAACCATCGAAATCAGTCAAAAATCACCTCACCAACAACTCTTGGAAACTTTGTAAACAACTGTTATGCTAAAATTTTAGGCGAAATCGAAATCACTTTGTTTGACTTAACACATCTAGTCAAACCATCATCCTATACATGAGTTCTCTCTTGGATAATACAACTTCCTAGGGTTTACGAGTTCATCTTGTTTGGCTTAACACACTTAGCCAAATTATCAAATCATCACCTTGTTTGGCTTGACACACTTAGTCAAACTACCATCTTGTAGGAGTTCACTCTTGGATAACACAACTTCCTAGAGTTTTACGATTACATTTATCACATTTTGTTTGACTTAACACACCAAGTCAAACCATCAATCCAATCGCAAATCAATCAAATCAAAGCCCTAAAAGGTTTAGCATTTCCTTCAAAGGTTCTTTAAGAGTTCCATTCATCCATATCACTCATCTTTAGTTTATCTCATCCTCATTATCACTTTGATCCTTCAATTATCCTAGTTCTTCGCTTCTTTGAACCTAAGGTTTAGACTGGTCTAAAGAATTAGAGGTTCATCTCTTACATTCTTGAAAATTGATCTTCATTTTATGGTTCAAACTCGATCTCAACACAAGAGGGAAATGGAATATAAACTTGATCCATCCATCATGGGCAATCCAATTCAACCAAATTATCCAAGTCTGGCAATGCCAATTGATCATCGAAACTCACATTTATGCATGGCATCATTATCTCCTCCAAACTTCAACGATACGAATGTGAGTATGCCCAATCTAAAGTTTGGAACACCTTTCCCAATGATAGATTTAAATCCAAGTCCAAATCTACAAATCTATCAACTAAACACTCAATGCTTGAGTCTTGTTCCAAACAACACTATCCCACCAAATCCATACATGTCAAGTACAACTTTACCAAACATGACCATTTCGAATCTGCACTTGGTAAATTTTGGGGCAGACATGTTTGCAAATCCCATCAATATTGTTCAAAATCCAAGCAATATATTGGCAACTCCATATGTTGATTCAAGTCAAGGTAACACCATGCAAAATCAAAGATACCCAAATCAAGGCAATATGATTCTCAACTGCAACAATATCCAATTTTAATCTATCATGCCGAATCAAAACATCATACCAAATCATCCCATTTTTCCATTGATATCGTAACAGAACATGGCAACCATCCAAGCAATTCCAACAATCAACACCATCCCCAACCCACCACCACCACCGCTAAAACACAACATGACCAATTCATTCTCCATCATGTTGCAAGCCGCTCAAGAAGCTTCCCACAAAAAGGCGCTCCAAAAACAACAAGTCGCACATGCCGCTCAGATGGCACAAGCAATCCAACAAGCACACACTCAAGCACGAGCACAATTCCAAGCTCAGCATGTGCAAGTGCAAGCACAATACCAAGCTCAATTACAAGCACAAAAAGAAGCGTATCAACAAGCCTTGCAAGACTACCAATTATAGTAGCAATACGACCAACAACAAGCGTTGTTGGCTCAACAGCAAACACAGGCATTACTTGCTCAACAAAGCTTGCAACAAATTCCCACCATAATTGTTGAAATCAAAAATCAAGATCAATCTATCAATAAGCACTTTGAAGATGTTTCCACTTCATCCAATGATCAAATCACATACATGAAGAGCTACTTTTCAATCATGATCAAAATTCACCAACAACGCCCAACAATGATCAAATTCAAGAAATGTCAACTTCACTTGATCCTACGGTTGAAGATATTGGTAATCTCTCTTCCACAATTGTTGAAAATGATGTTCAAGATCTTGAAGATGCTTCTACCCCATCCAGTGATCAAATCAACACTCATCAAGAGCCACTTTTTAGTGATCTATTTCAAGATGTGTTACAATTATTTGATCCCATTGACATAATTTGTGATCCATCCACTAATGATCATGTTGAAAGTGCCTCTACATCACCTAATGATTTAGAGGACATATCTCAAGATTTTTCTCTGAAGCATGATCGACATCTTTCACTTAAGTCTAGTAATGGTCCTTTCCAAGACATATTGACATCCTTTGACCTCATGGTTATAGATATTGAAGGAATCCCTAGCTCAACATTTGATCCAAATCCACTCAAAGAACAAGTGGATATTATGCCACTTCGCAATGATGATGTCCAAGAATCCCTTCTGAGCAATCCATCCTTTGAAATTGACCTATGTCAAGAACTTGATCCAAAGCATGTCGAAAGCAATTCTAGAATTAGTCAAAATCAAGAATTCACATCTTCGGGATACTACAATGATCTAATGGGCACTCTTCTATCTATACAAGATGTCGCAAATGATGATCATATCCATATGGCACATATTCCTCCATCTACCCATGAGATTCTTTCATTGGATGGACACGTAGATGATCGTCATTCAAAACAAGAGTCTCATACTCTTGAAATCATTACTGAGAAACAAGAGTCTCCTACTCTTAACATTGGTACACATGATCAAAATATGGAAAAATTTGGAGACATATCAGAAATGGGTCATGAAGAAGGCTTCTACAGAAGTTGCAAATCAGAAACATCATGTGAAAGCATATCAAGAATGAATCATGAGGAGGACTTTTATGAGGATAGTGAAGCATCAACACTTCTTGAAGAAGCAGTACAATTTTGATATTTCACAAGATCGAACTAAAGATATCAATCAAGAATTCATCCCACATATGGAGGATCCTATCACCTATAAGGTTGGATCAATCACCTTTCTTAGGGCTAGCTACCTCATCAATAAAGAAGTTGGCACTTTTGAAGATTCACCACGGAGTAGAGAAGGATTAGCACCTTGTTTCCAAGGCAGATCATATCCTATTGCAGAAAAAATGCTTCTACAGATGAATTATCAAGGCAATGGATTAGGTCTGCATGAACAAGGAATCCTAGAACCGATGCAGATTGTTGGAAATCCTAAGCGTCAAGGCCTTGGTTATTCGACAATCAAGGGATATAAACATATCAGTAATATTTCCACAAAATTGGGGGCATCTTCATCTCGAGCAACCATCAACATAGGGAGCACAAAGAATCCTTATGATGAAACCAATGCCAATACTACGACCCACCACATCATGAATCTTCATCCACCCATCACGCCATCCATGAATTAGGACCAACAACAAAAGAAAGACTTGAATCGAAGCATGAAAAATGTCATCGAAGAAAAAGAAGCTAAGAAGCACGAAGGACAAATCAAATACAAGTGGATACCAAAGAATAAAAATCCCTATCAAACTCCATTAGTCAAAGAAACTATGGGGAAAAATAAACAAGGGAAAGGTATCCATCAAATATGTCCACAAAGAAAAAACCAGGCTTCTCAAGCGACATACAAAGTGTATAAAGTAGTTGGTCCTAATTCCACGTACACTTCTGTATCCACCCATCATTGCTCATCTTCCCAAGTTTGGAGAGTCAAAGACTCCAAACTTTAAACCAATCCATCTTTTACTCCTAAACACACACCATCCTTGCCTTCACGCATAATATCCAATTCTCACATTGACCATGTATTGGCAGGGACCCTTCATCGTAAGGATTCAGAAGGCACTCTATCGCGATGTGCGCACAAAGATAGAGTTAACTCTGGTATCAGCAAAGCAGACCAAGGATCTGAAAAGTTACATTCAAGTGCACGTATCTTGGCAAAACAACTTCTTCAAGTAGGATATCGATGGCACATTATGATAGAAGCATCAATGTTAGCAATACCAAGTGACTCAACATCAGCTTAAAATCTCTCAGAAAATACAAAAAAAAATTTTAGAAAATGTCCTGAAAAAATGGTCACCTTGATGAAAACCTTGCAAACAGGTGTCTTGGCAACAAAAAAAAAATCAAAAAATCAAAAAATCCAAAAAAATCAGAAAAAGGATTGAAAACAGTAAAGAAAAAAATCGTCCTCTAGCGAAAACCATTTCGGTGGCACTTTAGATAGGTACCATGATGAAAACCTGGCAAATAGGCATCATGTGTAGAATCGAGCATCTACGTGCATTAGTTTAGGAGAAAGCATCTTATTACATCCATAATAAAGCCAACATTTTAGCCATATCACTTGTTCATCCATAAATCCGTTTATCCAACCCATTTTTATCCATCTACATCCAAGGTCCAAGTTACCTTGATCTTGATAAAATTTTGGAGCACACTTTATACTTACTTATGGTAAACATCTTGACATGGGTCATTTTCATTGATCCCATCCTATCCAACATTATCTGAGCCTTGAAGCATTATCTGAGTGAGCATTCCTCTGTTCGAACACCCTTATCTTATCGCAAGATAATCCATATCCATTTGTCCAAACATCCACCCATGGCATTCCCTACATTGCTAAACACTGGGGGCAGATATTTGCATCTTGCTTCGAGAATAAATCTTGATATATATCCTCCAACTTATGTGGCGATCTGAACATTGAAAAAAATAAAATTAACTTTTTCAAAGCATTTGTGAACATCAATCCAAATCACTAGCCCATGACATATTTTGACAAGAAGACATTCCTTATCATGCTCTATCTTTTGTCAAACATCAGTCCAATAATCAATATCAGTCACATCTAATGTGCACGTCAATGTCACATCAAATCATCAAAGCTATTTTGTTCCAAATCAAGCTTCATCAATCTTGATCAATCAAATCCAATCATTTATCACCTTGTTTGACTTAACACACTTAGTCATACTATCATCTTTTTGCATGAGTTTACTCTAGGATAACACAACTTCCTTGGGTTTACAAGTCCATTATCATCTTGTTTGGCTTAACACACTTAGCCAAATTATCAAATCCATAATCACCTTCTTTGACTTAACACACTTAGTCAAACCATCCTCTTTTGTACAAGTTTACTCTAAGATAACACAACTTCCTAGATTTTACAAGTGCATTATCACTTTGTTTGACTTGACACACTTAGTCAAACTATCAATCCATTAATCTGATCGATCAACCTTAAGCTTGGTTTTCAGCAAAATCTCAAAACAGAGCACTGATATCATCACATATTCATATTCTAATTGTCAAAATCCTATGAAAAATCCAAAAACATTAAAAAACCCATCAAAATTTCAAAAACATTCAAAAATCCAAAAAACATCCAAATCATTCAAAATCCAAAACATGTCAAAATATCGGAAAATCTTCAAAAAATTCATCATTGAGTCTTGTCAAGTTTGTCACCTTGTCGAACTACGTCATCTCTAAGCTTGAACGTAGGCAAGGTTGATCTTTGATAATCCCCCGAGACAGTTAGGGTCAGTCCTTAGGTGTCCGTTGCATTGGCAATCCGTTTTCCCATCTTTTTTTTACAATAGGGTCATTCCTTTAGGTGTCCGTCGCATTGGCAATCCATTTGCCCATCTAGTCTGCATCTTAGGTCAGTCCTTTAAGCAATAAAAGGGGCACTCATTTGTCCATTTATTTTACATTTTAGGATTTTAGGCGTCCGTCGCAATGACATCTGTTTTCCCATCTAGTTAGGTGTTTGTCGTGGGGGCATTCGTTTGTCCATCTTTTTCACATTTTAGGATTTTAGGCGTCCGTCGCAATGGCAATCCGTTTGCCCATCTATCTCATTACCAGTCAAGTCAATTGGAGTCTAAACTATGTCGTCTCTGAGCTTAAACGTAGGCAAGGCCATCCTTGATCGGTCCTCGAGACACAAAATTCAAAAACATTCATAAATCTTGAAAATACCAAAAATATTTGCAAAACATCTCAAAAATACCAAAAACAACCTCAAAACATTTGAAAAACCCAAAATGGTGCACTCGTCTCATCCCACTTTTACCCGCAATAAACATTGCTCATAATAAAGTCAATCATCGCTTTCACCCTTTGGTGAGTCAATCAGAAGCAAGTTTAGTAGGTTCCAAAGTGAACTCCCTAATCGTCAAAGTCTCAAAAGTCTAAGTTAGTAAGTCAGTAAGTTGGTCAACTCGGAGTCTCAATAGCTTATCACCCAATCAGTCCCATCAAAACCCTAATCACAACATGTCCTAGGATGAAGCTTTCATGCAATGGACATAAGCATCAGGTACCCCATAGTAGTTTAGCCTTGGCTAGCGGTACGATGAACATCAGCTTGTTTGTTTACTTTATTTTGGTCTTTTTGACTTATCTTATTTTGCACTCATTCCAAGGACCTCTCGATGATGCCTAAACAAAACAGGTTTAGAGAGAAAGGAATGGGGCAAAGATCATTATCTTTTCATTTGCTATGCTTGTTGGATATTCTTGTAAAATAACTTCGTCAGGCGTACTTTGTTTGTTTGTAGAGAAGATGTTTTGAGTGTCTTGTTGACAACATAAGAAGGCTTTCCTTCTTATGTTTTGGCCCGAGATGTTTAAGATATCTGAACTATATTCTGAATAAGGTTATGTTTGTCAAGTGTGAACAAGAGTACTCCTATATGTTTGACGAGTCAAAGTCCATCACACTATGCGCCATGCCATCCTGGTTCTTAATACCTTGATGCATCACACCTATGTGTGTTATCAAACATAAAGAAAGGTACGCTCTTTCCCATCCTTGGATAATCAACACATCATCATCATTCATCATCATATCCAATAAAGTCTCGATGACTAGAGGACTTGTTGGACTTCTTCATCTTCTTGAATTTAAGGGTTGATCCCTCTCATTCTTCTATCCTCTTTCACATTAACAATGCATCCATCTCACATGCATTGCACAATCATTTAAGTTGTTTAGGATAATATAAATTTGTTATTCTAAGCATCTTCCAAACATCTCATTTTCATCATCATTATCATATAGATCATATAGTCTAACCATCCATACATTCATTTTGAACCTCTTTGTCACGAGATCCACCTCAATATTTTCGCTCGATCTCTCGAGGGGGCAATGTACTAACATATTTCTTTGCGTTGGGGCATCTGAAAAATCAGATTTTTTTTAAATTTCGATGTCAGTGGCATCATTATTTGAACCAATGCAATGAGTACATTGCTTCAAAGAGGGGCAAAATGTAGACATGCAAAACTAACATCATGCATCCTGCTCTAATTAACATTCAATTCTTCTATTAATCAATTAAAGCAATTTATTGATTAATTCCCTAAGGTTCATCAGGCTTAATTAATTAAATCAAATTATTTAATTAAGTTCCTAAAACTCTTCTTATTTGATTTAATAAATCAAACTGATTTGAAATCAAATATCAAATCCCTAAAATCCCTCAAGTTAATTAATCTAAATTTAATTAACTTCTAAACATAATTACCATTCTCTAGCTTTTGACTCAACTAGAGTCAAATCTAAACTCCTAACTAACCCACCCACTTGCACCAATAAATCAATTTATTTGATTTATTAAAAAGACTTATTTTCCCTCAATAACTCTCATCTTTGACTTTTTTGGACAAAGATAATTCCCCCCAAAACCCTCAACAACATGCATTGATTGACATTTTTCAAATTTGAATGGGCACATTGGCCAAAACTTGCACAAGCTTTGGCCAATCCCATTATGACAAGTGTCTATATCCTATTGGATAGGATTTAGTCCCACATTGCCTAATCCTGGCCTCTCTTCTCTCAAGTTCTCCTATAAATTCAATGCATCTTCTCTCATTCAACACAACACATCTTAATGCAAGGTTACTCTCTTCATTTGAGAATCAATCTTGCTCTTCATTATCCACATTTTGAAAGCATCTACACTATAGGCAACTTGAGCTCATAGCAACTCATTGTCTATCTCACTAAGCTTATCAAGGATTGGGAAAGGGCTCTTTCACATATTCAAAGAGCACCAATCCACCATAGAATAGATACATTTCATGTCTTCTTTATATGGTAGATACGGTTTTATCATTTGTTTTTGAAGAATGTCATGTTATTCTATGAGGATATTGGAATTGTGCTAACCATTTGTAGATTTTCATGTCCACAGATACAAGGGTTACATGAATCATTAAGCATAAAAATCCTAAAATTTAGATCAAGTTATAGTGTGATTTGAATTTAAATCTGAAATTGATAATTTTAACTCAAATAAAACTAATAAATACCTACACCATTGGAAATCTTATGAAATTCTACTCTATTTTAAAAAAAAAAAGCGTCAAAAAAGACCTCTGTATGACCAAGATATCGTCAGTTTAAAAATTGATTGTAAAAGCTCTAAAATAGAGGTCTATGTGCTAAATCAGAGCATGGATGCGCTAAAATAGAGCATGGATGCGCTAAAACAAAGCATGGATGCACCAAAACAGAGCATGGATGCACCAAAATAGAGCATTGATGCACCATAACAGAGCATGGATGGGCCAAAACAATCTGTAGATGCGCTAAAACAGTCTGCAGATGTGCTAAAACAGTTTGTAGATGCGCTAAAAGATACCGCGAATGCGCTAAAATATGGATTAACGCCCAAAACTGTAAAAAACACTGGAATTTTAAAAAAATCGTGTTAGATTTGTGATTTCTTGTCCTCCTTCTAACACCATTTTGTAGACATTGAATTTGCATGATGGATTTAAACTAGTTCATGTTGTTAGCACAAGTTAGTTTAAATCAGCAAACTCAAAGATCTCTATGAAATATAGAATCATGTTAAACAATGCAACTCATGAAAACAATGAAAAAACATGAATCATTCCTATCCCATAGTGGATTGGTGCTATCCTTTGTGTAGAAGGTAGCCCTTTCCCAATCCTTGATAAGCCAAATGAGATTATAGACAATGAGATGCTAATGAACTCAAGTTGCCTATAATGATAGTGCTCAAATTGTAGATGTTGAAATGAGAGAAAATGCATTGTATTTATAGGAGAAGTTGAGAGAGGAGAAGCCAAGATTGAACAATGTGGGACTAAATCCCATCAAATGAGAGAGAGCCACTTGTCATAATGAGATTGGCCCATGCTTGTGCAAGTTTTGGCTAATGTGCCCAGTTCAAAATTGAAAATGGCAATAAATGAGTATGGTTGAGGGTTTTTGGGGGGAATTGTGTTTGGCCAAAAAATTCAAACAAGAGAGTTAATGAGGGCATATTCCTTGGTAATATGCCCTTGTGACAGAAAATAGGTTTTTTAATAAATCAGTTAAAATGATTTATTGTGCAAGTGGATGAATCTAGAGGATTTAGGTGATTAGGATTAAACTAATCAGGATTTGATTAATCTAACATGAGTTTAGGTGATATGACATTTGATTTAAATTTATTTATTTATTTTAAATCAAATAAGAGGAAAATGCATATGAGTGATTTAATTAGATATATGTTATTTAATTAAATCTGGAACTATAGGAGATAATTAAATAATTGGATTTATTTAATTTTGAGAGAAGTGAATTAATTAAATTGGTTTATTTAATAAATAGATGGAATAATGTTGAGTGAAGTATGATTAGATGCATGCGTATATTTTGCATGTCTACAATATTAAATTTTAGATGTTTTATTATTCTAAGGAACTAGAACAAATAAGTTTTGATTGAACAATATAAGGATTTTACTAATTTTAAATAACTCCCTTATAGACTCTAATTAGGAGGAAAATAGGGTTTACCAAAATCAAAATGATAGACCACTAATTCTCACCCTAATATCATGTGATTTTATGTGTGATATGACGCAAATAATAATAAAAAACTAACCCTAATTGTTATAGAAATTATGAGGGGAGATTTTAGATCTCAAAATGATGTGTACCTTGCTATAAGAAGGTTGTTTTTAGGGCACAAAGGACTCATTCGCCTTTAGTGGCGAATGGGACCCTATTAGGGTTTTTGAAACTAAGGTCTAGGTTGTTTTCTTTGAATCTTGCACTCTCAAATCCTCAATTTTCATCCCCTGAAATCTTATATCAAATTATATAACCTTCTTTCCATGCTCTTACACTATGAATGACAACTTTGCAACTTGAAAACTTTTACAATTTTCCTACAAACTTGTTCTCCACTTGATCTTCAACGTAAATCTACAAATACACATTCAAGAGAAGAAAAACTTGTTTATTGTTAGTGAATAAGTGTTTTCCTAGGTCAAACCCCTTTCAAGTAATTAAACCAAATGATGAAATAATGAAATATTGATACCTTGGAAGTTGTCTTGGAGTATAAATCTACAAAATAACATGAGGTGGCCATGGAGAATATAGATCTTGAACTTAAATAAGATGTGTAACAATGCTTGCAAGTAGATCTGTAACACTAAATCAACTATCTTATCTAAACAACATGCTTGAATGCCCTATGTCTTTGACATGATGAAATGATCTTGAATTGTTGCAATAAACTCTTGATAATCTACCTTTCAATGCCTTTGAATGATCTTCTGAACTCTATAAATATCTTGTGAATTTACTCTTGAATGCTCATGAAGATCTAGCATGAAACTACGTGAAGTAACCCCATATTTATACTAAATCTAGAGATTAACCCTGAAATTCCAATAATTCAAGCTGACACTAGATCTACAATTAAAAAGAATTAGAATCTCACCAAAATTAAATTCAAAAAGAGGTGTCCTATGTGAGGAGGACCCATTCACCACTAAAGTTGAATGCTTCCTAGCACAAGTTTCTAAGACCTTGCTTTAGGGGGTGGAAGGAACATCAAAAACCCACCTCAAATTTGGATAGAAAGGGGGGTCCTATGTGGAAAGGATTTATTCACCACTAAAGGTGAATGGGTCCTAGCACCATTTTTTAGGACCTTGATTTTTCCAAATTAATGGTTATGCAATTTTTTTATTGAGTGTCCGGATATATCCTTTTGCAGGTGTTATTAAGAAGGCTTAAATTTGAATTAAAGGGGCTAATTAAGCTCAATTAACCATAATTAATTAATAAAACCCTAGATAAGTGTGAAAGTGTATTAAAATACTTTACAACACCATAAATAAGGTAAAATTTAAGTAAATTTTGTCAAAAAGGGGCCCTAGATTAACGTGAATGTGTACAACACATTATAGCACTAAAAAAAGGCATAATTAGGTCAATTCAATGTCAATTATTCCCAAGTTAAGTAAGGAAAAGGGATAATTTTCCATTACTACAACCTCCATAATTTTTTTTAAATAACGGCCTCGAACTCATAACACAAAAATTGATGGAAGCCATATGGACGAAGTGAGTATTAACGCTCAAAGGAGAAAATAGCAAGGTAAAAGAATAAATTTGTGTCAAGATTTTGACCAAAAAAATAGTTTCTAGTGAAACCAAATAATTCATTTCCAAGCCTATTTAATTATATTTTCCAAAGGGGGAAACTTGACATTAAAAAATGCCTAAACATAACACTTCATATTGATCAATGTGTGTCCTAGGTTTATGGACCTAGGACCCATTCGCCCATGCGTGAATGGGTCCTCCCTACACCTTAGGACCTAAATTTAAATTATGTTTTTGGTGGTATTTTAATGTTTTCAAATCCATAATTCAATGTCAACTTGTGATATTTGAATTTTAGGAGATTAAGGATACATACCTATAAATACAAGGTAATTTTCTAAGTTTCACCTAGCATTTTTTATCTAATAAATCTAGCATATTAAAGTGACAAATAGTATATAAAAGTTTATGATCAAGAGCATTTAAGATTAGATGTATTAGAGATTTATTGCAGCATTCAAGATCTATTCATCATGTCAAAGTCTACTTGCATCATCCATGTTTTTGGATCTAACATTTTGATGTAGGTTTGTCACCAAAAAGTGTAGCGTTTGACACTTTTCACTCATTTGGACCCTTTCCTATGGATTTTGGACCTAAATAGCCTATTTATCATTATCATTTATAGGCCCCTATGACCCCTTATTGTGCATCCCAAGGCTTAATTTAATCAAATATCTTATAAAATTATCATATAAACCTAATTTATTCACTCTCAAACAACAAAGCTGGAAAAAGGGCCCTTGTAGGACTAGGCCACCCATTTGGGTGAATTAGTCCTATCCAAGTGGACTAGGTCGCCGAAGGTGTCGACCTAGTCCCATTGGAGCTATTTTCGGGGTTTTGAGCAAGAAAAGTTAGGGTTTTGGTTTATTTCTCCTTCATGTCGGCCTTGAGGATCAAATAACGAGTATTTTTAGGTGGATTGCCTATAAATAAGCCTAAAAACCCTAATTCATCATTATTCACAACTCTCTCATTCACTCTTCACTCCTCATCCCCTACTCTTCTCAAGCAAGCTAGGGTTTCTACATACTAAGTCATCAGGACATCTGTCTGAGGCATTCAAGGGTTGATTGCTACAACAACACAAGATCATTCATCATAACAACGAGTTAAATCCATCATTCCATATTTCATGATCTATTATCTTATCTCTTCATTTGATTTAATTATCTAAAAGGGGTTTGACCAAGGAAAACCCCCATTCCTTAACAATCAATATTTATTTCTTTTTGTGTGTGTTTGCAGATTTAAGTATTTTGCATGTTTGGAGATCATTAAAAGAATGGATTGAATACTTAGGGCATCTCTTTGTTGGATAGGGAAAATCATTCAATAAAAGACACTTACAGACCAAAAATCAAGGTTTCTAGTTTGAACACTTGGAGGAACAGAAAGTGCAAATCAAGAGCTCTCATTTCCACCTTCAAATTTTCAGAAAAAGAAAAAGGGACACTTCCTCCAATTGTGGTGACCTAGTCCCACTATGCATATTTTTAAAAAATTTCTATGGAGCTGGATACCTATTTGGCTGAAATAGGCCCCAGGTCAATTTTCTAAAATCACCCCGAAAAAGGACTAGGTTACCCAGCTATGCACAAGTGTCCTACTAGACATAAAAAACACTATTTTCATAATTTCAGAGTTCCTTCAAGTTTGCAACAAACTTCTTGGTACAACATTTCTATTTTTACGGCTTTCTAATTTTTTTATAAGCTTTCCTAGGTCATTTAGTATAAGTCTGCATATCTTAATGTGTTCTCAAACATAGTCCACTTTCTAGGTTTTACATTAATATTTAGTCAATTTTATCAGTTATTTACATTTAAATCGTCGTATTTTTACACATTCTACACACACCACACCTTAAACCCATTATCTTTGAATGTAACTTATGTATTTTGGCCTACTTCTTTCTCCTTTTAGGTGAAAACCCTAGAAGTGTTAGAGAGTCTTGTGGTGCCAAAATATTTGCTACATTTAGGTGAATCCAACATTTGCATACCTTCTTCTCTGATTTGGATCTCTTTCTCATCCTAGGTCTGCATTGCATTGCATTTTGCATTGTTCAAATTGCATTCTAGAGTTTTCAAAAAATTGCATTAGTGAAAGCACATATAGGGGTCATTTTTGCATTTTAAATCATTGAAAATTTCTAAAATTCTACATTTTCATCATAGATCTACATTATACAATATAGAAAGCTCATGAATCAATAAAAAAACTCTAAAAATTCTAAAAAAAATCATGAGGTTGACTATATCACCACCTTGGGCGACCTAGTCCCTTTAGGCCTCTGAAACAAACTTTTATAGAGCTAAAAAACTAGTTTTTAATCTTATTTTTTTCCATTACCTATCTATATCAATCAATTATGTTTTTGTAACATGCCCTTCATTATATTTAGCTTAAATTAGCACATTTCATGCTTTGTAAATTTTCAAATTTTGCATTCACAACACTTTCTCTTCAGATCATTACCTAGTGTAATCAGAAAATTACCTTGTTTGATATTTGAAAATTGCATTGAGTTTTAAATTTCAAACATGTTAGTTTCAATTCTTTCTAAAATTGCAAAGAAAAAGTTAGTGTAAAAACATGTTAATCAGTCATTCAATACATTCCCTAGTTATCAGAGTCTAGCGAATGAAAATGTTGATAATCGTCTTCAACTTACACTACCTTCTATCTCTCCTATTTTTAAGGATGATATGTTAGAAGCCAATACATGCATAGACAATCATGATGATAACAAAATTTCTTCTCAAGATACCTCTCCTTCTAGTGATGAAGGTATCTTGGTGAAAGAAGGTACAATTGTTGAACATCATGAAGGTCTTGCTTGTTCTTCTACTCATCCCATTTGGGAAGATATTTTAGCACAAGAAAATGAAATCATAGACACTTTCATAAATATCACCTTACCTAGACTCTATAACCATGCCCAAGACAATTATCCTTCTCCTAGTATCCCTCCTCGATGTGAAGCTTATAGTTTTGTGTTAGAAGCTATCCTTAATAAGACTCACATGAATCTTTTCCCTCCTTTTCCTCATGCCCCTCCCATTTGGGAAGACATATTTGACCACAAAATTCCTTCTCTTTCCAACCCCCTTATTTGTGATGAAGCTACTTCACCTCTTCTAATCATGGAATGTGATCAATATATTACAAGATCTCCTCCTAGGATAAATATTATGGAAAAAGAGAAAGTTAATATAGACACTCACCTAGAGCCTTCTCCCAATATCCCCACTATCGATATATAAGAGAATCAAACCATTGATCCTCCCCTTCCATACAATGAAGTTCATTTGGATGGGCCAACCCTTGAATGTCACACACACTTGGTTTGTAGTTCTCCTAACAACTCTCCTATTCGAGAAGGTATCATGGTTGATATCCTTCCACACAATAGTAATGTATTTTCCTATAATGTGTCCTCTCCTTGGTGGTGTCATTGGGTTTGATTCCTTCCATGAGTGTACGATCAACTAAAGTGGCCTAATGCGAATGAGGTATCTAATGGATAACTATTTGACACCCAAACTTTCCCTTTGTTGGAGACATTAGGCATAATGCTCCCTAGGAAGAAGACCTCATATGAACAAAGAAAAATCTCCTTCAACAAATTCTTTACATAACATTCAAAGTCAAAATCATTTACACAAGCATTGTGGTTCCTTATCAAAGTTATCAAGTGCTGTAACTTTGGTATGATTAGTATAATGAGAAGTCGACACATTGGCATGAGTTTCTCATTATATGGTGGGAAGTTGATACACTGGCATGAATCTCTCACTAAACAACTTCTTTTGGACAACTCACCTCACGAACGACCTGATGTTCTATGGCCCTAGAGTGAGCACATTTTTTTCCACCTCGTTCTTTCTCTCTCTTCTAGTTCTTATCATCACATGATTGTGCATCTCGTTTTGCTGCAAATCATTCACCCTTGAATATGTCCTCTTGCATTGATGTCTCTTTGACCTAGAATATTAAATCTTGGGGGCTTGACTGTCTTCTTTATTCTTCACCATTCTTCACCATCTCCATTGGGCTACTTTAGTGTGAGTTTGAAGCAAGTTCATCCTCTCACTAAAGTGGGGGCTAAATGTGTCACCAATAAGTGTAGCCTTTGACACTTTTCACTCATTTGGACCCTTTCCTGCAGATTTTGGACCTAAATAACCCCTTTTTATTATCATTTATAGGCCCCTATGACCCCTTATTATGCATCCCAATGCTTAATTTAATCAAATATGTGATAAAATCATCATATAAACCTAATTTTTTCACTCCTAAACAATCTAGCTAGCAAAAGGGTCCTTGTAGGACTAGGTCACCCATCTGGGAAAATTAGTCTTGTCCAGGTGGACTAGGTCACCCAAGGTGGCAACGTAGTCCCATTGGAGCTATTTTAAGGGTTTTGAGCAGGAAAAGTTAGGGTTTTGGTTTATTTCTCCTTCATGTCGGCCTTGAGGATCAAATAACAGGTGTTTTTAGGTAGATTTCCTATAAATAAGCCCAAAACCCCTAATTCATCATTATTCACAAATCTCGCATTCACTCTTCACTCCTCATCCCCTACTCTTCTCAAGCAAGCTAGGGTTTATGCATACTAAGTCATCAAGACATCTCTCCAAGACATTCAAGGGTTGATTGTTGCAACAACACAAGATCATTCATCATGGCAAGGTATTGAATCCATCATTCCATATTTTATGCTCTATTATCTTGTCTCTTCATTTGATTTAATTATCTAAAAGGGGTTTGACCAACGCATGCCCCCATACCTTACACAATCAATATTTATTTCTCTTTGTGTGTGTTTACAGATTTAGGTATTTTGCAGGGTTGGAGATCATTCAAATAATGTATTGAAGAATTTATTAGGGCATCTCTTTGTTGGCTAGGGAAAAGAATTCAATAAAAGACACCTACAGACCAAAAATCAAGGTTTCTAGTTTGAACACTTGGAAGAACAGAAAGTGCAGATCAAGAGCTCCCATTTCCACCTTCAAATTTTTAGAAAAAGAAAAAAGGGACACTTCCTCTAGTTGTGCCAACCCAGTCCCACTATGCATATTTTTCAGAGATTTCTATGGATCTAGATACCCATTTGGTTGAAACAGGCCCTAAAGTAGTTTTATGAAATCACCCCGAAAAAGGACTAGGTCGCCCAGCTTGGCACAAGTGTCCCACCAATCATAAAAAAATCACTATTTTTAATATTTTAGAGTTCCTTCAAGTCTGCAACACACTTCCAGGTACACATTTCTAGTTTTACAACTTTTTTTTTGTTTTATAAGCTTTCTTAGGTCATTTAGTATAAGTTTTCATATCTTAATGTGTTTTCAAACATAGTCCATTTTCTAATTTTTAAGTTAATATTTAGTCACTTTTATCATTTCTTTACATTCAAGTCATCACATTTAGACACATTCTACACAAACCACACCTTAAATCCCTTATCTTTGAATCTAACTTATGCATTTTGGCCTACTTCTTTCTCCTTTTAGGTGAAAAACCCTAGAACTATTAGAGAGTCTTGTGGTGCCAGAATATTCATTACAGTAGGTTTCATGATCAATTCAATCATTCAAAGTATTATTTCATGCAAGTTGCAGACCTCCTAAGATATCCATTATCAAGGTTTCATACAAAGGTTTGTTGAGTCATAACATAGATTTGTTCCTTCTTCATTCCATCTTTCATGTTTTATTTCAATTCAGAGTTTAATTACCCAAATGGGGTTTAACCAAGGATAACCTCTATTCACCCAGAACAAATATTTTCTCTCTCTTGTGTGTGTGATTGCAAATTTAGGTTTAAAAGGAGTTCAAGACTTTTAAAGTGCAAGATTTACAAAGTTATCAAAGTTACAAAAGTTGTCAAAATTATCGTCATCTGATGGAAACTAAGATCCCGAAGTGATTTCTAACATTCTTACTATGAAACCTAAGCAAATTGGAAGATTAATATTTGCATTAGAGGCTCCTAAAGCTATAGAAAAACTCTGCACTTGGACCCATTTTTCCATGGGCAAAAAAGTCTCAGATCTGATTCCAAAAAGAACTTTTGGTGACTATTACACAAGTATCTTCCCTTCTTAAATTTGCAATCTATTTTTTGGTTCTATTAGTATTGAGTTTAATATTCTTGTTTCAAGTGTTAGATTGCATTGCAGTGTTGATTTTATATTTTTAGTTTTTCTCCCCAAATTTTTGTTCACCTAAGGAAATATGAAGATTCTCACTTTGATTTGATTCACCTAAGGGTTGATAATCAATTCATTGTGTGGATCTCATTTCCTAATGATATAAAGGAAGATAGGTCTATTTTGGCTCACCCCACCTTATCAAACAAAAAAAACTATATTTTTCTATGTTTTAGAGAGTAGTGAGGTAGGGAGAGTGGGAGGGAGAAAGAGGGGTAGGTAGAGAGAGGTAGGGTGAGTGGGATAGAGGGAAAGAGGGGATAAAGAGAAGTAAATAGGAAATGAGGGAGGGAGGGAGAGGTAGAGAGATATGGTGGGAGGATTATAGGGAGAGGAAGGTAGCGAGAAGGAATATGGAGATAGAGAGAAGTAGAGAGGGAGAGGGAGGGAGGTGGAGAGGGGAGATAGAGATAACTAGAGGGAGGGAGGAAAGGAGGGAGGGAGAGGTAGGTAGAGAGAGTAGTGAGGGAAATAGGGAGGGAGATAGAGGGGTACGTAAAGAGAGGTAGGGTGGGAGAGACAAAGGGAGAGGGGAGATAGCAAGAAGTAGAGGGGAAAGGAGGGATGGAGGGAGAGGTAAAGATAGAGACAGGTAGGGTAGGAGGGATGTGGGGAGAGTAAGGTAGAGATATGGAGTGGAGAGAGAGTGACAGAGAGGGGAGGGAGGAAGGCAAGGAGGGATAGAGGAAGGGAGAGGTAAGTAGAGAGAGAGGTAGGGTTTAACGGATGGAGTGAAAAATAAGTAGAGAGGTATGGTTTGACGATGGAGAGTGGAGATAGAGATAAATAGAGAAAAAAGGGGAGAGAGGTAGAGATAAAGGGAAAGTGAAAGGGGAAGAGAGTGAAAGAGCGATGGAATGAGGGAGGGAGAGGTAGGGTGGGAGGTGTAGAGTGATAGGTAAGTAGAGAGAGAGATAAATTGAGAGAGAGAGTGAGAGAGAGAGGGAGGGAGAGAGATCATGGGTAGGTTGGAGGGAAGGAGAGGGGAGATACAAAGTAACAAGGGAAGAAGGGAGAGAGAGAAGTAGAAATGGAAGGATGGAGGGAGAGGTAGAGATAGAGAGGTAGGGTGGGAGGGATATAGGGAGAGGTTGGTAGAGAGAGATGGAAAAAACTAGAGATAGAGAGAGGTAAGGTGGGAGGCTTAAAGCTAGAGGAAGGCCGAGAGAGGGAGGGTGAGGGGAGATAGAGAGAAGTATAGAGGAAGGGGAGAAATAGAGGTAAGGTCGTAGGGATAAAATTAGAGGTATAGGTAGAGAGAGGTTAGGGGGGATAGAGAATAGAGAGGGAAGGAGAGAGAGAGAGAGATAGAGAGAGGGAAAGGGAGAGAGATAGAGTGATGGAGAGAGAGGGAAGGAGCGATAAAGGGAGTGAGAGGTAGTTAAAGAGAGGTAGGGTGGCAAGAATAGAGGGAGAGTTAGGTTTAGAGAGAAAAATATTTGATAGAGAGAGGGTGTGTCAGAAATCAAAGACACACAAATAAACATTATATAGTTTGATTTTTCATCTTCAATGATTTTACTACTATACCCCACATTAATATTTACAAATTTATGTTAGCATACACAAATTGAATTAATTAAAAAAAATATTAGCATACTAAATATGATATGGATTTGGGGCGAGGCCTTGCTTGGTTAGCTAAATCTTTCCTGTTGCAAGAGGTTGGTCACGAGGTCTAGTCTCCCCCACCCTCGTAGTACCGGAGGGCATGTCTCGCCAGCACCGTTGGTCATGTTAATAAACTTAACCAGATGCACTGCAATTTATAGGAGTTTGTGCTACTTGATTCCTACAGTCATATATATATATATATATATGATATGGATCTACTATCATTTACTAAATTTCTTAACAAACAAATATTATCAAATAATTATGAAACTTAAGACTATAAATTTGTTTGATAAAAAACAAATATGAAATTAATTTTTTTTTTTTTAAATAGAAAGGCTTAACCCTCTTGGAATAATTATTTAAAATTAATATTTTATATATTTTTCTTGACACAATCAAAACTCATTCTTTTATTATGAAGTGTTATTCAACATTTACACCCTCAATTGATCTCATTAAATTACAATTCTTACAAACATTTTCTTAAACAATTTAAATGATGTCATAAAACAACCAATAACATATTTTTATTAATATTTTTTGAAGGTGATTTGTGTTGCAAACATAACGCATGTGCAACCAAACTAAAAGCCTACAAATAATAGGAGTGAGTGAGGTCTATTTCTGACTTCTATGCCGTATTAACATGTTTTAATGGGTACATTTACCACACCAACCAATACAACAAACTTTTTGTTCATATACAACTCACAACTTTAAGGCGTTAAGCTTTTACTCGATAATGGAGCTTCCACAAGGTTGCACATAAACCCCCCAAAAAATTCTTCTCCTTAGCCACACAATCCACTAAAAGGGCCTGTTTTTTGGGTGTTTATTCTATCAAAGTCGTTTAGAATACTATTCTGACTTAATTTTATATGATGTCAAAGTTTTGTACTCAACAAGATTTGATTTCTATTGAGCTCATTTAGAATTATTCAACAATAATTATCAATATCATAAATTCCATAAAAAAAAATTAAAACTTATTCAAATATTTACTTTAACTACCATTATTGACGGAGTCGATTGATGGAAGGAAACCTCAAAAGTGTGTACTAGTCTCTTTGAATAAATCTGAGGAGCACAGTAAACTCATAGTTAATCCAGTTAATCCAGCATTTCCTTGTCTTGTTATGTACGATTGCATGTAATACCTTATTCATGTAGGTTAAAATCCTGACGCGAGCAACTAGAAATAGAATGAGTCGAGATTGTAGATAAGTCCGAGGTGCCCAGTCTAAGCTGTTAAAATGCTAACCATATATGTCAAGCGAACCAAAAGTTAAAATGCTATCATCATATATTGTACATGTTCAGAATAGGACAGACATAACAAGACTTGGTCACAATCTGTAATCCGTGTTGACTTGTTCAAGTCAATCCGCAGATTATGGTATTAAATACCACATGCTACTCTCTTCCTGTACAGCATAGCCGAAATCGTTTTTGTTAACTATCTCCTCTCATCCAACAGAATCCCGACTACTGTTTAGCTACACTGAACTGAAATGGAAGCGAGCCGGCTGGTTATTTCTATGGTCTTATTCTTTTTATCTATTACAGCTAATGGGGATGGGTTGAAGGTGGGTTATTATCGCCAAACATGCCCTGAGGCCGAGGAGATTATCAGTGAAACTGTGGCAAATGCTTTTAAAGCAAATCCCGGTGTAGCGGCTGGACTCATAAGGATGCATTTCCATGATTGCTTTGTAAGAGTAAGTATTCTGCAATAGTCTCACCTTAAGTTCCATCCCTTATTTCATGATAATCATGATTGATTATGTTACAATATATATTAAAAGTAGTGATGGATGATGAATTGCAGGGTTGCGATGGATCTGTACTCATTGATTCCACAGGAGACAACAAAGCGGAGAAGGACTCGCCTTTCAACAACCCAAGCCTGAGGGGCTTTGACATAATTGATGAAGCCAAGTCCAAACTGGAAGCCAAATGTGCGGGCGTCGTTTCTTGTGCCGACGTAGTGGCATTCGCTGCAAGAGATAGTGCTTACCAAGTATGTATTATTTAGATTAAAAATAAAGTTATGGTTATGTAACACTAATAATGGAATAATCATAGCTTAACATATATTAATATGAATGTAAATTCAGGCTGGTGGATTAAGTTGGGCGGTTGAAGGAGGACGAAGAGACGGAAGGATATCCCGCGAATCAGAGGTCGCAGAAAATCTTCCTCGTCCATCATTTGATGTAAGCAAGTTGACACAAAGATTTGCTTCAAAGAAATTGTCTCAGGAGGACATGGTCACTCTCTCAGGTACACCCGCATAGTCTCTAATCACGCTTAACGAATTGATTAAATCGCCTGTCGATTGTATCTTATATAACTAATCTGACTGCTCTTGCAGGTGCCCATTCAATTGGGGTTTCTCACTGTGCTTCATTCACCGGAGATCGTCTGTACAACTTCAGCGGCAGGGGTGGTCAAGACCCTTCCATGGACTCTAACTATGCTCTCGAGCTCACGGCCAAATGCCCCCCTTCGGCTTCAACAAACATTGTTGTTCCACTGGATCCTCTCACTCCCACTAATTTGGATGTGAAATACTACGTAGACTTGCAATACAAGCGTGGACTGTTGAAATCTGATCAAACGTTGATGTCAATTGATGCCACCTCCAGGCAGATGAAGATAAACTCCAAGTATCCCACAATTTGGAGGAAAAACTTTGGAAGGGCAATGGTAAAGATGGGTGCAATTGACGTGTTGACAGGATCGCAGGGAGAGATAAGGAAACAGTGCCGTGTCCCCAACTAGCCAATTTCTCAACCCCTCTTGAAAGAGTTGGAGTGTCATGGCTCTATTGTTTTATAGCATTCTTTAATTGCAATTCTTTCATACAATTAAAAAGAAAAATACAGTTATTAGGTAAGCTATAACTGCATTTTCCATGTATACCAAGGATGTTTCCTTGCAATTACAGTTATAAGGTAAGTTATAACTGCATCGTCCACGTATACCAAGGATGTTTCCTTTCATATTTTTATCTACCTCAACGATTCCATAAACAAAATGATAATTTTGCCCATACAGTTTGAATAATATCTGTGTTCTTTTTTGTGTGTGGGGACATACTAGCACCCCTTTTCCATATTAAAATGTTAATAAACATCCTTTTGACTTTTAGTTCTGTTCTCCACAACCACACCGCATATAGCCTCTAAATTCATATTAGAGGCTCTACCGTTCATGTGAGGAAAGCACGTTAGAGAGCTAACCATTCGAGATCCTGATGAGGTATTGTAGACATGCAAAATTGACGTCATGCATTCTTCATATTTAATTAAATCATATTCACCCATCAATTAAATAAATGAAGTTTATTTGATTAATCTACTAAGGTTATCTCCTTAATTAAATAAATCAAATTATTTAATTAATCTCCTAAAGTTCCTCCATTTAATTAAATAAATCTAAATGTTTAATTAAATCTCTAAATGATCTGTATCTTCTCATTCAACTTAAATAAATCCAAAAATTTAAGTTGAATGTCACAATCACTAACATCAGCTTAATTAATCAAATCCCTGATTAATGCTAACTCTAATCCATGCCCCATCCTCTAGTTTTTCCCACTTGCACAATAAATCATGTATTTTGATTTATTAAAACTATATTTTCTTCACAAAGCATATTCTCAAGGAATATTCCCTCATTAACTCCATTTGTTTGACTTTGTTTGTCCAAACAAATTTCTCCCACAAAACTCTCAACCATACGCATTTAATGTTATTTTCAAATTTCAAATTTCAACTAATGGCATTTATGGGCAGATTCATCAAAACTGGCACATCCTTGGCCCATTTACATGATGACAAGTGGCATGAATCTATTGGTTGAAGATTAGTCTCACATTCCTCCACTTTGCCTTCTCTTCTCTTAATCTCATCTATAAATTCAAGGCTTTTTTCTCATTTATCATCCACAATTTAAAGAAAACTTACTCTCTTCACATTGAGAGCTAATTTGATTCACTTCATAACATAGCATCTTCAAGACATTTTATCATTGAGCTTCTCAAGGATTGGGAAAGGCTCCTTTACATATCAAAGGTGCACCAATCCAATATGGGATAGGTATACTTCCTGTTATCATATGCTTTGATTATTTTGGTTATTTGATTGCATTTTGAGTCATGTTGAAATATCTCATAGGGATGGTTGTTTTTCTTATTTACTCAAAACTTTATTGCTTATACTGATGTTTGATCGTTGAAAAGTGAAGCAAAGGGAAAATTCACCATCTACATCTGGCGATAGAAGGAGGGCATGAACACTAACCATTGTATGCCATTAATCTATGTTATCTTGGTTATTTTAAGATTCAATATGTTGTTGTTTTGATATGCGTTTTCTCTTAACACTGGTTTAAGTCATGTTTTGAAGGGACAATTTTTTTGTCTTCTTTGTGTCATTCACCTGGGAGCGCACAATTTATGTTGTGCAACATTAGAATCTTGAAGAATACGTTGCTGAAGAGGCGGTCAAGCCTTTTAATAAGGTGTTGGCATACTCTTTAATGAGTATGAAGCATCATATTTCGATTGAAAAGTCTTTTTTAGTTTTTGATAAAGGAATGTTTGTTGGGCACGAAACAATTCTCTATTAATGAAGTGTTTATTATTAAAAACCATGACAAGAAACATTGAAATCTTGATGGAATTCATATATAGCTTTCATAATTATGCTACAACTCTACCATTTTGCATAAAATCTGCCAGATCTTATTACTTTAATCAAACGGCTGTAAGAAATTAGGAAAAGAGGACTATATAGCCGAAGTTGAGTATATAGTAGAAAATGCAACAGCATGTCAGGCTATTTGGCTTAGAATAATCTTGGCAGATTTGAGAGAACAACAAGAGGATAGAAAAACAATATTTTGTGACAATGTTTCATCAATAGTTTTGGTGAAAAATCATGTGTTTAATGGAAGAAGCAAGCACATTGAAATTAGGTATCATTTCATTAGAGAATTGGTTGAAAATGGTGAAATCAAAATAGAATTTTGCAGGTTTGAGCAACATCTAATAGACATATTCACCAAGCCTTTGAGCAAGGATAGTTTCGATCGCCTAAGGAGTAGATTAGGCATAGTTGATTTGGATCAGGATTGATCCAGTTTTGTTGGCTCAAGACAAAAGGGAGTGTTGGAATATTTATTGTTCCTAAGCCTATCGTTGCCTTACCTACCTGTCAGGAGTTGTTTTCTCAAATGGTAGTTTTTTTTATCTTCATCCCTGCAGCTCCTGACTGCTCATAATTGAATGTAGTAGGAATTTTTGAATTCTCAATTAATGATGGTATGTAATTTCGAATTTGAAAGGGATTTTTGATTGAGACAAATAGAGAGAATTTTTTTTTCAGTCTGCAGGTTGAATGTTAGTCAGTTTTTGCAGTAGCAAGTGATTAGCAAGAAACAAGTGAAGTTGCAGTAGCAATAGAGAATTTTTTGTGCAAGGAGCAGGATAGCTCCTAATTGCTCAAAGTTTTACAGAGAGCATCTGATTTCTCTTGATCACTCTGTGTTTTCTAGGAATAGCAGATAGTTCAAGTCGAATTATAACACAGAGCTTTAAGTAGCTCCTAATAGTTCATGATTTGGTTGAGCAGTTGATCGCTCTGAGAAAGTTGAAATAGGTAGTTTTTAGTTTGTTTTTTGTAATGTCATTTTCAGTCATTGAATAGAAAAAGAAAATATTGCATGCCCGATTTTGTCTGTCTCCATTGAGTTTTTATTTTTTATTCAACATTTTGAGATTTGGGTATTTCTAGCTTGACTGGAAATCAGAGCAGCAACTCTATGTTTGTTTTTGTGCATTTAGAAATATTTTCATGGTGTTAGAGCCATAGGCCTCATTTCCTCTTGAGTTAGAGCATTTGTTTTTCTGGGTATTTAAGTTTTTTTTGTAGGAGACATGGTTGGAGATGAAGGGAAGAGTTGGCAGCAACCACCATCCTTTAATGGACAAAACTATGATGTATGGGCCAAGAAGATGAAGACCATTATTGTTGCAAATGATTTATGGGATTTCTTGATAAATGGGTTCGTAGATATCACTAACTGAGTTGCATTTGCAAATCTCTCACAAATAACCAGAAGATCCAGTTGAAGGAGCAGAGAAAGAAGGATGCTAAGGCATTGAGTTTGATAGAAGCAGCCTTGATAGAGGCCACTTTTACCAGAATAGCAGTAGCCGAGTATGCAAAGGAAGCTTGGGAAATCCTCCAAACTGCCTACAAAGGGACTGAAAAAGTTAGATCCATGAAGCTCCAGATACTTTAAAGAGAGTTCAAGATTATTGAAATGAAAAAAAGTGAGACCATCTCAGAGTTTCACACAAGGTTCTCAGGCTTGTTAAATCAGTTGAACAAATGGAGAAATGATGGAGGAGTAGAAGATTGTTGAAAAAATCCTCAGGTGTCTACCCACGAGGTATGATGCACTCATCATTGTTATTGAAGAGGCAAAGGACCTCTCTACTTTGACAATCGATGAGTTAATAAGTTCTCTTCAAACCCATGAGGAATGCCTAAATAGGTCTGCTACCTCTTCCCAAGAGCAAGCTTTCAAAGCTCAGTAAAATGGAGGAGGTAGGGGGAGAGGTAGAAATGGCTCTCGACATGGTAGAGGTAGATCCAAACAAGGAAATGCTAGAGGAGAAAGCTTGGGATGAGAAAGCAACCAACAGGGAGCAAGGAGCTCTCAAAACAACTCTCGAAGAGGCGTGAAGAACAACATTTCAAATGGGAGAAATGACAAGAGAAACGTTGAGTGATAATACTATCATAAGTTTTTGCATTATGGAGCGAGTTCTGAAAAAATAACGATAATCAACAAAAAATAATGCAAATGTTGTTGAAGGCAATCAATCCACAACCTTCATCATGTGCAACATTGTGAAGAAGGCAACCCTAAAGTCTGGTATTTGGACAGCGGTTGCAGTAACCACATGAGTGGTAATGAAAGTCTATTTTCTTTTATTGACAAAAATGTAAAGTCTGAAATTAGAATGGGGAACACTGGAGTAGTTCTAGTCAAGGGAAAAGGATCTATCATGATCCTCACCAAGCAAGGTGAGAACAAGGAGGTTCAAAATGTCTCAAGAGGACATGGTCACTCTCTCAAGTACACCCACATAGTCTCTAATCACGCTAAATGAATTGATTAAATCATCGGTCGATTGTATCTTATATAACTAATTTGACTGCTCTTGTAGGTGCCCATTCAATTGGGGTTTCTCACTATGCTTCATTCACCAAAGATGGTCTATATAACTTCAGCGGTAGGGGTGGTCAAGACCCATCCATGGACTCTAACTATGTTGTTCAACTCAAGGCTAGTTTCCCCCCTTCGGCTTGAACCAACATCGTTGTTCCATTGGATCCTCTCACTCCCACTAATTTGGATTTGAAATACTACATAGACTTGCAATACAAGCGTGGACTGTTGAAATCTGATCAAACATTGATGTTAGTTGATGTCACCTCCAAACAGGTTAAGATAAATGCCAAGTATCCCACTATTTAGGAAAAACTTTGAAAGGGAAATGGTAAAGATGGGTGCAATTGATGTATTGATAGGATCGTAGGGAGAGATAAGGAAATAGTGTTGTGTCCCCAACTAGCCGCTTCCTCCACTCCCCTTAAAAAGAGTTTAAGTGTTATTGCTCTATTGTTTTATACCTTTCTTTAATTGCAATTATTTCATACGATATAAAGAAAATTGGTAAGATATATTTCCATCATCTATGTATACCAGAGATGTTTCCTTGCAATTTTTTTCTCAATGATTCCAGAATAAAATTTATAATATTTTTTGTGTGTGTGGAGATACTAGCACTGCAACTATATTAACATGTTAAAAACATACTTTTGACTTCTAATTCCATTCTCCATAGCAACACCACATATAACCTCCTTATCCATGTTAAAGACTCCACCATTCATGTGATCAAAACATGTTAAGAATGCTAACCATTCAAAATCCTAATAAGGTATTAATATGGTCAAAATATAATTGTAAAGAATAACATGAAAAATTAAATAAAATTATTTCTAATTCAAAATAAATGAGTTGAAAATAAAATAAGATAGAATTAGGTTTTATATTAAAATTGATGTAATTGGATTTGAATGTTGTGATATAAAGACATAAAGTATAATATTGAATTTGATCTATTATCAAATATTTGTTATGATTAACATCTAAAATTTGAATATCTAGGATGCACCACAATAGCATAATTTTGTTATGTTAGTGTGGCTCTAACACAATGATAGTAAAATGGTATCTTTAAGAAGATGCTTGTAAAATTTCTATAAAAGCCTAAAGAATCCTACTCAAGTACGTTAATTTTATAGGGAATTTTATAATTTTTGAAGAAATTATATTTTTTACTAGCTAGTTTGTGCACATTACTAGGATTTGTATAAAATTATAGTGAATCCTAGTTAAATAAAATTAATTACCATAGTTAATATTTCCTCTAAAGTACGGTGTATTTTCTATCATAATGCCCCATAGGTTCTTTTTATATAATGCTAAAGTAGGGGCCTAGGTATGATAGCTACTAGCAGGGTCAAGGAGTAGTGCCCATTGTGGGGGTTGAGGGGGTTAGCACAAGCTAACATTTTAGAACTATCATTCCATAAAAATGTAACTCTAAAAATGGATGAATCAACCATTGATCAATATCTAATCTTGTGGAAAAGAATTACAAAGAGGAAACAATTATAGTAACATTAGCTTAGAAAGCCATGGAACCAAATCATAATCATTCATTAATATTTACTAATGACCCAAATTAAATTCTAAGAAGAGTAAATATTTCTTGTGATATTAACTTATAAACCTACAAAATCAAATCACAACCATCCATTAATATCTACTCATGCAAGAAAAAACTAAAGTCTGCCTAGAGAAAATAATTTTCATGTCATATTCTTATAAACCTATTGAATCAAATCACAACAAAAAAATTATACTGGAATTCAATGATACAAAATGAATACCCTACTCCTTCATAGATTTATATTGTGAAAATACCCTAGTATCTATATCTATATCTCTAACTCGTGAGTGATATAGACCTATGGGTGTTAATATTAATTTTAGGTTTTATTTTAGTAGAAACTAGGTCACTTTATTTAAAAGAATATTAGATGCTCCTACTTACTACTAGCATAGTGAAAGATTAGAAAGCTTAAATTTATATTGTCTTGAGTAGACATTATCAAATACAATAGTATTTAAATCATTTTTTTATTGAGTACTATCATCAATTGTAAATAAGATCTTAGTTCCTTATCAATGTAAATCTGAAAAAACATTATTGGTACATGAATCCTATGTTACCTATATTCCTTATAATCATTAGATTGAGGCCTTTAGAGGTCATGATAATAAATGGTAGAGAAATTTATTCTCATTGTTTAATAATATTATTGTTTTTATTAAGTAAGAAAGGTATTATAGGGGGTCCCACCTAATATAACATCTTATAATTTCAATAGAATTGGGTTCTATGTGATATACAACTTGCATAGTCTCTGAAAAAACAAAAACAACAAAAATAAATAGCATAAAAAATAGAGAAAAGAGGCAAACTAACTACTAACCTTCATAATATTAAGGTCCTTGAGACATATAATAGCCTCAAACTCATCCATTATTCATTTTCCTTCTATAAATGGGAGTAGTTTCCATTTCCATTTGTATTTGTGGTTGACACAAAATAGCTTTTTCTTTCTGTTTTTCTTGAAATTTTATTCCTAAGTGGAAATATTTTTGGCATAGCTTCTCATTACCTATTTTCAAAATATATAATGGAAGTTAGAGAAGTAACAATTTTGTCCTAGTTCATTAAAATATTTTTCATGTTAAAGTGTAGCTTATCAATTTATCTTTTAGAGACCCTTCTAAAGCATGGAGCTCAAATATAGTTTTGTATAGTGGATGCTAGGAAACACAACTCTTAGCTTTTAGCACCTTCTCGCAAGTAATCAAAAATGGGCTAGAAGGATATTTTTTCATAATATAAATGGGACATAAATTGGAATGTTTATCCTTATGCATGCTACTCTTTCAAGCAACATGCATATTGCAAAGAACGACAAATCTCAAAGGATTAACCAATCACATGGAATGAAAATTATGTATGAAGCTAGGTGTGATTAGGGTGTATTTAAAGTTAGGATAGGGTTTCAAGAGATCAAAACTTCCACATATCTTACTAGATAGCCATAATAATACTTTTATAAATTGGGATTTGGGCTTTATGTTCAACCTAATAAGCACCACTTAGGTCAACAGGAATACATTATTTTAGCTGTCTTCTATATAATAGCTAGGATCCAATATTTTTTCATTGTAGTGGGATGTATTCATTGTAGAAAAGAAGGGGAATAGGGGATTGGATTTTATAATGAAACAAAGGGAGTAGTGGGGATTAACTAGGGCTTGTATTTTCATAGCAAGTATTTTATTCATAGTTTTAGGATAAGTAAGGGAAGTAGTAGGGACTTTCCTTTGGGCGATATTATTGTAGAAAGAAAGGAAGTTAGATTCTTTACACTATTTAAACTACTAGGTGCAATTATAGTGGGAGTAGGTGAACTACATAGGTGGAAAGAGTAGAATTAAAAAAAAAAAATGCTTGTTTGTTATAGGGAGTTGGGAAGTAAACAAATGAAATAATAAGTATATCATGACATAAATGATTTGAAAGAGATATGGTAGGATAAAATATAACCATACATTTCCTCATGGGTAAAGTATTTGATGAGATAAATTTTCCCTTCATCCCGAGGTTTAGGGAGTTTCTATAGACATTTTAAAACCTTACCACCTTCTATTCTCCCTAAAGTAAACTATTCATTGTAGCTTTATCTTTAAACTTTCTCACCCATTTGAATTTAATCATCTCCATCCTCAATCTAGAGAAAAGTGAGGTTTGGAATTAATATTTCCAAAATATTACAAAAATATTTTATCATGGTTTTTTGTACCATTCTCATAAAAAATTACAAATATGATTTATTCTTCATTTTCCTAACAATTTTCAGAAAAAAAATGATCTCCACATCAATTCTATCATTGAGGTACTCAAATTAATCCATTTTATTATATCTAGTAATTAAAAAATTATGTTGCAGCTATATTAAATCTTCCTTCTTTAGGACTACTACCATTCTCTTTTGGTCCTATTATGCTTGAAATAATATAAATATGTGCACTCATGTTGCTACCTAAAATTGAACTAAACCATTCTCTTGCATTATACAATAAAATTGAAAAAGTGATGAATTATCTAGTTATTTCTTGAACTCAAAATGTCATTGCTAGAAAATAAAACTAAACCTATTATTCTTCTACTTAAATTATTCAACTCCAAATCCAATAGTTTTTATTGTGTTGCAATTTCTTCTTTGAGTCATATAAAATCCTCTAAATTTTCATTAATCATTTCTTCACTAATATAATTATTGTTTTCAATCTTTATCCCAAACTTGTTTAAATTATAAAAGTTGCAAAAAAACTAAACTCACCATCAAGATGACTCATATCCTTATTAGGTTTTTCATTATATTCATTATTTTCATAGTCAATCTCACCCTTATTCTCAAATGAGTAATATTGTGGCTCAAATTTAATTTAGCTAGACTGGATTTACCTTGAACATATTTTTTACCAAAATTAAATTTTAGCTAGAAATGTCTAAACTTATCTATGTTGACAAGTATTGTTAGAGTGGGACAATTTTAAACTTTCACCAGTAATTGACTTATAATATTCAATATTTAGGTAAATAATTATTTTATAGATTCTTACTCTTTCATTTGAGAGTTCTCAAACTATCTTCTTAGTATCTACAACTTCACTAACTTTACCTTACTAACCTTGGAACATTTGTAGAAAAATTTCCCATTCTTTCTTCGACTTTGTTGCTACTTCAAATTTTAGAAAATAAAATAAAAATTATACCATTTGAATAAAACACCACTTTAGCATCATTTTTTTTTTCTTTCAATAATTTTTTGTGTGCTTGAGTTAAGACATTATTTTCTTCTTAATTATAATTTGATTAGCAAGTTCTAAAAACTCATTTTCTACTAATTCCTAAAGCTCTTGAGAGAAAAATAATGTCTTCATCTACATACTCCAATAATCATATTTTTTCTTTTAAAATAAAGATTTGCAGCCATAGACTACTACTAGTCATTGATCAAACTCTCCAAGCGAATATCTCAAACTTTGCTTGAAATATATTAAACCTTAGCTTCTAAACTCTTCAAAAGATTATTTCAACCTTGAAATTTGTCAAACCTCTACTCCTAAGCTTGATTTTTTAAATCACTCAAAACAACTATTTTCTTCTAAGCCAACCACATTAAATATTCCTTGTTAATTCAATTGAACTTTGATTTTCATTTGATAACTTGGTGCCATACCAATTGAATTGAGAGAAACATGTGTACCTTGATTTACTCTATTATCCTACATATTTCACTCAAAAATATGAAAAAAAAAAAACTATCTATTTATTAATTTCTATCTACAAATATATAAATATACACATAAAAAAATATATTTCATATATAAAAATGATTTTTTACAAGACAATTCCCTTTCATTTCTCAATCTTTATCCCCTCCTTTACTCCACTTCTCTCCCTTTCTTAAAAATCTATTATATTTCAAGAATAGAGAGAGAGAGAATGCACATAATTTGAACTTCAAGTTTCCTAATCGACTTGGCTACCTAGCATGCACACTCTAGATTTATATTTCAAGATTCTAATCTAGATTTGTACACTCTGATATGGAACGTACTTATCACTTATCCTTCAACCTTCTAATTTGACTTGACACAACTTTACATAGTTTGACATGACTCATAATCTAACTTATACTCTGAATATGTGCACCGAGTTTCTAACTTCAGTTTAGTTTTACTCTGAACTTGTGCTACAAATTTCTCACCTGACTTTGACTTATACTCCTATCATTAATATATATGTACCAAAAATAAATGTAAGAAACAAATTACAGTTTCTTAACACAACTCAGAAATTTATGCCACAATAGCGCCATGAAACTTAAAACCCTCTAAGGGTGGTGGAGGAATTAGCTAGTTGGGGACACGGCACTGTTTCCTTATCTCTCCCTGCGATCCTGTCAACACGTCAAATGCACCCATCTTTACCATTGCTTGCCCAAACTTCTTCCTCCAAATGGTTGGATACATGGTGTTAATTTTCACCTGTCGGGAGGTGGCATCGTCCGACATCAACTCTTGATCAGATTTCAACAGTCCAAGCTTGTGTTGCAAGTTTACGTAGTAATTCACGTCCAGTTTAGTGGGAGTGAGAGGATCGAATGGAACAAGCACGTCGGGTGAAGCCGAAGGGGGGCATTTGGCCTTGAGATGAAGGGCATAGTTACAGTCCAATGAAGGATCTTGACCACCGCTTCCGCTGAAATTGTAGAGACGATCTCCACTGAATCCAGCACAATGAGAAACCCCAATTGAATGGGCCCCTGCAAAGCAGTTAGACTATTTATATGAAATAAAATCTAGAAGGGATTCGACGAATTCATTAAGCGTTATTAGTGACTATGTAGGCCTACCTGAGAGAGTGACCATGTCGTCCTGTGACAAATGCTTTGAAGCAAAAACTTGCGTCAACTTGTTTACATCAAATGAGTGAGAAGGAAGATTCAATGGAGGCTCTGATGCAAGAGATATCCTTCCGTCTCTTCGTCCGCCTTGAACCGCCCAAAATAACCCACCAGCCTGAATTTGCATTCGTTGTAATATATGTTAAGTTATTATTAATTCTACATAGTCTTACCATTATTGTTAACCTTAATAATACATACTTCGTAAGCACTATCTCTTGCAGCGTATGCAAGTATGTCGGCACAGGAAACAACACCGGCACATTTGGCTTCCAGTTTGGACTTGACTTCATCAATTATGTCGAAGCCCTTCGGGCTTAGATTATTGACATGGGCATCCTTTTCCGCTGTGTTATCTGCTGTGGAATCAAGGAGGATCGATCCATCGCAACCCTGGAACTCATCATCCATCACTATAATTAACTAACATAATGAATCATGAAATAAGGGATGGAATTAAAGATAAGAATATTGCAGAATACTTACTCTGACAAAGCAATCATGGAAGTGCAATCTTATAAGAGAAGCTGGTACTTCAGGATTTGCTTTAACAGCTTTCACAACAGTTTGATTTATAATCTCCTCGGCCTCAGGGCATGTCTGGCGATAATAACCCGCCTTTAACCCATCCCCATTAGCTGTAATAGATAAAAGTAATATGACCAAAGGAATAACCAACAGATTCGCTTCCATTTCAGAATGGTAGATGGAGTTTTCTTAGATGAGGGGAGAAAGGTAGCTGAAACACTTTTGGCTATGCAGTGGAGGAGGAAAGGAGAATGTATTTAACACCATGGTCCATGAAATGTTTTCTTCAAGTCAATACGGACTAGAGAATTTTACTGAGCATTGTTTTGCCTGTCCTGTCCTTTTGAATTTTTCCAATATATGATACATCACCGCCGCTGGAAGCATCGAACTCTGGGTTCACCTGGCACATCACCAACGGTCGAAGACACACATTGCAGCCTAGAGTTATCTACAATCTCAATTCAGTCTATTTCCAGTTGCTAGCGTATGGATTTTGAACCACAGGAATAAAGTATCAGATGCAATGGAACATGACAAGACAAGGAAATGCATTAAAGTTTCCTTCAATTTAGTTCAAAGTTGCCTTTGGAGTTGTTCAAAGCTTTAAAGTTTACTTCCGTCAATCGATTCAGTCGACAATGGTTGTTAACATAAATTTTTGAACGAGTCTAGCAAATTTCAAGAAAATAGAAAAAGTAAGTAAAACGGATTCATTGCATTTTAATAGATTGTGTGGGTAAGGGGGAGATTTTGTTTATATGAAGCCCCGTGGAAGCTCCATTATCGAGTAAAAGCTTAAGGCGTTAAATTTGTGAGTTGTCTATGAGGGTTGAGTGTTGAGCTTAACGGGCACACTCTTAAAGGACTTTGACATTGTCGTGGGTCCAGTCTTTTTCCGTTTTTCCTTATGTTTTCTCTTACACTTGTTCTTCACTCTCTCAAATCATTGTCATATCACATTTGTTAAAAACTTTTAACTTTGTCTTCCCTCTATGTCATTTATTATATAGTGATATTAACCATATTTATTATTATATAATATATAATATTAATTTGTTATATATATATATATAATTATAATGTTAAATATATTATATATATTATAATTATCATTAATATATAATATGTTTTTGAAAAGGAAAAAACAGGTTTTACAAGGACCTGAAACCACAAAGTTAAAACACTAAAAGATAGAGCAAAACAAGTCCAAACAAATAGACAGCCGTCTCAAAAAGGAAACGACAGCACAAAGAGACAACATGGTCCAAAAAAAGGACCGCCACAAAGCCAGAAACAAACACCACCACACTACTCCAAGGTGTTCATCAACTCCTCGATCTCCTTTTCAACATCCTTCATATCCTGTAACCCCTACTTGAGGATTTGAACCATATGTGAAGAAATCAGGGTCTTCCTCTTCGTATTAGCCCGGGTGCGAGTCGAAATCCCTTCAATAGCAGATCTGCTGCAACCTCTGTCCGCATCCAAATCCACGACCAGCAAGCCCTTTTGATTTTTTTCGAGCTTTTCCACCATAGCATTGATGATAATGGTATTATGCTTAGCAATTTTGTGATTAAATATATTATATAATATATTTAATAATTAATAGTTATTATTTATATATTATATATTCAATATACTTTAAAAAGATTAATTATTATTAAAAATAATATATTATATATTATTAATAATATATAATATATTTATATAATGATACTATAGTATTTTGATTATTAATAAGAATTATTCATTGTTATATAATTGATAATTATTATATATTATTAAATATATTATTAATTTATAATATGTTATTAATAATTATTAATAATATTAACTATCAATATATTTGTATAATGATATAAAATATATTTATATAATGATATTATAATATGTTGATTATTAATAAGAATTATTCATTATTATATAACTATTAAATATATTATATGATTATATATATTTGTTCGGTAAATCGTTGTTTGTGGGGCAACACCCATAAAATGAACAACATCAAAAAATATGGATAACTTCAAACCTAGTAATGTGGAGCACAAAAAACCTAATTCAGACCCATGAATGGGTAGTACAAAAGGCTAAGAGAAAGAGGACCTCCTTCATCCACAAAAATTTAGAAATGAAACCGACATCGAAATGAAACTAAAGACACATTTATTTGCCAACTTCAGACCTCACATGAGCTTGTATCCAATACAAGCTTGCATCCAAGAGTTTTCAATCCACCATATCCTCAAACCCCCCGACACACCTATAGCATCCCAAATTGATTTGATTTCCTTTCACAAACCACCATTTTTCTCCTTTAGATCCAAACATGCCTTGCAATCGACATACGAAAAATTCATTGTGAGCAATTCACCAAAGGAAAATTCACTGCAGCAATTCATTGTCATGGAAAATTCACCACCAAGTAAAATTCATTGCCAACAATTCACCGCGGACGAAAATTAACTGCATTAATATTTTTAATAAAATCAAATTTTTTGAAATATATATTAAAAAATATTAATGCGGTTAATTTTTGGCTGTGGTGAATTGTTGGCGGTTAATTTTACTCGTTGGTGAATTTTTCATCGGTGAATTTTCCATGACGATGAATTGTTGATGATGAATTTTCCTTTAGTGAATTGCTAGAGATGAATTTTCCTAGAGCCATTGCAATCACCTCCCAGAACCAACCAATTATAGTTGAGAGATCCTGCCCTTGAGTGAATTTTCTCCCAGACAACAACCATGTCAAGAGCTTTTGCTGGTCCATAAACATTGAGAATGTTGTGACACACCTTACACTACATCCAGTTAGTCGAGCGAGTTTCCACCACCAAGTCCACGGAGTTGGCCAACCAGAGAATACCCAATCCACTAGCCGAACCAGTAGCACTTAGGAAAGAACCAAACCATTTCTCACAGTAATTTAAAAGATTTTAACCCTCCACCTTGCTAATTTGTGTCTCTTGTAAGATGACGATATTGGAAGCTAGACTATCTAAATGAAACTTAGATTAGTGTATCTTGTCAAGGGTCGTGAGGTCCCAGACAATCCATGTTGTGAGTTTCATGGCTTCCCAAGGGAGGCCCTAGCTCGATTCAAAGAATTCTTTTATCCTTGGCAACCCCAAATCTTCTGCCACCTCCGTCCGTTTTTGCTTCCTTAAATTTTTGCCTCTACCTCTTTTGATTTTACCCAAGAGGCTCGGTTCAGATTTCCAAACCCTCCTTTCCTCGACGATATCCAATGCGTTCTCATTAGAGGCATCTGCCTCAGATGCCATCTCCAGGCTTCGTCAAATTGTTCCCAAGGAGGAGGTTGTTCATGGGGGCAATTTGTCCAGCCATGGCACCAACCTTACCCAAAATGGGCCAAACCAATTTTTTAGCATCCACCAAAGTGGCCATAGGGGTCGAAGTCAAGTTATTATCCTCCTGGAAGGACACCTAGGCACTGCTCATAGCCGGGCGCGCATCCGCAAAAGTCAAATTCTGATCCCTCCCACCTGAGCCTGCGTCCTTTGAAGTAGCCTCGACTGTCGGTTTCTTTTGTTTCCACACTTTCTTCATTTTTGGTTTCAATTTACAATTGAATTCATAATGTGATCTAATTCCATACCGCAAATAGAAGAACCTATCCTCCTCAATTTCTACAGGGATCTCCCTATGTTTGTCATTAACACATAAAATCAATTTACCTGGGATCTTGTAAACTACACCAACCTGAATCCTAAGATAAAGGTAGTAATCCCCGTCAATTATCTCTTCATCCACACTGATCAGCATCCTGAGGGTTCTTCCCAATTTTTCAATTCACTCCTCCACCCAATACTCCAATGACAGATTGTAGATAAAGATCCAGTTTCACTGGATCAAAATTCGGAATCCATTTTTGCATATAAAGTGGATGGCCATCCATTCTCCAAAGATCAAAATTCAAGATCTTGTCCTTCTCCTTCGAAGATTTGAAGATCGCCACAAGAAACCCTTAGGGAGAAATTTCACGATCTTCATAGTGCAACAAGTGTGAGCCAAGCAGCTGCGAATAGACTCGCGACTGCATTTAGGGCCAATAATGCAACAGATGATTGCTAGATCGTTCAAAATTTTGATGTCCATGCTAGCCTCTCGTGACATATCTATTGCCAAAAGATCATTGTGGATCGAATTGCAGCAATTGAGCCTCTACCTGTTACCTTCAGACCCATCCTCGCTCGCCTCGCCTTCTTCTACAATTTTTCGATCACCACCTTCGCCCGCCATCATGGACATCAATAAACTAGCAGAATTGGTTTGTAGGAATATTATTTATATGATTGTAGGAATAAAATTAATTTTTAAAGATAAATATTTATTATATTATTAATAATATATAATACTAATTATCAATATATTTGTATAATGATATATATTATATTTATATAATGATATATAATATGTCAAATTTTAACAAGAATTATTAAATATTGAGAAATATATTATATGATTTAATAATTATCACTAATATATGTATCTCTATGTTTAAAACTATTTGAACATATTTAAATTATTATTTAATAATTATTAAATCATATAATATATTTCATAATAGTTAATAATTATACTAATTAATAATTCTTTTTAATATTTGACATATTATATATCATTATATAAATATAGTATATATCATTATACAAATATATTGGTAATTAGTATTATATATTATTAATAATATAATAAAATATTTATCTTTAAAAATTAATTTTATTCAAACTATATTGAATATATAGTATATTTAAATAATAATTATTAACTATTAAATATATTGTATAATATTAAATATAGCTTAAATAATATATTATATATTAGTGATAATTAATAAATATATATAATACATTTAATCATATAATATATTTAACATTAATATTAGATATATTAAATATCATCATATAATAATTATTATTAATTATTAATTATAATAAGTATATTATATATTACTAATATAATATATTATTTATTAAATATAGTTTAAGTTAAAGTATATTTAAATATTTTTTTCTAAGTCCAAATAACTTTAGCTTAGAGGGAAGAAAAAGTTGAAAAGTTTTCCAATTGTCATATGTCAATGAATGTGGAGAGGAAAGGAACAAAAAATATAATAGAGAGAATGGAATAAGACTAGACTTATGAATTGAATTATGTTAGGTTAAGTCAACATTGGGAGCAAAATGATGGCATTGGTTTTGTTCTGTGCGAGTGTGACTGCCTGTAGCTTGTGAGGCCATGGTGCATGTCACCTATTCTCATTGCATGCATGGGTGAGATATTAGATTGGGGGCGTTGAGTATTTTACCATGGTGGGGAAGTCTTTGAAGTCTATGAGGTGGGTTTTTTTCTTTGGTTTGTCGGTGTTTACATGTCCAAGCTATGAGGTATTTAACCATTATCGTCTCTTAGAGTATTTGGTGCTTGGGTAGAGCCTGAACTCTATTGAGCGAGGTTTGGATTTGTTTGTTGTAGGAAGGTTTGGTATCATCTTTTCCTAGATATCGTTTTCTCTCTTTTAGCATGGATAACCCTGGAGAGAGTTCATCGAAAAATAGTGGGTTTCATTTGCACAAGGTGAACAGATGTTTGGAAAGATTGATGTTGATTATACAACATGCTTCCGTGGTAGAGGATATTGAATATTATTGCAACCATGTGTTGGTTTGAAAGTTTATTGGGATGCTGGTGGCACTCCCTTTTCTAGATTTGTGGGTGTGTAAGAATTGGAACCTAGAAGGAGATTTTGATATTATGCTAGCAACCAATAATTTCTTTATGGTATATTTCTCTTGTGTTGTTGATAGAAATCGAGCTTTCGAAGGTGGGCGTTACTTCTACAATTAGGTGGACCTATTTATTAAACGTGGGAACATGGGTTTCAACTTTGCAGAGGAACTCCCTTCTAGGGTTCCGGTTTGGGTGTTCCTCCACTGCTTGCCTTTAGAATGTTGGTGAAGTGAAATTTTGTAGATGATTGCACTTATGCTTGCCAAGCCCATTGGGCCATCACAATAAACACTAACTAAAAGAGTTCTTTCCTTTGCTTGAGTGTGCGTTGAAATTGACCTAAAATAATTGTTGTCGGATTCAATTAACATGAGTATTGGGACAACCTCATGTACCCAACAGTTAAATTATGAGACTCTACCCTTTTATTTCCATATATTCCATGAATATGGTGAACTACAATGAAAGTGACCCAAAGTTGTTAATTTGGTGGGTTCTAGAAATACTCCTTCCTAGCCTGCTCACAAGATGGACAAAGGTAAAGATCCCTTGTAGGGGGTGGTTGTAGACAAGGAGGGTTTTGTTCTAGTTAAATATTGTAACAAGAATAGAGGCCAAAAGAGGATACTCAAATATAGGCATGAAGATGAGACTTTTAATAGGTTTAATGCCTTAGAAGAATTGATTCAAGAGGAAGGAGTTATGTTGGATAAGCATGTGATGGATGAACCCATAGCTAAGAAGAACCTAGATTTGAAATTAGTGTCCTCTTGCAACCTAGCTTAGATAGAGGGTTTATTGGTTCAGTTGGATATGGGCATACCTTCATTATTTTTTGTGATTGGGGAGAATGGCTTGGTGTCGAAGATTATTATGGGGTTTGTTATTCCTAGTTATGGGCCCATAAAGGAGAAGGGTGTTGTTGAGATTGGTAGAAGTAAGTCTTCTTCTCCTACTCTAGGACTATAGTAGAAACCCTTGAGAAGCCCCTTAAAGCAGGTAGAAAGAAGGATAAAAAACAAATTAAGCTAATTGGGGAATCATTGGTGGAGTTTGGTTCGGTGAGGACTACTGATTCTCGCTTCTCCCAACCTCAATGATGATTGTTATTTCATGGAATGTGAGGGGTATGAAGAGCATCCCTTGACAAAAGGCTATTCAAGATTTGATTTGGGTTCACTCTCCTAATATGGTATTTCTTTAGGAGACTAAATTGTTTGTTGAAAGTATGATGACTTTGGCTTCAAATATTTGGGGTCATGGTATGTGATAGTGTATTGGGGTATAGGGTAGCTCTGGGGGACTTTTTTTTTATGGGATTTGCATAGAGCTATTCCTTCTTAGTGGATGTCACGTCTGGATTTCTTTAACTTATTTATTTGCAAATAATAATCATTATGTCAAAATTTAGATGGAAATTAAATTTTTATTTAATGATAGTTAAATTGAAATTCAAAATGAAATGAAGTTGAAATTGAATTGAAATTGAAATCTAAATTAAATTGAAATCAAAATGCAATTATTATGATTTGAATTGTATTTATATTTATTTCGGGGTTTGTCATTACTGATGATAAATCGAGTGCAAGTGAACGCAGGAATAGGTGAATGTAATGGAAGGCGAGAACAATGATTAGGTAGAGTTGTTTAGCCGATTGACATTTATGAATAGATGGGATCTCACACACTCACATAGATGAATATTTTAATGTATTATGCGTATATCATGCTTGTGAATTGAAAAATTTAGTTTAAATGTGATTTCTCAAAATTGCGAAAATGCATGTGATTGAATGATGATTTTGTTAAATTGATGAAATTTAATGTAAATTCAATAGATAGATTGCTTGCTTGAATATTTTATTATTATTTGAAAATATTAAGTTGAAATTTCAAAATTTAAATGCAATAGATTTTAAATTCAAAATTTGATTAAATTTAGTTAAATAAAGTGATTTTGAAATTTAAAATGCTTTTTAGATTAAAAATTGTGAAAGTAATGGAATTTTATATCAATAATAGAATTAATATCTAAACTTAGTTAAAATGAGAAATTGAAAAGAATTAGAATATAAACATCCGTTCAAATTTAAAAATTAGATTTGCATTCAAAATTTGAACTTCAGTTAACATGAGAAAGAAAATATCTTAAATATCAAGACTTGGAGTTTGAATTTTGATCTAAAGATCAAAGAGTAAAAGGGGGATCTCAATCTCTAGTTTTGAAAGGAATGCCTGAGAAAACACATATAGAAAGGAGAAAATCCAAAATGGGAAGGAGGGGATTTTGGATGCTTAGAAAAATTGGAAATTGACACTGAGATTTGGGGATTTTCAAAATTAACAAGAGTTCAAAAATTCATTTGTATTTGGGGGATCTTGAGCAAAATTGATTGAAAAGAAGAGAGAGAGAGAGACTGTATGAGTGAGGTAGGGAGGAGACTCCCACAGGCAATTTTCATTCGCAGATCCTTACCTCATTGATGCTCTAAGAGGAAGAACTCCCAGCCAGAAGCCATGCAACAAAGGGAGTAAGAGGAAGGTGCGGCCTTACCCCACGCACCCTCCCCCTTTGAAAGTTTCTAAAGCCTTCTAGAAAGGCTACGAAGGCACAACCTTTCCTTCATACACCCTCATGCCATCAGCAAGGCACACAATCTGTGAGGAAGGCGCAACACACCAAGGAAAAAGATGTGGCCAGAGTATAGTCTTCATCGCTTCCAGAAGTTAGGAACTAAGATGTACCACAAGCTCACATGTGGCCTCCCAATGGTCTGGTGTTTATATGCCCAGGAAATTTTATAAATTCATATTACAGGAAACAAAAAAAGAAATAAATCTAAAGAGGTAGAGGATAGAAGTTCCATATAATCACAGAAGCAATTCACAATTTCAATTACC
>CM021105.1:101166229-101263407 GCA_007115665.2 Sequoiadendron giganteum
TCCTCTGATAGTTCCACTTCATATGTATTTCTAGAATCAAACTTCCTGATGATCTTACAAGTTCCAAACTTCTTCATCTTCAACTTATTATATTTCCCAACTAGAAATCTTTCTTTTCTTAGATATACCATTACTTGGACTCTCCTACTACAAACTCCTTATGTCTTCTCTTCTCATCTGATTTCTCCTTGCATGTATTGTTCACCTTCTCCAAATGCTCCTTAACTTGAGTATGCATTGTTTCCATGAGTCCTACAAATTCTTCTTCCTTTGCACTCCTTCATACTGATATCTCTTAATTCTACTACTCCTCTAGGTTGTTGTCCTATCACAATTTTAAATGGTGTCTTCCTTGTGCTCTGATTTACTGAATTGTTGTATGCAAATTCTGCTTGTGGTAGTATTAAGTCTCAATTTCCTATTTTTCCTTCATTCAAACACCTCAACAAGTTCCCCAAACTCCTATTTACCACTTTTGTTTGTCCATCTGTTTGTGGGTAAAATTTTGAACTATACTTCAAATCTGTCTTCATCTTATTTTGTAATGTTTTCTAGAAATATCCAATGAATCTAGTGTCTCTGTCTGATACTATACTCTTTGGTAGTCCATGTAATCTCACAATATCCTTGAAAAATAGGTCTTCAACATGTACTATATCATTGATTTTGTTACAAGGTATGAAATGTGTCATCTTAGAAAATCTATCCACAACCACAAATATAGAGTCAAATCCTCTTAGTGTCTTAGGTAATCCCAACACAAAATCCATGCTAATGTCTTCCCATGGTCTCTCTGGTACTATCAATGTTGTATACATTCCAATGTTCAGACTGTTTCCTTTTGCAACTTGACAAGTCCTACAACTTTGAACATATTTCCTGACATCCTTATACAACTGTAGCCAGAAATATTTCTCACTCACCAATGCTATGGTCTTATCAATCCCAAAATCTCTTGTTACTCTTCCACAATGATTTTCATTGATCAAATTATCTCTCATTGAACTTCTAAGGATACATAGCTGATTTTTCTTGAATAACATATCTTCTTGAATGAAATAATCCAACCATATGCTTCCATCTATCTCTACAGGATATTTGCAAGCCTTTCATGCCTCAACAAAATCAATGTCAGCCTCATGCATATGCTTTAATTCTTCAAAACCTGATACTTGAATTCTCATCTTTGTCAACAAACTTCTTCTCCTACTCAATGCATCTACAACCTTGTTTGACTTTCCACACCGCCGCTTCAACACAAATGTGTAACTCTGCAAGAATTATACCCATCTCATATGTCTTTGGTTCAACTTCCCTTGACTATTCAAATATTGTAAAGCTTGATGATTCATATACAACACAAATTTCTTAGGTAACAAGTAATTTCTCCACTTCTTCAAGGCTTGTATGATTGTATAGAATTCCTAATCATAAATTGAATATATTCTCCTAGCATCATTCAATGTTTCACTAAAATAGGCTACTAGTCTCCCTTCCTGACTTAACACAACTCTTATTGCACTTCCACTAGCATCATAATCTACTTGGAATACCTTATCAAAGTTTGGTAGTGCTAACACAAATTGTTATGTCACCTTTTTCTTCAACAACTCAAAACCCTTTTGTGCTCCTGATGTCCACTTGAATTCCATTCGGTCACTCCTCATTGTCTCTATCATAAGTGTGCAAATACTATTAATTTTTTTGATGAACTTCCAGTAAAAGCTTGCTATTTCATGAAATGATCCTACCTCTCCAAAATTAATAGGTGTAGGCCATTCAACTATTGCTCTAACCTTCTTAGGGTCCATCTTCAATCCTTCTAAAAATATCACAAACCCCAAATATACTAGTTCTTCCTTCATGAAACTACACTTCTTGATGTTTATCAAAAAATTCTCTTCTCTTAGCCTCTGAAATACTTGTTTGATGTGCTCCAAATGTTCTTCTTCAGTCTTACTAATAATCAAAATATCATCTAGGTAAATGATGACAAACTTTCCCAAGAATTTCTTCAAGACTTCATTCATTAGCCTCATAAATGTGCTAGGTGCATTAGTTAGTCCAAATTGAATGACCAACCACTCATATGATCCCTCATTTGTCTTGAAAGTGGTCTTCCATTCATCTCCCTCTCTAATCCTGATTTGATGGTATCCACTCTATAGGTCTATCTTGGTGAAATACTTTGCTCCACTCAAACTATCCATGATGTCATCCATCCTAGGCAATGGGAATATATACTTCACTGTGACCTTATTGATAGCTCTTGAATCTGTACACATCCTCCATTCTCCATTTTTTTTAGGTGCAAGTACAGTCGGTACCATACATGGGATCATACTTTCTCTGATCAATCCTTTCTTCAATAGTTCATGTATCTGTTTGTTTAGCTCCAAATTTTCTGTTGGTATCATATGGTGTGCAACTTTGTTTGGAAAACTAGCTCCTGGAATAAGATCCATATGATGATTGATACTTTGGATTGGTGGTAATCCATCAGACATACTCTCTTGTACAAGATCTTGGTACTCCGTCATTAATTCAGCGACTTCCATCTCCAGTGATTCTTCTTCTCTTGCGATGATTCTCTTTGCATCTAGGGCTCCGTACTTCCTTGGAATCAAATCAAAACACATGTTTTCATGTCTCAATCCATCTAGAAGTTTCCTTCCATCTACCAAATTGATCCTAGTTGTATCACATACTTCACTTTCAAGTTCAACCTCCAAAGGTGTAAAGGTGATTCTCCTTCCATTGGACGTTATGGTATAGGTATTCTTTCTCCCATCATATATAGCTTTCTTATAATACTGCCAAGGTCTACCCAACAACATATGACATACATCCATTGGCATAATATCACATAGTACTTCATCATGATATGATCCTATACAAAAATTTACCAGACATTTCTCACTTACTAGTATCTTTTGCTCATCTTGAATCCAAGCTATCCTATAAGGCTTCAGATGTTTTCTTCTTTCCAAATTCAACTTTATCACAATTTCCTCATAAACTAGGTTATCTGTACTACCAATATCAATGATAACTTTGTAACACTTACCTCTTGCTTTGCATCTAGTCTGAAACAAAATTTTCCTCTGTGGTGCTTCCTTAGGTTCCTCTTTCTTTTGGAACAATGCTCTCCTCATGAATAATGATTCTCCCTTCTCAATACTTTCTCTGGAACTCAGTGGTTCCACTGGTTCTTCCTTCGTATATCCAGTTCTTGCATGATTTTCAATATTCTTACTTTCTTGGTGACACTCAAATTCTTTATGTCCTCCTCCACACTTGAAACATGTGCCTCTGAAAGTTCTCTTTTCATATCCTTTCTCATTTTTTTGATATCCATCACCGTGGTAAGAATTGTAGCCTCCTTTGTTGTGGTGGTAATAATTTATGTCATCTCTCCCTTTATGGTATGAATTTGAATCCCTCTCTTCCTTGTGGTATGAATCTTTGTCCTTGTTTTTCTCTGCATATGGTTTTTATACTCTGAAATGTGAAATTCCTTTATGAAATCTACCTCCTCTTCCTCTCTACCTTTTTTCATATCTTTTGTTTAGCTTGTCCTCCACCTTTAATGAAAATCGATATGCTTCCTCTACCAAATTCATCCTTACCAAAATCAACTCTTCCTGAATATTCATCCTCAGCCCATTGATATATCTTTCCACTTTATCCTTGATTGCTTCACTATGTCCAGTCTTGATGATGATCTTATAAAATTCCTCAGTGTATTCTTTTCCAGTCTTTTCCTTTTGTCTCAGGTTTTGTAATCTCTTCAGCATCTCCAACTCATAGTCCATAGGTATAAACTAGTTCTTCAATTTTATCACCATTCTATCCCATTTCACAATATTTTTTTTACCTTTCTTGTTTCTCTCCAATTTAACTTCCTTCCACCATATTGCAACATGTCCTTTTAGTTTAGTCTTCGCAAATATCACTCTCTTCGAATCTTCAATTTCTTCATATTTAAAATATTGTTCAATATCATTTATCAAATCAATCAAATCCTCAGGGTTTAGGTTACCAGTATAGTTCCCATTCTAGGTCGCTTTCCTATTTTTGAAATAGCCTTCAACGTCTTCATCTGATCCGATTCTTCTTCTTTCAAGGTTTCTTTAGTTAGGTCTATATCTTGAGTTTCATCATCATCACTTTAATCATTAGGTCTAGGGTTTAAGCATTTTCTTTTGTCTTCTTCAACAACATCCAATCTCTCTTTCATTGTTCACATCATTTCCATCATCTCATCCATCTTTCCAACAACATTAACAGTTGTATGAATTCTCCTTGGTGGCATCTCTTCCTAGGATCTGGTGCAACTGCCTCAAGTCAACAATCTGGCTACACGATTGCAACTGCGTCACAGTTAGTGATCTGTTGACCAAAACAAGTAGGTTTCCTCAAGTTGGAAATCTATCCACACAAATATCTTATGGAATACCCTGCTTAACTTCACTCTCCTCTCCCAAGGTCCGCAAACTCACTCTGATACCACTTGGTGCAGTCAAGGATGGAAGGTCCAGGAATAGGATTGTCCAACCTTGCAATAAGAGTGAACACAACAAAAACTCAAAGAATTGGAATAACAATCCCACATGGATCAATAGATAATGATCAATTATTCACAGGAAACATGCCCTACCTTCTGACTTATAGATTACAAGATGATATGGCGCTAAGCCCAGAAATACAATGTGGGTCGAAGTCCTTATCTCCTATATCTTCCTACTTCTCTATCCTCTATCTCTACTATCACTACTTCCTATCCTCCTTCCTAATGCAGCTACACAATTCTTATATATATCAATTCCTAGCTTCGGAAAAGGTCTGTGTCAGCTTTAAGAGGTCTCAAACCCCAAAGTTGATGAAACATGTGCAGGTCGGCCAAAACATATTATTCTCCTTTGATCCTTGGATAAACATGATGCAGATCAAAACAAAGGATCCTCAATGAATGTGCATCCTTATCAAATGATTTCCTAAGCTCTACAAATCACGAGATAGGTCCGCACACTTGAAAAGCCAAGACTGGTCGGTGAATGCTCTCTGTCCAATTACAAGTGATATTCTATTAGCAATATCTTTGTACTAGGATCTCCAAAACACTTGAATTATGGATATGATATAGATGTTGCAATGAAGATCATATATCCTTCTCTACGAGCTCTATAGTTATAATGCAATATAATGTGGTATGAAATACTGAGACTGGGTCTTGACAGTTAACTACTGAAATGCATGAATGCAAATATTTTGGTTGATGCAAGATTGCTTGAAACTTGGGATTCTCCTGCATCAAGAGGGAAAAAATGGCTCTTGACTAAAAATAATTCAATTTTTAATGACTTTTTTTGTACTATACGGATTTTTACAGTACCATATGGATTTGTATGATACAATAAAGTACAAGAATTGAAAATTTGAAAAAAATTGAAAGTTATCAAAATTGATGAAATGAAAGATATTTTTTCATTTCTCATGCCTTCTAAAATGGAATTATCCATTTGGCTCAATGATGCTCCAATGATAGTTCTATGTGTAGGATTCACCTTGATGTAGGAAGGAATGTGCTCTCTTGGATTTGGTACCATGTTGGAGAATGCCAAGATATAAAAGAATGAAACAACCTTCCACTAGTGAAATAAATATGGCCATAATAGTATATCTATCATATACAAATGAGATTTTTTAAATACAAATATCAACCTTTCATATATAGGAAAGGATGAGTAGGTGAGAAGGTAGGAGTGAAACTTTTACTACCCCTCCAAAGGTGCAACACTTGTCATCTCACTTATAAAGTTTGCATTAATAGATGTCTCAAATGATGAGAACACATGTCTCAACCACATGAGGTGAGACAAAAGTATGAAAAATCTTAAGTAAAATTAAGCTAAGTGTGAATAGGTCAATTCTAGAAATGTGATTAGCTAACTAGTTTGATAATAAATATTTATACTAACATATAAAACATAAGTTTTTCATTGTGTATTTACTTTTTTATGTACTAATGACAAATCAAGTTCATTTATAGATTATCTATCTTTGAAGGATGATGAGTCTTGAATGTAGGAGAAGATAATGGCCTTAGATAGACTTGAAACCTAAGATCTTTTTATTTTTCCTAAGGAAATAAATCCATTGGTTGTAAGTGGGTGTATAAGAATAAATTAGTGAAAATGGACATTTAGAGTGGTACAAGGCCCATACTAGAAGCTAAGGGATACTACTAGAGAAAGTTGATTTTGTTTAAATATTCTCTCCTTTTGATAGGTTATCATTTATTAAATTCATATTATTCATTATTCAACACATTATTTTGAATACAATAAATGAATGTTAAAATTGTTTTCTTGAATGTGGATCTTGAGGAGATGATTTATATGTGATAACTTAGTAGTTTTGTAATGAAAGGGAAAGACCATTTGGTTTGTAGATTAAAATAGTGATTGCATGGATTAAAGAAGTCACTCCACATGTTGTACTAGAATTTTTATTCATTTGCACTAATAATGGGTTTTTATAAGATATGAAGATCACCATGTTTATGCTAAAATTATTGATGATTAGATTTTATTCATTACATTATACATGGGTGTCATGTTTATTAGTAACATCTAGGTGATGATTAGGGAGCTAAAAAATCATCTTCCTATATAATTGATATGAAGGATTTGGGAGTTTAAAAGTAAATTCTTGGTATAGAGATCAATATAGATAGGGTACATAGAAATCTTTGGTTAAGTTAGAGCATGTTGATCTCATTTTGCAAGGGTTTAGCATAAATGATTGAAAACTTGTTAGTATTCCCTTTCTAGTTAGAAATAAACTATTTTAATATGTGTTCCAAATTTACTGGTGATTTTATGGATACATCTAATATTATTTACTAGTGTTGTTGGTAGCCTGACTTATGTAATGGTTTGTACTAGACCAAAATTATTCAAGAAATGGTGGTTTTGAGTAGGTTTATGTTTAACCCTAGTAAGGACCATTGGACTTATGTGGAGAGGGTTAGATATTTTTGAGACTTTTACTACTATTTATGTTATCATAATACTAATGATGTGAATAGGATGTTTGCCATATAGGGTTTGTCAATGCAAATAAGGTAGGTAACTTGGATAGTCAAAGATCCACTAGTGGATATGTGTTCTCTTTGTTTGGTGATGCAATCAATTGGATGAGAAAGAGGTATCCTAGGATTTCTATCTCCATCATTGAAATAAAGTATATGGATGGTACGCATGCCTCTAAGTAGGAGATATGGTTATAATATTATGTGAAGGTAGTGATTTTTATTGTAAGATGATTACAATTGGTTATGATAGTCAAAGTGCTATCTATTTGGCTAAGAAATCTATGTATCATACTTGTACTAGGCATATTGATGTTCAGTATCATTTTATACATGAGATGCTAGAGAATGATAAGGCCAAGTTCTATAAAGTTGAAATTCATAATAATGTTGTCGATTCCCTCATGAAACCAATGACCATGGAGAAATTCTCTTGGTGCAAGGTCATGGGATATTGCACTTGATTTCTTTGATGAGTTCTATGAATGTAATTGAAATATATAATATCAAGTGGGAGAATGTTATGACAGTGTGATATTTAATTACAAATTACAATCCTAATGTACTAAAGTTGGATCTCCAATATTCTTGGAATGGGTACTTGGATGCCTATATTGTTGAAAGAAATTATTATTTATTATTAATTCTCCTTGTTGACTTTAAATATTAGTTTTAGTATCATTAATGAAGGAGGTCAAGCATAATAGTGGTAGTTATAAATTAATTTAAACTTATTGTACTTTCCCAATTCTAGGAACTAGAAAAGTGAGCATAAAGGATCTTTGTTATGTTAGATGGCCCCCACATGAGTGGTGGTCTATGTAATGAAGCATTATACTTGGAGATGTGAGCCATTAGAGAGTAATAGTTTTTATTCATGGATACATTGATTACACTCATGTGAAGTCCATGTGAGTTCATTCATTGTGACCTACTCTTATTGGAAGATGGTCTTCAAGTGGGGCATGCGCTTTTGCACGATACCATAGTTTTGGTAAACCATTATTTTGGGAGACCATATATGTTTTTTCCTCTCCCATTTCAATATATTGGAGGCATGTGATAGTAGTTCCATATCATGTTATTACAAGTACACAAGTGTTGTTGGACTAAAGAAACAAGTGTTGAGTATGTAATATTGTTTGACAAAGATTTATATATACTTGAGCCTTTCTTCAATTGTGGTGTTTTTTCTTGAAAGAGTTTCTCCATGTAAATTTGGTGTTACATGTTGATTTATTAATATGGTTTACTAATTTTTTTATGTGCTCTCCATTTCATTTTCCTATTGGTTTGTTCATGAACACTAAAATTTATACAATAAGTTTGATGTTATTGCTGCAATTTAGTCACATTTCCGACAATGTCCCAAAGTCATAGAAAATTAATAGAGGAAGCCATCAAAAGTTGGATCATTATCATTAGCCATACTTATGAAAAACTCATGTAGGTCACCATTGGGAAATGGTTTATCAAAAACCACCCATTGGGAATATGAAAGACAACACAAGCCACACCAAACATTGTTTAAGAGATTGTCCCTATGCAAGATAACACTCTTGGGCTTGGAAAACCTATGTATAATATCAAACAAAAGCTTGAACAATTTCTTACAATTTTGTCAAGTGCTTGTTGGCCTCTTATTGGAAAACCTATGTATAATATCAAACAAAAGCTTGAACAATTTCTAACAATTTTGTTAAGTGCTTGTTGGCCCCTTAAATAGCTTTGCTTTTCTACATTACATGCTTGAATGAAGCATATGAAAAAAGAAAAAAAATTACAGACTATATTTCCAATCTTAAGCAAATGAAGTTTGGCTTTGATTTGGGCCTATCGAATGTTATGTGCATATTGTAAATTTTATATTGTAGCTCGGACAGTTGTTTCTCCAATTCCAAGAATTAGCATTTAATTCTTGAGACTTCTAGATAGAAGTTAGCTAGGTCCAGATATTTAATTATTTAATTAAATAATTGATTCCTCTAGAGACTTTTAGAAACCAGTTAGTTAGGGTTTGTTAGAGTCTAATTAATCTTAGCCATTGATTGAGATTAAATCTTGGCCATTGGTTTTCCAATGAGAATAGTTTAAAAGGGGGTCATTGGGCATTTGGAGAACACAGACTGATAGACACAAGTTGGAGAAATATTTGCAGTGATAGCAAGGGCGCAGTGATAGTGTTGGAGGCAGCAGTAGTGGAATTTCAGCAGGAGAAATTAAGAGAAGAATATCCGGTGAAGAATATTGTCGTAGCTTTGTCAGTAAGAGGCAAGCAGTTCTTTTGTATCTCTTGATTTGCTAAAGATTAATATAATTCCTCATCTGCAGTACTGGTTTTCTCTCCGGGGTTTTTCCAGGGACAATCTGTCCAAAAATATTGTGTTTATTAGTTTGCATGTTTTCTTCTCTATTCCTGTGAGTTTTATTTGTGAGGTTGCAGTTGTATTATTTTTCAATATTTGCTGTGAATTAATTTTCGGTAGTCAAATAATCTTTATAGATAGGAGATTAATAATCAATAACTGCAATAGATTTTTCACATGGTATTAGAGCAGATCTAAGGGCAGAAATAGCTCAGTACAGGCACAGGAAGAAAAGAAAAATAGAGGGTTTATAAAACCCAGTTCTACCTCTTTAGTATTATTATTTTTTTTATTACTATTTTTTGTTTGAGATGGCCTCAGCCAGTTTAAGAGACTAGGAAAGATTGGATGGAGCCTCAAATTTTGGTGTTTGGAAAGCCATAATTTCCTTATTGCTGGAAGAGAATGGTATCAAAGAATATGTTACTAGTGTTGTAGCTGTACCTACAGATCCAGCACGACTCCTTGCATATAAGAAGGAAGATGCCAAGGCAAGGAGGTTGATTCTTCATGGTGTTAAGGATCATATTGTTCCACATATCGCATAGTTGGATACAACGAAGATGATGTGGGATGCCATTTTGAATCTATACCAGAATGCTACCACTAACAGGAAGTTGATTCTCAGAGAAAAGTTGAGGAACACCAGGATGAACAGGGGAGAAGATGTTACAAGTTACCTCACCAGACTTAGACTTGTCAAAGATGAGTTGGCAGCTATTGGAGATAAACCAGATGATGACGAGCTAGTACAGATAGCCCTAAATGGGTTTACTAAGCAGCGGGATGTCTTTGTTCAAGTTATTAATGGATGAGACACCTTACCAAGTTGGGATCGACTATGGAGTGACTTCACTCAGGAGGAGCTTTGATTAAGCCTTGTCAGTGGTGCCAGCAATAAGAGTCAGAAAAGTGAGGTAGAACAGGAAAACATTGCCCTAGCAGGAAAAGGTAAAGCAAAGAAGGGGTCTAGCAAAGGATCAAATCCTAAAGGCGAGAAGAAGAAGGACTTGTCTAAAGTCAAGTGCTACGACTGTCACGAGTTTGGCCACTATGTCAGCAATTTCCCACAAAAGAAGAAAGGCAAGAAGTAGACAGTAGCTTTAGCAAGTGCAGATGAGCTCTCTAGCAAAATGGAAGATGAGTTTGCACTCATAGCTTGTATGGTTAGCTCAACCTCACAAGGTGTTTGGTATATAGACAGTGGGGCGTCATTTCATATGACAGGAGTTAGAGAATACTTCTCCAGTTATAAGGAGGAGGACATCAGAATCCAAATTTCTATGGGGAACATGTCCAAACTAAATCCAGTTGGAAAAGGGATTGTTCTATTTCAGAGGGAGAACGGCAAGCCGATTCCCATTCATGATGTGTTGCATGTGCTAGGCTTGGGTATGAATCTTATTTCTATATTTGTCCTTCAAGATAAAGGCTACAATGTACTCTTTAGAGGGGAAAATGTGTTAATCAAGCACAAGGATTGGAAATCACCCATAGCTATTGGATTTAGGAGTGGCCGACTTTACAGGTTACAGTTTGATACTCATAAGGCACTGATGAGAAGCGGAAATTATAGAGATCAGGGAGAGTTATGGCATAGGAGGATGGGCCATATACATCATGGAGCACTTAAATTGCTTCATGAGATAGTGACAGGTGTTCCAGAGGTGATCACAGAGCATGATGATGTATGTAAGAGATGTGTGTTGGGGAAGTTTGTGAAAGCAGCTTTTCCAAGGAGTAAGACCAGATCCAAGGGTGTTCTTGATCTAGTACATTCAGATATATGTGGACCAATGTCGATGAAATCTCTTAGAGGATACGAGTACTTTGTTATTTTTATTGATGATTTCTCCAGGAAGACCTGGATATACTTCTTGAAGACCAAGGATGAGGTTTTCAGTCGTTTCCAAGAGTTCAAAGCTCTTGTGGAGAATTTGACAGGCAGGAAGATAAAGGGTCTTCAGTCAGACAATGGAGGTGAGTACAAAGGGAAAGAGTTCCAGGAGTTCTATACCAAGGAAGGAATCAAGAGAGAGTGGACTGTTCCTTACAACCCACAACAGAATGGGGTTGCTGAAAGGAAGAATCGGTCTATATCTATAATTGGTTTTCCCTCTAGGGTTTTTCAGGACAATTTGTCCAAAATATTGTGTTTATTAGTTTGCATGTTTTCTTCTCTATTCTGTGAGTTTTATTTGTGAAGTTGCAGTTGTATTATTTTTCAGTATTTTGTGAATTAATTTTTGGCAGTCAAATAATCTTTATAGATAGGAGATTAATAATCATGTATCGCAATAGATTTTTCATAGCAATTTGTCCAGCCATGGCACCAACCTTACCCAAAATGGGCCAAACCAATTTTTTAGCATCCACCAAAGTGGCCATAGGGGTCGAAGTCAAGTTATTATCCTCCTGGAAGGACACCTAGGCACTGCTCATAGCCGGGCGCGCATCCGCAAAAGTCAAATTCTGATCCCTCCCACCTGAGCCTGCGTCCTTTGAAGTAGCCTCGACTGTCGGTTTCTTTTGTTTCCACACTTTCTTCATTTTTGGTTTCAATTTACAATTGAATTCATAATGTGATCTAATTCCATACCGCAAATAGAAGAACCTATCCTCCTCAATTTCTACAGGGATCTCCCTATGTTTGTCATTAACACATAAAATCAATTTACCTGGGATCTTGTAAACTACACCAACCTGAATCCTAAGATAAAGGTAGTAATCCCCGTCAATTATCTCTTCATCCACACTGATCAGCATCCTGAGGGTTCTTCCCAATTTTTCAATTCACTCCTCCACCCAATACTCCAATGACAGATTGTAGATAAAGATCCAGTTTCACTGGATCAAAATTCGGAATCCATTTTTGCATATAAAGTGGATGGCCATCCATTCTCCAAAGATCAAAATTCAAGATCTTGTCCTTCTCCTTCGAAGATTTGAAGATCGCCACAAGAAACCCTTAGGGAGAAATTTCACGATCTTCATAGTGCAACAAGTGTGAGCCAAGCAGCTGCGAATAGACTCGCGACTGCATTTAGGGCCAATAATGCAACAGATGATTGCTAGATCGTTCAAAATTTTGATGTCCATGCTAGCCTCTCGTGACATATCTATTGCCAAAAGATCATTGTGGATCGAATTGCAGCAATTGAGCCTCTACCTGTTACCTTCAGACCCATCCTCGCTCGCCTCGCCTTCTTCTACAATTTTTCGATCACCACCTTCGCCCGCCATCATGGACATCAATAAACTAGCAGAATTGGTTTGTAGGAATATTATTTATATGATTGTAGGAATAAAATTAATTTTTAAAGATAAATATTTATTATATTATTAATAATATATAATACTAATTATCAATATATTTGTATAATGATATATATTATATTTATATAATGATATATAATATGTCAAATTTTAACAAGAATTATTAAATATTGAGAAATATATTATATGATTTAATAATTATCACTAATATATGTATCTCTATGTTTAAAACTATTTGAACATATTTAAATTATTATTTAATAATTATTAAATCATATAATATATTTCATAATAGTTAATAATTATACTAATTAATAATTCTTTTTAATATTTGACATATTATATATTATTAATAATATAATAAAATATTTATCTTTAAAAATTAATTTTATTCAAACTATATTGAATATATAGTATATTTAAATAATAATTATTAACTATTAAATATATTGTATAATATTAAATATAGCTTAAATAATATATTATATATTAGTGATAATTAATAAATATATATAATACATTTAATCATATAATATATTTAACATTAATATTAGATATATTAAATATCATCATATAATAATTATTATTAATTATTAATTATAATAAGTATATTATATATTACTAATATAATATATTATTTATTAAATATAGTTTAAGTTAAAGTATATTTAAATATTTTTTTCTAAGTCCAAATAACTTTAGCTTAGAGGGAAGAAAAAGTTGAAAAGTTTTCCAATTGTCATATGTCAATGAATGTGGAGAGGAAAGGAACAAAAAATATAATAGAGAGAATGGAATAAGACTAGACTTATGAATTGAATTATGTTAGGTTAAGTCAACATTGGGAGCAAAATGATGGCATTGGTTTTGTTCTGTGCGAGTGTGACTGCCTGTAGCTTGTGAGGCCATGGTGCATGTCACCTATTCTCATTGCATGCATGGGTGAGATATTAGATTGGGGGCGTTGAGTATTTTACCATGGTGGGGAAGTCTTTGAAGTCTATGAGGTGGGTTTTTTTCTTTGGTTTGTCGGTGTTTACATGTCCAAGCTATGAGGTATTTAACCATTATCGTCTCTTAGAGTATTTGGTGCTTGGGTAGAGCCTGAACTCTATTGAGCGAGGTTTGGATTTGTTTGTTGTAGGAAGGTTTGGTATCATCTTTTCCTAGATATCGTTTTCTCTCTTTTAGCATGGATAACCCTGGAGAGAGTTCATCGAAAAATAGTGGGTTTCATTTGCACAAGGTGAACAGATGTTTGGAAAGATTGATGTTGATTATACAACATGCTTCCGTGGTAGAGGATATTGAATATTATTGCAACCATGTGTTGGTTTGAAAGTTTATTGGGATGCTGGTGGCACTCCCTTTTCTAGATTTGTGGGTGTGTAAGAATTGGAACCTAGAAGGAGATTTTGATATTATGCTAGCAACCAATAATTTCTTTATGGTATATTTCTCTTGTGTTGTTGATAGAAATCGAGCTTTCGAAGGTGGGCGTTACTTCTACAATTAGGTGGACCTATTTATTAAACGTGGGAACATGGGTTTCAACTTTGCAGAGGAACTCCCTTCTAGGGTTCCGGTTTGGGTGTTCCTCCACTGCTTGCCTTTAGAATGTTGGTGAAGTGAAATTTTGTAGATGATTGCACTTATGCTTGCCAAGCCCATTGGGCCATCACAATAAACACTAACTAAAAGAGTTCTTTCCTTTGCTTGAGTGTGCGTTGAAATTGACCTAAAATAATTGTTGTCGGATTCAATTAACATGAGTATTGGGACAACCTCATGTACCCAACAGTTAAATTATGAGACTCTACCCTTTTATTTCCATATATTCCATGAATATGGTGAACTACAATGAAAGTGACCCAAAGTTGTTAATTTGGTGGGTTCTAGAAATACTCCTTCCTAGCCTGCTCACAAGATGGACAAAGGTAAAGATCCCTTGTAGGGGGTGGTTGTAGACAAGGAGGGTTTTGTTCTAGTTAAATATTGTAACAAGAATAGAGGCCAAAAGAGGATACTCAAATATAGGCATGAAGATGAGACTTTTAATAGGTTTAATGCCTTAGAAGAATTGATTCAAGAGGAAGGAGTTATGTTGGATAAGCATGTGATGGATGAACCCATAGCTAAGAAGAACCTAGATTTGAAATTAGTGTCCTCTTGCAACCTAGCTTAGATAGAGGGTTTATTGGTTCAGTTGGATATGGGCATACCTTCATTATTTTTTGTGATTGGGGAGAATGGCTTGGTGTCGAAGATTATTATGGGGTTTGTTATTCCTAGTTATGGGCCCATAAAGGAGAAGGGTGTTGTTGAGATTGGTAGAAGTAAGTCTTCTTCTCCTACTCTAGGACTATAGTAGAAACCCTTGAGAAGCCCCTTAAAGCAGGTAGAAAGAAGGATAAAAAACAAATTAAGCTAATTGGGGAATCATTGGTGGAGTTTGGTTCGGTGAGGACTACTGATTCTCGCTTCTCCCAACCTCAATGATGATTGTTATTTCATGGAATGTGAGGGGTATGAAGAGCATCCCTTGACAAAAGGCTATTCAAGATTTGATTTGGGTTCACTCTCCTAATATGGTATTTCTTTAGGAGACTAAATTGTTTGTTGAAAGTATGATGACTTTGGCTTCAAATATTTGGGGTCATGGTATGTGATAGTGTATTGGGGTATAGGGTAGCTCTGGGGGACTTTTTTTTTATGGGATTTGCATAGAGCTATTCCTTCTTAGTGGATGTCACGTCTGGATTTCTTTAACTTATTTATTTGCAAATAATAATCATTATGTCAAAATTTAGATGGAAATTAAATTTTTATTTAATGATAGTTAAATTGAAATTCAAAATGAAATGAAGTTGAAATTGAATTGAAATTGAAATCTAAATTAAATTGAAATCAAAATGCAATTATTATGATTTGAATTGTATTTATATTTATTTCGGGGTTTGTCATTACTGATGATAAATCGAGTGCAAGTGAACGCAGGAATAGGTGAATGTAATGGAAGGCGAGAACAATGATTAGGTAGAGTTGTTTAGCCGATTGACATTTATGAATAGATGGGATCTCACACACTCACATAGATGAATATTTTAATGTATTATGCGTATATCATGCTTGTGAATTGAAAAATTTAGTTTAAATGTGATTTCTCAAAATTGCGAAAATGCATGTGATTGAATGATGATTTTGTTAAATTGATGAAATTTAATGTAAATTCAATAGATAGATTGCTTGCTTGAATATTTTATTATTATTTGAAAATATTAAGTTGAAATTTCAAAATTTAAATGCAATAGATTTTAAATTCAAAATTTGATTAAATTTAGTTAAATAAAGTGATTTTGAAATTTAAAATGCTTTTTAGATTAAAAATTGTGAAAGTAATGGAATTTTATATCAATAATAGAATTAATATCTAAACTTAGTTAAAATGAGAAATTGAAAAGAATTAGAATATAAACATCCGTTCAAATTTAAAAATTAGATTTGCATTCAAAATTTGAACTTCAGTTAACATGAGAAAGAAAATATCTTAAATATCAAGACTTGGAGTTTGAATTTTGATCTAAAGATCAAAGAGTAAAAGGGGGATCTCAATCTCTAGTTTTGAAAGGAATGCCTGAGAAAACACATATAGAAAGGAGAAAATCCAAAATGGGAAGGAGGGGATTTTGGATGCTTAGAAAAATTGGAAATTGACACTGAGATTTGGGGATTTTCAAAATTAACAAGAGTTCAAAAATTCATTTGTATTTGGGGGATCTTGAGCAAAATTGATTGAAAAGAAGAGAGAGAGAGAGACTGTATGAGTGAGGTAGGGAGGAGACTCCCACAGGCAATTTTCATTCGCAGATCCTTACCTCATTGATGCTCTAAGAGGAAGAACTCCCAGCCAGAAGCCATGCAACAAAGGGAGTAAGAGGAAGGTGCGGCCTTACCCCACGCACCCTCCCCCTTTGAAAGTTTCTAAAGCCTTCTAGAAAGGCTACGAAGGCACAACCTTTCCTTCATACACCCTCATGCCATCAGCAAGGCACACAATCTGTGAGGAAGGCGCAACACACCAAGGAAAAAGATGTGGCCAGAGTATAGTCTTCATCGCTTCCAGAAGTTAGGAACTAAGATGTACCACAAGCTCACATGTGGCCTCCCAATGGTCTGGTGTTTATATGCCCAGGAAATTTTATAAATTCATATTACAGGAAACAAAAAAAGAAATAAATCTAAAGAGGTAGAGGATAGAAGTTCCATATAATCACAGAAGCAATTCACAATTTCAATTACCAGAATTCGAGTAATACCAGGTAAGAATTCTTTGATAGAATCTTTAATTAGATCTTCCCATTATATTTCTAAAACAATTCTGGAAATGAATAGAAATTATTTAAGAAAATCTTGGTTGTTTGAAAGAGAGAATTAAAGAATTGTGTAAAAACTAATCTGTATAATTTATTGGAAATTTTAAAACAATTGGACTGAATTTAAATTTCCAGAACATTGACAAATTTAGAACCTGAGATTTTAAGAAAAACCTTCGAATTGAATCATGAAATGAAATTTGATAAATTCAAGAACAACTCAAAACAGAAATCAAACTTTTGTTTTAGCTTCAAAAACATTTTAAACAGTGATTTTGATATTTTGTTGAGAATATTAGATTTGCTATTTGGGAATCTTGCAATAAACAGTAAATTGAATTTAAGAGAACTTATTAAATCTGAAACAATTTTTACCAATTTAGAAAAATGAAATGATCATGAACAGAAAATAGAGGAATTTTATTGACAGAAAATAATGTTTCTTGACTGAGAATTAATGGCAAAATTTAACTTCGAATTTTAACACAATTTAAAAACCAAAATTACTGAAACTAGTAAATCTTGTTTTCTTTGAAACTATCAAAACGGAAATTATTAAATTAGATATATTTTACTTGATAAATGATTGTTATTTAAAAGCTGAAAATAGGATAAACTAGAAATAAAACGTTTTAACTTGAGTTTTGATTTATTTTGAAAACCTCCAGAACGACCTTGAAACAGCCTTAAATTAAACAAGAGTATGAATGAATGAATGTGTACTCTTTTAATTTATGTTTTTATATGTTTTTATTGAACATACTGGAGTTACACCTTCATTTAAAAACCTTTTTGATAATTTAAAATACTCAACTTAAAAATGCTGATTTTATGTTTTTATGAATTTGAACGATGGAAAAAAAACTCTTTTGAAACTATTTTTCGTTTTAAACAATGGTTTCAGTTAATGTTTTGAAAGATTGTGAAAGACTGCATTTGATTATTTGAACCATGCATGAATGATAGATAATTCTGCATGTTATGTTTTTGGGAAAGTTACCTTTCGAGATGGGTGCCGAATATGGGTTAATAGAGAGTGTAGTTTTTCTTTTCCAAAACTACTTTTATTTGTCATGCATGACATTTTGCTTGGCCAAGTAATTTTTTACCATTGAAACAGATGGATTATTGAACTCTCTACCATATCCTAGTACCGAACTTGCTTATTTCTTAAATTTATTAGAAAAATAAAAATGCTTGTGGTTTACTAGTAGTACTAGGCATGCACCAAATTCCATCTTGCTCGTAGACTACTTTTTGCTAAGCGATTCGTGCAGGGTCAAGTATTTCTTGATTGACTAAGAAATTCCGAGGAAGCGTAAGCTTCGAGGTTGGGTGGAAAAAGCGCCTGATTCTTGTTCTCGTCTTCTTTGGAAGATTTTCTTATGGATGGAAGATCGACAGACTGAATCTTCTTTTTAATGCTTTATTATTTATGATATATGTAATGATGAGCTTATGGCGACTGAATGCCTAAGTCTTGAATTTGTAAACTAGATATGTTATCATCCTTTGTAATTATTATTAGAAATGTGTATTTCGACACTTGTAAGATTTAGGCTGGATTATTATAAAGATATCTTTTTGAATTTTATGTCGTTATATGTAATCGACTTGTTCTTTTGATGAATGAATGAAGAGATGATGACTTTATTTGGAATATAATGGAATTTATTTTATGTAATTGTCGAAGTTTGGAATTTAAGATTTCCGTACTTTACAGTAGCTCTCCTCTAGGTAGTTAGTTTCTCTGGTTACTTCTAGTTTGGACTCGGGTGAGATAATTTTCTTCTCTAACATATATGCTCGTAGTGAATTCCTTTGTAAGATAAATTTTTGATCACATGTTCGATACTTGTGTTCTTTGGATCCTTTTCTTCCTTGGATTTTAGTAGGTGATTTCAATTCTATCTCTTCTCTAGAAGAGAAAAGGGGTGTTTTTTCTCATCTAGATCCCTCCTCGGACCTCCTTAGGGACAATGTGGCCCAGTTGAATCTAGGGGACATTAACCCTATGAATAGGATGTCTACTTGGAACTAGGGAGGATGTCATTTCTGAGAGGTTAGACAGTTTTTTGGTGTCCAATTTTTGGGTTAGTGACAAATGGGTGAGTAATTTTGAGATTTTAGAGTGGCGAGGATTTGATCATTGGAAAATTGTTCACTTGCTTCTCTAGATGCTCTTAAAATTATTCTTTTCATTTTCACCTCATGTGGCTTTGAGAAGTGTCTCTTCATGACCTTGTTCGAGGTTGGAGTGTTGGGAAGTAAACTTTTGGCACTGCTATGTATTCCTTTACCAAGAAAATTCAATTCATAAAGTACAAGTTAAAACATTGGTGTAGTGTAGGAAAATGCACACCCTTGCATTTTCACACTTGTTTGGGCCCACCTTGCTTTATTTATCCTACTTTATGTATTAATTGGCCCTATTTTGCATCCACAAGCCTAATAAACTAAATATTTTTTTGGTTAATCTCGAAAATCATCAAAGGGAAATTGAGCATTTAATTTTTTTTCTGTGTCCCTGATTTTTGGGTCGAGACTAAAACACCACCTAGGGCATCTTAGTCCCCCAAGGGTCTTGGGACCCTAATTTTGAACACACCTAAAAAGGTCCCTTTTTGGAGTCTTTTCCTCGAGAATTGAGCCTCGAGACTAAGGTGACACCTAGGGCGTCTTAGTCCTCTTTGACTTATTTTTGGGATTTAATTTCAAATTCTAGTGAGATTTAGCCTTCTTTAATTAATATTTTCCTATGTTGGCTTGGTGTGATGCAATTTTGGGATATTAAACCTATACAAGTATAAATACAAGGTTCTTTCACTCATTTTCATATCTAAGATTCTAACAAGATATCTAAGCATCCAAGCATTCAAGTATGCATTCAAGAGAATTCAAGAGAAGTTCTTCAAGCATTTTGGAGCCATCATCAATATTCAAGCATCATATCAAAGGAGATTATTGCATCATGTGTGTTTCTGTGCTAACATACATGTGATGTACGATTTTGATTCAAGCAAGATCTATTAAAGCATTCCATTGATTCAAGATCTACATTCCAATTAGCCATTTCACAGAAGGTTGGAGACTTGACAACAATGGTTTGGTGAGTTGTAACATTTCATGTTGTTCATTCATCATTTCACTCCTTGATTCTACTTAATTTCAAGGTTTAATTACCAACAAGGGGTTTGACCAAGGCAAACCCCCATTCACTAAAAATTCAAAAAAATTTCCCTCTCTTATAGTATGGTTGTGATTATATATTTAAGTTGAAGACTTCAAGATAATTTGGAGTGAAAGATTGCAAAGTTTCAACGTTGCATTACAAAGTTACTATCTTCATGGAAAATCACCTATAGGTCAAATCCAGAAGTTTCAAAACTAGAGATCTACGAGGAGGCAAGTGTAGACCTTGGAGCTGAGGATCACATTCAAAGTTTTGAAAAATTTAGAATGGGACTAATACACCACCTAGGGCATCTTAGTCCTCCCAGGAGTATTTTTTAGAGATTCTTTGAGATTTAGTTTCGAGATCCAAAGTTTTTGCATCCGCCCTGAAAAATAGTAACAGGACTAAGACACCAGTAAGGGCGTCTTTGTCCTCCCTGCCATATTTGGACATCATTTTTTCATTTCCAAAATCCTTACAACATCTTCAGACTTCCCAAGTACACATGTCCTATCTTTTTGTTGCATAATTTAATCATTTGCATCTTTCATTTAGCTTTCATAACTAGGTTTCGTAGGTTGAATTCTTATTTTTCTTTCCAAGCATTTTCTTGGTGGTGAACCCCTTAAAAACCTAAAAGAGCACCCCCTTCCTTAGTCCTCCTAATTGAGAATTCACTCACCTTGTGAGGTTGATGGTCAATCCAACTAGGGTTATAGGAACATCTTTGAATGATTGGTGGGAAATGGGAGTGACACTACATTCTCACATATTTTCACCTTAATCATTTTGGTGAACCCAACTTCTTTGAACATTCTTTTTCTGATTTGGAGTCCATAAATGTCCTAGATCTAGATTCCATTCATTTCATCTTGCATTAGTGTAATTTTATCTAGGGTTTCGTGCATCTTGCATTAGTGAAAGTGCATCTAGGGCTTCTTATATTTGCATTAGTGAAAGTGCATAAAGGTTGCATTTTGACTTTATTGCATCATTTCATTTCATTGAAAAACTAAAAAGTGCATTGTTAATCAATCCAATTGCATTTTAAAACATTGTTATTGCATTGAAAATTGAAAAAAGTGCATTCAACTTTGCATTCAATTGCTTGGTACAAGTTACTTTTAATTGCATTCATTTGCATAGATTTATTTTCCCAAACATTAGACACCTGAATAGGCAACCTATAAACATTGTAGAAAACCCATAATTATTTGTTTTTCTAACAAAAACCTTTGCTAGGACTAAAACACCCTGAAGCCTGACATCTTAGTCCCTCTCAAGGTTTTTTGCTTAGAAGCCCATGTGTGTTTTTTATTGTCTATTTCAATCCCTAAAACTTCAAAATCTCATTAGGAGGAATAAACACCCTTCTTGGCATCTTAGTTCCTGTTGACTTTGACTTTCTAGTTTTCAAGGTTTCAAATTTATTTTATGTGCTTTTGTTGGCTATTGCTAATTTTTTTTTTAAGTTTGCAGAATTATTGTTATCTTAGTTTATTTCATTTTCAAGTGCATTTTCTTAATCTTGCATCCTAGATATGTGCTTCGAAAAGTTTTATATGTCCCTGAAATCTTTGGTAGATGTGTTAATTTTTGCATTTGGTAATGATACTAATGATATTGAACACACTCATCCTCAATCAACTCCTAATGCATGTCCTCCTTGTGATGTTGATATCATTGGAGAAGATGATGATAGCATGAATATGTTCCTCAATGATTTCCTAAACAACCTTAAAGATAATGCATCCTTTTACCCATCCATGAAATAACCAAATCCCCCTACAATATCACCTCTTGATATTTTTGGTCACTTACATCCCAAAACTGAAACAAAATTTGAACCTAAGTCCCCTACAATAGGTGAACCTAGTTCCTCTAAACAAAAAATACTCAACCATCCTATGATAACAAAGTAACAAACACTCCAACCAATCTCGAAGAAACATATGGAAAATGATTCACAATATTGAGTAAAAAAGGATGTGATACAATAAGTGAACATGAGATTCATCAAATCCTAGAGAAAACTACAACTAATGAAAACACAAAAGGGTTAGGATATCAATATCCTCCTCACAATGTAAGAATTCCTAGAGAATACCTAAAGCTTCATAGTGATGGTATGGTGATATTTGATTCACCTCCTGATATGAATGAACAACCAATGACTCACAACAATGAAAAGGATGAGAGGATATCCTTAGGTCCTCCTCCTCCTTATTCAAATATATAATTCGGTGAATCTAGCAAATGCAAAAGACAAAGTACAAATTATAGAAGTTACAACCTCCTTGTCCACCACCTAAAATTGAATGAAAACTATAATTGCTTCTCAATAAAGAACTAATAACATTACCATCCATGAATAGACTAGTTCTTTACCCTAAAGATGAAAAATTCCCACATTGTGCATACCATCAAACTCTCAGACATAGAACTCATGAGTGTGGTGCATTCAAGTTAGTATTACAAAACTTTCACTTCAATGACAATGATTGTCATCCAACGATTGAATAGCCTTACACCCCTTATCATGTAATAGTTGTAGAATATTGAAATTATCACTATTACATGATCCTTCTCATCACCTACCTCTGCTCATTATTTCCTTGGACTCAGTTGGGGCAAGAAGTAGATGGACTTTCCCTAGTAAGGATTTTTTTGTTGTCCCTTAGGTTCATTATCTCCCTTCCGCTTATATAGACTGAGGTTGGGAGGCAAATGACTTGCTTTAGGTTGACTCTCCTATGCCCTGCTAGTCTTTTTTCCTTCTTTTGTGTGATTACATGTGTGTATTGTGACCCCTCGTGATGTTATGTTTTATGTTTCTTCTCTCTTTGTGCATTCCTTTATTTTCACCTCAATTCTTCTATATGTCATAATCTTTTAACCTTTTCATTTATCTTTTCATTTTTGTCTTTTGTTTCCCTTTTGGGGATGAAGTAAAGCATTGAGACACCCTATGTCTCTTCCATGTTGACCCAAAAGGTTTTCCTTTTTTTTTCACTCTCTTTGTGTCATCTTCCACTTCTATGTGTATTTGGGGAATGATGAAAATTCTAAAATCTCTAATATCATTTCAGTAAAGAAAAATATTGACCTGGAATCCATATATCCCTTATGTGTTTCTGGGGGGCAACCCTCTTTTCCATTTTCATTTCCATGTTTTTCTACTTTAAATTAATTGCTCACAACATGGTGTTAGAAATTTCTTTAAAGTGGGGGCATACATTGGCATTATTTTGGCATGATTTCATTTTCATTTTTTTTTCATATTCCTTGACATGATTTCCTTACTTTATGAGATGTATTTTCCTCTTTACATGGTGACATTGGGAATAATGTCCTTCAAGAGCATGATCTATCTTAGCATATTATATTCCTCTTAGTGGTGATGTGATACACTACATTCCATAAGTCATGAATCTTTTATCCTTTGATTGGTCCTCTTTTGGAGACATTAGGAACAATTTCCCCTAAGATTATGACCTTGCATAAACTAGGAAAAATCCCTTTGAACATCCCTGTTTATTGTTGTGTTGCATCTTGTTCCTTATTAAAGTCATGGAGGTATGGATTTGATATGGTTTGGTGGGGCTCACCTAGTGAAAAACTAGCTTCACTAGCCCGTGTGAGCATGCATTTTCTTATTTTTGTGCCTTATTAAAGTAATGGAGGTATGGATTTGATATGGTTTCTTGGGGCTTACCCAGTGAACAACTAGCTTCACTAGCCTTTGTGAGCACACATTTTCTCTTTGTCCTTATCATAGTCATGAGGGTATGATATTGATATGGACTTCCTGGGTCCACCTAGTGGACACCTAGCTTCACTAGCTGATGTGAGCATGCAATTTTGTTTGCATAGTGGACAACATGTTCCACTTGTAATTTTTTTTGGACAAATAGCCTAGACCTGGTCCACCGTATTGGATGGCCAGTTGAAGCTTGATCCATTGAATTTTTCCTTTTTGTTATTTTTGCCTTTGATGGTGTATGTTTTATATCTGATTATGGCTTCATATATCATCCACATGCATGTTATTTTGTGCCTATGTTGGTTTTCTTTAGGATCTTGATCCTGGGGCCTTGGTTGTTGTCTTGGTTATTGTCATTCTATCTTACTAGCATTTGTAAATTTGAAACCCTCTTGATTGTGTGGTTGGCTACTTTAGTGTGAATTTGAAGCAATTTCATCCTCTCACTAAAGTGGGGGATGAATGTAGTGTAGAAAAATGCACACCCTTGCATTTTCACACTTTTTTGGGCCTGACTTGCTTTATTTATCCTTCTTTATGTATGGATTGGCCCTATTTTTCATCCACGCACCTAATAAACTACAAATTTTTCTGGTTAATCCTGACAATCATCAAAGGGAAAATGAGCATTTAATGTTTCTATCTGTGTGTCCTTAATTTTTGGTTCAGGACTAAAATGCCACCTAGGGCGTGTTAGTCCCCCAAGGGTCTTGGCACCTTGATTATGAAAACACCTAAAAAGGTCCCTTTTTAGAGTCTTTGCCCTGAGAATTGAACCTTGGGACTAAGACTAGGGAATCTTAGTACTCCTTGGTCTATTTTTGGGATTTAATTTCAAATTATGGTGGGATTTAGCCTCCTTTAATTAATATTTTCCTTTGTCGGATTGGTGTGATGTAATATTGAGATATTAAGCATAGACAAGTATAAATACAAGGTTCTTTCACTCATTTTCATATCTAAGATCCTAACAAGTTATCTAAGCATCCAAGCATTCAAGTATTCATTAAGGAGCATTTAAGAGAATTTCTTCAAGCATTTTGGAGCCATCATCAAGATTCAAGCATCATATCAAAGGAGATTCTTGCATCATGTGTGTTTTTGTGCTAACATGTGTGATGTAGGGTTTTGATTGAAGCAAGAAATTCAAGCAAGATCTATCTAAGCATTCCATTGATTCAAGATCTACATTCCAATTAGCCATTTCACAAAAGGTTACACACTTTACAACAAGGGTTTGGTGAGTTGTAAAATTGCATGTTGTTCATTCATCATTTCCCTCCTTTATTCTATTTCATTTCAAGGATTAATTACCAACAAGGGGTTTGACGAAGGCAAACCCCCATTCACTAACATTCAACAAGTTTTCCCTCTCTTGTATGCTTGTTATTGCAGATTCAGGTTGAAGAATTGAAGACCATTTGATGTGAAAGATTCTAAAGTACAAAGTTGCATTACAAAGTTGCTATCTTCACGAAAACTCACCTACAAGTCAAATCTGGAAGTTTCAAAACCAGAGATTTGAGAGGAAGCAAGTGCAAACCTTGGAGCTTAGGATCACGTTTGAAGTTTTCAGAAATTTAGAATAGGAATAATATTCCACCTAGGGCACCTTAGTCCTCCTAGGGGTATTGTTAAGAGATTCTTTTAGATTTTGTTTCGAGATCCGAAGATTTCACATTGGCCCCGAAAAACAACAACAGGTCTAAGACAACAGTAAGGGTGTCTTTGTCCTCCATAGAATATTTGGACATTTTTTCATTTTCATAATCCTCACAACATCTCCAGACTTCCCAAGTACACACATCATATCTTTTTGTTGCATAATTTCATCATTTTCATCTTTCATTTAGCTTGCATAGCTAAGTTTTGTACGTTGAATGCTTATTTGTCTTTCCAAGAATCTGGTTTGTGGTGAACCCCTTAAATGCCTAAAAGAGCACCCCACTTCCTAAGTCCTCCTAATTGAGAATTGACTCACCTTGCGAGGTTGATGGTCAATCCAACTAAGGTTCTAGGGACATCTTTGAATGATTGGTGTGAAAATGGACTGACATTGCATTCTCTCATATTTTCACCTTAATTAGCTGGAATAGATACCACTTTGGTATTGTGTTCTAGGATAAAACAGAGGCTCATGAAGATTTGGATTCTATTTCTCATTAGATTCGGGATGAAGGTCTCACTGATTATTTGAGTAGGTTGGAAGCCTTAGTAGTGAAGGATGTGGAGGAATGAGAAATTCTTGAGGAAACCTTTTGGAAGTAGAAGTATCACATTGATTGGCTCCAGGAAGGTGATAGGAATACCTCTTTTTTTAATAATTCAATAAAGGATAGAAAGAAGGGAAACATTATTTCCTCTCTCATGTCTCACTTGAAGGGGGGCATCTTTATTCTACTTCTGAGATTTATAAAGAGGTAATTTGGTTTATTTTTGTATTTTTTTATGAAGCCTCTCCTCTTTCCAATGTCAAGGAGGCTATAATTTTAGCTTGCATCCCTTCTTTAGTGATGAGTTATATGAGCGAGTCTCCTATCAAACCAATCTCCCTGGTTGAGCTGGAAAATATAATGTTTCAAATGAAGAAAGGAAAGGGTCCTGATCTTGATGGGTTTCCCATAGAGTTCTTTCAAGAGTATTGGGAGGTTATTAAGCTTGATCTTGTTGAGGTTGTTCAAGAGTCTCAATATAACAAATAGATGCTAAGAGAAATGAATGCTACCTTTTTGGTTCTTATTTCAAAGTGGGAGGGTGCTAACTCTCTAGATCTCTTTCGAATAATTTCGTTGGGCAATGTGGTGTATAGAGTAATTACCAAGTTGATTGTTGAATGTCTTAAGCTATGGTTGATCAGGTTGATTTCCTAAGGAGTTGGGGGGTTTTGTGTCTAGCAGGAAGATTCTTGATGGCATAGTGGATACTACTGAGATTGTGCAGTCTATGGCTTCTTCAAGGGATAAAGCTATGTTTATTAAGTTAGACATGTCCAAAGCATATGACTGGGTCAAATGGTATTTTATATCCAAAATTTTGAGACGTTTTGGTTTGATAGCACCTGGATTGAGTGGGTTATGACTTGTGTCACTTCCTCTTCCTTCTTTATGTTAGTCAATGGGGAGCCTTTAAAGCTCTTTGAGGCATCTAGAGGTTCGATCCCCATATTTATTCTAATTGCTAAGGTGCTTGGGAGATTCTTGAGATCTTGTGTGGAGCTTGGTCTCATTTAGGGTTGGTGTTGGGGCAATAATTTACCCCCCCAATCTCACATATAGTTTTTGGATGACATGGATTTGATGGGCTTAGCTAGGGTTGATGAAGTAGTTAACTTGAGGAAGGCCCTATATTGTTATCTAATTTCTTCGAGGTAGAGCATTAATGAGGGTAAGTCCTCAATTTATTTCTTTAATACTCCTAATATTATTCACTAGTAAATTGCTAGGATTCTTAGGTTCCAGATTGGTTCACTCCCCTTTATGTATCTTGCTATTCGTATAGAGTTGTGTACATGCTTCCTAAGGTGTTTTGGTAGGATATTATTGAGAAATTTCTTAAGAAGTTCAATCACTGGACTTGTAGGTGGCTCTCCACTGCTGCTAGAGTTACTCTTTTGAGTTTTGTGATAAAAGCTCTCCCATTATACAGGTGTTTTATGCTTTTGGCCCCAACCAACTTTGTTAATGATTTTGATCATCTTTACCACCGATTTCTTTGGTCAGGGAATCTTCTCTCGAGGAAGTGGAGCCTGGTTCAATGGGAAGATGTGTGTTGTCCATAGTAGGATGGTGGTCTTGGTTTGAGGTTGGATGATTTAAATGACCAATCTTTGGTTGCCAAACTTTATTGGTGATGGTATTCTCAATAGTAGCAAACCTAGTCTAGGATCCCAACCTTAAAATATCTGGGAGTTGTTGAGTCTACGGATGTTCCTAGATATAGCCTAGAGGGTAAAGGTTGTATGGTGTGGAATATTCTTAAGAGAGGAGCTCAGCTAATCAAGAAAGGCTTGTTTAGGATTTTTAACAGAGGTTCAGATGCCCTCGTGTGGTGTGATTTTTGGGATAGGAACCCTCCTATTATGATATCACATCCTCACTAATAGGGGTTATGTAGGATTTTTATGGAGGTTGGCTGGAGTCATGTGGATGACTTCAAAACCCCTTTTGTTCTGGCATAGGCCACTTTGTTACAGTGGAAGGACCCACAAGATTGTCCTCCTAGGGGTTTGTAAAAGGATCATCGAGAGCTTTCTTGTATCTTGGCAAGAAAAATGTATAAATCTCTTTTCGAGAATGATGTTCTAGCCTGGAGTCATTATCAGAAAGATAAATTCATTGTGGCCTCAGGGTATTAGGTGTTGAATAATCAAATGTTTAGAGGAATGAAAGTCCACTGGTGGAAGCAGATTTGGAACAAATTCTCATCACCCAAGTGAAATTTATTCTCTTGGCTTGTGATGCATGGAAGATGCTTAACCTGGGAGAATCTTTGGAAACGTGGTTTCCAAGGCCCCTCTAGGTGTGTTTTGTGCGCTAATAGTGAGGAGAACATTTCTCATCTCTTTTTTTAGGAAGATTTGGCATCTCTCATGGGAGGCCTAGAAGCAACCTTGTTGGCGTGCTTCTTCTTTGGAGGACTTTTGGGCTAGGTTGGGGAAATCTCTTGCTAAGACTTATTTTCTCCATATTGCTTGGAAAATTAGCCCCAGCTTGATTATTTTTCATATCTATTTGGAGAAAAATTACATAATCTTTTTGGATAAGAAGCTTCAGGTGAGATAGGTTTGGATGAGAATTTTGGGGGTTGTTTACAAGACTGTTGCAACCAAGTGTGATTTTTTAGTCCCTAAGGTTCCTAATGAAGTGGAGATGGTTCAAAATTTGGCACTCTCTATTGGAAATATGGGGAGGCCTAGAGGTAGTCTGGGTCAGAGCGATAGAGGGAAGGTCCTAAGGGAGGGCCATTGGAGGCCTCCTCCTCTTGGGGTTTTGAAGATTAATTCTAATGGGTCCTCTAGAGGAAATATTGGCCACACTAGAAGGTAGGTATACTATTATCCATGGGTACCACTTTCCTTTTCTCAACCATATTATGAGGAATGTAAATATTAATATTTCATTTTTCTACTTTCTTCCCTAAATCAGTGTAAGGCCAAAGGGGATTTGTCACCCCTTCACTAGGGTCTAATTCAAAGGCTTTATAATCATGTCTCTACTAATACGCCCCTCCCTAACCCATCAATGGAAATTGACCCCCAAGATAATGAGGCCTTAAACAACCAACCCAACCCTTAACCTAATCCTAATCCCCATAAAATTCATGGTGAGGGTACTTCCTTAGCTAAGCCTCCCTAAAAGAAAATCCTTGGTGAACCCTCTGTGACTAAAAAGTCTTCCATTAAAGGCCTGTTAACAAAAGTGAACCTAGCCATCTCAATTGTGAAAGGAAAGAAAATTTTTGGTAACCCTTTGAGTGTTACATGAAAAAAAAAAGAATCTCTAAACTAAGAATGATTAAAATATTCACAATCAAAATCTAGGATGAGGATTAACAAGGCAATGTGGATTATTCAAGCAGCAAGAAAGGCAGAAGAAGGTCTACTAGGTTGGCAAGTCAATCTTCCAATGGTATAAAGATTTTATTTGAAGAAATTGACGATGAACCTTTGGAAGAAGAGAAGCCCTTAGGCCTTAGTAAGAAGGAAATAGTTGTGGTTCTTAGTGAGGAGCTTGAGGAAGGCTCTATTAAAAACAAAGAAGAGGATGAGGAGGAAGGTGTTGATCAAGAGGTTGTGTAGGACTCAGAGGATAGTGAGGATGAAGGAGATCATCAAATAAGAAAAGAAATAGAAGATATGGATATGAAAGCCATGAAAGATATGAATATGCAAGCCACATAGGACCATGAAAATGAAATGGAGCACGAAAATAAGTCCTTTGATTATTATAAGACTTAATTTTGTAAGCTATAGGAAAAAGCTAATAGGATGGACAAAGTGTTCAATAGCCTCACTTCCATCACACTAGAAATCATGAGAAGGGTGATATTTGGAATGGTAAATTACATGAATAAATTTAGGAAAGCGAAATGGACAAAGAATCCCTCTCAGGAAGAGGATATGAAACCGAAGGAAAAAGAAGATAAAGAGACGACTTCATGGAGTGCAGAGCTATCTAGCAGTTGAATATGGAATGGGACTTGATTTGCAGTCCCAAAAACTAGTTTGTGTTAGCTGTCTCTTTGGTTTATGGCTTGCGAGCCTTGGTCTTAGTTGGGTCTATGATCCCTTTTGTTTAATAATATATACTATTTTTTTCTATTGTATTCTAACTTTATAATGCTCTCCTGGTGATGTCTATTCATCAGTTGGTTGGCCTTTTTCTATTTTGTTTGGTGTTTGTTTGTTGTTTTGGTGTGGTTTTCTTAGTTGTTGAACTGCTGGCCATGAGGCCTAAACTTTGCTCTTTTTCTAGGTTCAAGGTCCCTCCCTTTCTTTTCTAATACAAAACATAATATTATCTTGAATGATATGGGGTATAATAATAAAACCATGATGGTTAGAAAATGGAATAGTATGATATTTATTATGCATCTTTGACTACTAACTTGATGATATTGTAGATCTATATCTTTCTTCATAATCATATAAGAAGGTATTACTTTTTTTTCCTTAATTGGATTCATTTAGAAACATTTGGAAGAAGGATAAATTATTTTTGGATTGTAAAATAAACCTTATCTTGAAATGATGTCACCTTCAATCACTATGATTACTAAGGAACTATTTTTAATATAATGATAAATGAAAAGTGGTGAGAGAATAAATGATTTGCTATTGTTTATATTCTTTGGTGTTAGTATAATATTTTTATTACTTTGAATATGTTTATCTAAAGTATGATATTGCATATGTTTACTTTTTACTTAGATAATTTATTTTAATTACATAGATAAGATAGGATAATGAGTTGCATTGTCTCCTTTCATGGGATTCTATTTTTTCCTTATTCTCGCAAATTTGGAAATATAGATACATGATCCCTTATTTATTAATTTTTGTCTTATCCTCATCCTAATAAATATAAAAACTATAAGTAAATTTATTAAAACTCTTTTTCTTCCTATTTAGTAAGCAAAGAAATCTATTGTGATCTCTTGCATTTCTCTTGGAGACTAACTCATTTTCGACATTTTGATTTCAATAATCATTTATGTTTACAATTTAATAATTATATTGTTTTAATAGATATTTGGTTACACATTTGTTTAAAGACTCTAAAATGGTTTCATATAAATTTGTGCAAAGATAGTTTTTATAATTTTTATATTTAATAAATTTAGAACAATCTAATATTCTTTACATGTAGAGTTTTTGAAAGCATAGTATGTTTTTCTCTAATATCTTGGATGATCTATAAAAATAGAAATTTTTATGTAGTGTAGGAAAAAGTATCACTTTTTCACACTGAATTTGGAAATAAATAATTAATTTAATAAAATAAGCTTAATGATGCCTTAATTTAGTGTTGTAATATGTATTTTACATATTCACTTTAAGTTTAGGGACTTAATTAAAATGGAATTAATTGTGACTTATTTTTGGTGTTGTAAGGTGTAAATTTACACTTTTACACTAATCTAGGGCTTCATTAATTAATTGAGATTAATTTTACCTTAATTGGCCCCTATAATTCAAATCCAGGCCTAATTAATTACATTTTCCAAGGGATGGAGCCTGAAATTCATAAATTTCATAACATAATGTTTAACATTGAACAATGTGTGTCCTAGGTAAGTGACCTAGGACTCATTCGCCATAGGGTGAATGGGTCATCACTTAGGCCTAGGACCTAAATTCAAACTATGTTTTGGTAGTATTTCAATTATTACAAATCTGTATTCACATGTCGGCTTGCGATATTTGAATTTTGAGAATTAATCTTAACACATATATAAATAACAGGTCATTTCACTATGTTTCACACTAGCATTTTTTTATGAAGCATCCTAGAAATTTTTCATGAGCACCTAGAGCATTCAAGTGAGCATTGATAAAGAAATTCTAAAGCATTTTAAGGCATTCAAAAGCAAAATTATTGAAGATTATTGCAGCAATCAAGATTCCATTGCCATGTCCAATATTTTTTGCATCATGTATGTTGTTTGAGCTAATATGGTGATTTAGAGTTCAAGATCTATTCAAGCATTCAAAGGAATTGTTTCAAATCAAGTTTCATGATCAAGATCCACATCCATTGAAGCCAATGCATGCAAGTTGAAAATTTGCAATCTAAGGTTTAATAAAGGTCTGTTGAGTTGTGATATTTCTTGTTCATTCATCATTGCTTCAAGCTATTTGATTTCATTAAAAAATTTAAATACTCAAACGAGATATGACCAAGGAAAATCCCCCATCATCAAAAACAACATTTTTTCTCCTCTTGTGTTCGTGGTTGTAGATTTTAGGTGGGAGAAACTTTGAAGAAAAAAATTGAAGAAAGTTGCAAAGATGTCAAAGTTGTAAGAAAAGTTGTCATTTCACATAAACTTTTCTACAACATTTATTTTTGATTTTTCGATAGTTAGAATTGGGACTCTGAGAGTGTAGAAATAATAGAAGATAAGCTAGAAAGGATTTTTGTAGAGACCTAGCCAAGACCCATTCGCCATAGGGAAAATGAGTCCTCAGTAAGCTTTAAAAAGTGAATTTTGGTGACTAGTACACATTAATTCCCCCCTTCCTTTTGATTGTTGTTTCCATAAGTTTTCAATGTAGTCTTTCATTTGTATTGTATAGTTTGCATTTTGGAGATTTTTTATGGTTTTAATATTTCTCCCCAAAGTTCTATTTGACTCATACCCCCATCCTTGCATAGAGAGGAATTTTTTTTATTCATACCTTGATTTGACTTACCTTATGGTTGTTATTCATATCATTGTTTGGATCTCATTTTCTTGAATGAAATTAGGGAAATAGGTCCTTTGTGGTGAACCCCCTTTCATAAATTTTCTACCCCAAACACACCATATTTCCTTTCGGTGAACCTAAGTTTGATCATTATATTTTCTAATTTTGGAGTCCCTTTTCACCCTAGATTTAAATATTGCATTCATTTTCATCTCTTTGCATTTAATTGAGGGGTATGTGCAAGATCATCATGGAAAAAATAGGCCCTTAAGTGGCAAAAAAATTTGAAAAATCAGAGTTAGGAAACTTGACATAAAAATTTGAATAAGTTATCTATATTATTTCAAAAATATTACATAACAATATAATTTGTAGAAAATTGAATGTAGTTTCTAAACTACTAGGTTTATTTACAAAAAATAAAATCTATTTGGTGAAATTTTGAAATTTCAATATAGTATAGTACTTAAATTTCAGGAAAAAATAAGAAGTAGGTGTCTATCTGACCACCCTAACCACATTAAAATGATAATATTTTTTTATAATATTTTAGATATAAGTAGAGGACTCATGTCTTGATGTGATGCATATTTTTTTGTAATTTTTTCCAATTAAATAATTAATTATTAAAAATTTATTACAATTTAAAAAAAAATAAAGACTCATATGTCTGACCACCTTAACTTGGTCAAAACCTCATGAAATTCATTTTTTTATTTTTTAATCTTATATTATGCGAAGCATAGAATGTGACACATGTTTTGGATTGAAAAAACGTGATACCGTTTGAAAGCTATAGATGTTTTTCAATCAGTCTATCAATCAGGACTTTAGTCGTAATTCAATAGAAAATGAATAATAATTATTTATTAAATTCAAAGTAAAGTATAATTTATATTGGTGGAAAGCTGAGAATCTCCTTTAAAACCCCTTTTCGTTTCATCAATGTTGGGTAAAAAAAAAGTCGTCAGCCACATACCCATCATATTGCCACTTTTTGGCCCATGATGATCCTGCACATACCCTGAGTCTCATTTAGGGTGTCTAGTTTGCATTCAACTTTTCATTTCATTTAAAGGTTTTAGGATTGCATATTTGCATTCTTTAAATCTAAAAAATATTAAAAAAAATAGTCATTTTACATATCATTTAAATATAATCGTATCATATCTATTTGCATTTGAAAATTGAAAGAAAATTCCATATGAAATTAGATTTTCTAGGTTTTCATTTTGTCACATTTTTCATTTGCATTCAACCTTCATTTCATAGAAAATTAAAACTATAACTTGTTGTATCAGATAAAAATTTGGAAACTACTAAAATCATCTCTAAAATATATAAAAACACTTTTCAAAACCCTAACCTAGGACCCATTCACCCTAGGGTGAATGAGTCCCTCATCAGGGTCATTTCCTGATTTTTTGGGCATTAAAACATTCATTTCTACATTTCTATTTATTGATCTGAGATCTCTATTTTTTTTTACAATTTTTTTGTTTATTCAATTTGGTCATATTTAGTTTAATTTGATAAAATTAGTGCATTGTGTTATTTCAAAATTGCATTTACATATTACATTCTAGGTTATTGCATTGCATTTTACCCTCTTTACATTTTGGGTTGATATTAAGTTTTTTAATGTTGTATGAGATTTACAACTTGGTGTCCTATTATAAATACTACTGTGGGGCGTAGTTTGATACTCATGTCATCCCGTGATACACCATTCATCATGGATCTTGGGTTTTCTAACTCATTTACTAATACTATTGATAATCAACCCCCTATGGATCATAGCCTACATACCTCATTTCTAATGACTTAATTACCTACAACGAATGTGCATGATTTTTCTCATGTCCCACACAAAATCATAAGAAGAATGGATGAAGTCCTAGAGAATTTACAAGACTTTGTGCATACTGAAAACATTGATACTAGTGTCATAACTACTTTTGATAATCTAAGGAAAATGCTTAAAAGTGAAAATGCAACACAAATTTTCTATAGCCTCGCTTGCATCCTTAACATAAACTTAAACTATCAAGAGAATAATTATATACATACCTTATTCAACTTTATTGGAACTAAACCTCTTAAGGGCCAAACCAAAATTCCCCTTGATATTGCTTTCTCACAAAATGACATAATCAAACATGCACACAATGGTCCTCTTTACATAGTTGGAAGAATCAATGACAAGCCTACCAATGGGATATTAATTGATCCCATCTGTGCAAAGAACATGATCACTAATAAATTCCTATTTGTCAATGAACTTTATCAAGATACATATGAGAGACTAAAAGCATGGATCAAAACACATAATGGTTTTTCTTTCCCTACGATTGGCTCAATAAACCTCCCTCTAAAGGTTGGCCCGAAAACATTAAATGTCTCATTCACCATCATCTCGATGTCGGATCAATTTTGTGTGAAGTTAGGCTATCCATGGCTTCACGCCATGAATGTTGTCTCATCGGTTGTGCATAAATGTTTAAAATTTCCCTTTGGTAATGAGATATTTATTTTTCACCATAGTGGATTTAATATTGTGAAGTGCCATGGGAACTTTTCATTTGATTTATTTTGGCCTAAGCCTATTGAACCTATTAGACCCCACAAAAAATTCTTTCTGAAATCCTATCAAAATTTCAAGGAAAAGTGCATAGCAGAATCATCTCTTAGAAATATGCCTCAACCCTTGATTAAGCCACCTATCCTTGAAAAAATAATGATTGAACAAAAATTCCTTCCAAATAATGAAAATAACCTATGAAAAATCCTCCTACCATTTCCTATAAGATACCACGAGACAATCACAATAATCCAATTGTGCTTCCTAAAATCAAAGAAGTTTACAAAGCTAAAGAGAAAGTGGTTGAACAACCTCCCATGGTTCCTTTTGTTCCTCTGCTAAGGGAAGAAAAGAAACATATGGTTAAACAACCCACTCCTACACAATCACAAATTAAAAACAAAATGAAAATTTAAATCGAAATGATAGAGAGCGTAGGCATAGATGTCATGTTATTGCTCATTTGTTGCAAGAAAAAGAAAAAAATTAACAAAAAATCAAAATCCAGACTTGTCTCCAACAAGGCATAATGTCTCTTTGCCCTCACAACAACATAAAAAACAACAAAATCCTATGGACATTATCATTCAACCTCCTATAATGATTAATTTAGATGACATTGATATTGCAAATATTGATGAACATGTGCATAATGAGTTGAATTCATTGTTCTCCTCTTCTATGAGCTTAAATGAGAATTCTCCTAAAAAGAGTGTTGAACTTGGTGTGTGTCCTATTTTGGCACATGATGTTGTCCCTTTGGCTAGGTGTCCACCTTCTACATAAATTGAATAATATGGTGATGTAGATGACTTGTTATAGGTTGACTCACATGTGCCTTACTATTATTTTGCATTTTTTCTTTTGAATGTTTCTTTGTGTGATTGCATGTGCATAATGTGATTACCCATATTGTTTTTCTTGATTTCTCTCTCTCTCTCTCTCTCTTTGCATTCCTCTATTTGTATATACATTCTTCTCTATGTTGTTAACATTTTATCCTTTTCATTTGTCTTGTGTTTTCCTTTTGGGGATGATGCAAGGCGTTGAGACATTTAGGTCTGTTCCATGTTGACCCAAAATCTTTTTCTTTTTTTTTGATCTTTATGTTTCATTCTTCTAGCTCTATGAGTATTTTGGGATTGGTGATGTTTTCAAGCTTTATATGAACATTGTATCAAAGATGTATTGAACTCGAATCCATAGATCTCCATTATGTATTTTTTGGGGCGACCCCTCCTTCCTTTTTCATGACATAGATTCATTTTAGAACATATGACTTGGCATAGCGCTTTCTAAGTAAGCTCTCATTTCATAGGTTTGAACATTGGACACTTTAAATAAATTTCTCATAGTAATGGTGTTAGCAACTGCTTTAAAGTGGGGGCATACATTGATAATATACAACATTCTCTTAATTGCATTTAGAAACATTATTATTGCATTGAAAATTTAAAAAAATCATTTCAATCTTGCATTCAATTGCTTGTTAGTAGTTTCTTTCATTTGCATCTATTTGCATAGTTTTATGTTTCCAAACATCAGGTCCCTAGGTAGGATAGTTGAGAAAGTTACTATCAACTCAGATCTTGTTGTTTTTCTAAAAAATCCTTTATTGGGACTAAAATTCCCTTACTGGCATCTTAGTCCCTCTCAGGGTTTTTGGTCTAGAATCCTGTCTAAGTTCTATGTTGTCTGTTCTAGTGTCTGGAATTTTTGAATTTCATCAGGAGGACCAAGATGCCCTTCCTGGTGTCTTAGTCCCTGTGTGATTTGGGGTTACAGTTTCTGGAGTCAAATAGTGTATTTTTGTGCTTTTGTTTTCTATAGTTAGTTTGTTGTTTTAGTTTGCCAATTTACTATTGTATGCATTTTCATAGTTTATGTTTACAATTGCTTGATGCTCGTTATATTTCCATATTATTTTTTGTAGATTTCATTCATTAGAAAATAAAAACATAAAACCCAAAATGTTGAACATAAAAACACATAGATGTATGGTTACTTAAGCATGTTAACACCCTTCTTCAAAGTTAGCTTAAACCTCAAGCCTTTTAGTCATGATGACCTTGATATGTTAGATGAAGCTCTTGGGGAATTCATCTCACAAGATTCGTCCACTAAGGCTTGCCCAAACAAACCTAACCAAACTGAAGTAAATGTTATCCAACCTCAACCTATTAACAAACACATGCCCTTTAGTCATGATGACTTTGACATGTTAGATGAAGCCCTTGAAGAATTCCTCTCATAAATTTCATCCATTAAAGTTTGTTCAAATACATCTAATAAAAATGAAGTAAATTTTATTCAACCTCAACTTATCCTTTATCCACCTTCTACTAAACCCCAACCTTCAGATAGACCTATCCTTATCCTTAACGCACCTAAAGAGAATGTATCATAGTAATCGAATTACAACACTATATCTCATACATAAAACACAAGGAATAATGGAAAACCTCAACCTAATCTTGTTTCACTACCATTATTGAATCCTATATTGCCTAATGCTCCGTGTTTACCATCAAACAATGGAAAGGAGTATGATCTTGTTGAACAACTTAAGAATACTCCCGCTAATATTTCCTTATGGGGTCTTATTCAAACTTCATCTAGTTACCAAACCATGATCCAAATGGCCTTGCAACAAGTTGTGGTTTATCCTAATACAAATAAAAATGATGTGGTAGCTCTAATACAAGGAATGAAGATAGTTAATATAGAAATTACCTTTCACCAACATGAGCTTCCTCCCTTGGAAATGTGAAAGAGATATGATGCATTCATGATAATAGCTAGATACCACACCAAGGGAATAAAGAGAACCCTTGTTGATAATGGTTGAGCTATGAATGTGTGCAATGTAAATCTTTTAGATAAGTTGGGAGTAGATAAATCACACATAAAACCTAATTCCCTATCAATTTGAGGATTTGAAAATATAGGAAAGCAACCGCTCAATGTAATTACCTTGCCCATTTCAATAGGAAAGGCTACCTTACAAACTTCTTTCCATGTTATGTATCATGAACTTTCATACAATCTTCTTTTAGGAAGACCATGGATTCATGAGATGCATGTGGTACCTTCAAATCTTCATCGAATCATGAAGTATGTCTATGAGAATAAGATATACCAAATTGAAATAGATACTAAGTCCGAAAGTTTCTTGCAAGTTGAAAAAGGAACTACCAGTCATCTGAAAATATTAATTCCAACATAAAAATAGAGCCTATCAAAGAGGAAACACAAGAGATGGAAATATTGTCAAAATTAGCAGATGATGATTGGGGTTCCTTGGAGTTCACACCATCATTCATGGGAGATTATGTAATCACAAGAAAAGAGGATGAAAAAAAAAAGCAACCAATTGTCTTGTCAACATAGAATTTAGGAGACAACTTACAAACATATACTCTCAAACAAGACACCAGCTACACAAGAAATTTTGATGATCGATAGACTATCAACAACCACCAAACCAGAAAGAAATGGAACAACTTTATGGGAGAGGTTATGAAATTCCAAAACAATTAGGTTACAGTGGAAAAGGATGTGGAAATAAAGAGCAAGGAATTTGTGTCCCTATAGAGCCTAACATACAAGAGATAAATACTGGTTTGGTATATTGTCCTTCTAAGATAATGCAAGCAAAGAAAACACATTCATTAAACATCAACACCATTATGTGCAAACCAAAAATTAGTCTCACTTTGAAATATCCTGAATTACTTGGTATGGAGTTACAACCACCATGTGAGTAATTTGACAATGATGAGGCCTTGAAACAAATTAATGGAGTTTATGATAAATCATCCACTCCTCATCACAATAAAAAATTCACATGTGTTATGATAAGCACCAAACAAAACAATGAAGGAAAAGAGAATAGTGAGCTAGACATGAACAATGAAGAATACAACCCTGAATTTCCAAGATCAAATGCTCTTCCTTTAGGGGATACGATAGACATAGCAATGGACATCAATGATAAAGAGAAAGTCATTAAGATAGTAAAATTCCTTGATGATGAAGAACAAGAAGATATTGCAACCTTTCTTCATGACTTTCCCGAACTTTTGGCTTGCAATTATTCAGATATACTAGGAATTGACCCTAAAATTTTAACGCAGAACATAGTCCTAGCTGAAAATGCTAAGCCCATTAGAGAGAAGATTTGAAAGATGGACCCTAAAATATCCTTGCTAGTTAAGAATAAAATTTTAAAATTCCTTCATGCTGATTTCATAAGACCTATAGATTATTCTCCTTGGATCTCAAACATTGTCGTTGTCACAAAACCAAAAAATTGTATTAGGATGTGTACAGACTTTCGTGATCTAAATAAAGCATCTTTAAAAGATGACTTATGTCTTCCTAATATTGACATGATAGTAGAATCGACTGTGGGACATGCTTTGTTGTCATTCATGGATGGATTTTTGGGTTACAATCAAAATTTCATCAACCCTCAACATCAGTACAAAATAACATTTACAATTGTTTGGGGAGCATTTTGTTGGGTTATGATGCATTTTGGATTGAAAAATGCAGATGCAACATACCAGTGAGCTATGGAACTGATATTTCATGATTACATACACATGATCCTACAATATTATGTCGATGATATTCTCGCTAAATATTTAACACGACAAGATAATGTGAATATTCTTCGAAAAATCTTTGAACGACTTTGAAAATACAACATGAGATTGAATCTTTAAAAAGTTTGTCTTTGGTGTAGATAGTTGAAAACTCTGAGGTTTCATTTTATCTCATAGCGGCATCGAGGTGGATACAAATAAAATTGATGCTATAATTAACATGCCACCTTCTAGAAATATCTCTCAATTGCACACCTTACAAGGAATAATTCAAGCTATTCGATGATTTGTAGTGTCCTTAGCAAATCAAACGTTACAATTTACACATCTTCTTAAGAAAGGAATACACTTTGACTGGAATGAGGATTGTAAATAGTATTTTGAGAGTTTGAAATATTATCTTTTCACTCCACCTATTTTGCAACCCGCTATACAAAACAAACCATTCATTCTTTACACATCATCTTTAGCCTGGATGCTCTTGCAACATTGTTCGCTCAACAAGATGACAAAGGTAAAGAGCATCTGGTTTATTACATTATTCGAATATTGATTGATTATGAGAAATGATACACAAAAATAGAAAAACAATGTTTGGATCTTGTATTCACTACTAGTAAGTGTGTCACCAAAAAGTGTATACCTTGACACTCTTCACTCATTTGGACCTTGGCCTATGATATTGGACCTTTTTTAACCCATTTTTACCCATTTTCAAGCCTTGTGACGAAGTGTTGTAAGGTGTTACAAAAAAATTTCACACTCTCCTAGGCTTGTCATCACTTAATCAATACATTATTATGCCAAAATGACCCCTTAATCCTCATACAAATCCTATCTTGGTGAGTTTTCATAAGACAATCCTGAAAAACACAAATAATAACATTTTAATTACCGAAAAACACTTAAAAATTCCCAGGTGGACTAGGTCGCTACCTTGGATGACCTAGTCCCATGTGGCTTAAAATAACATTTTAAGTTAATTTCTGTTAGGATTTAGGTCTCTAAAAACCCTAAGGTCGGTCAGTATGATGTTATTTCAAGCAAGTTAGGGTATAACTTGTATAAATAACCTCCAAAACCCTAATTTCTCATGAGGTACCCTCATTTTTCACCTCTCCTCTCAATTTCTCTCTCCCATCACTTCTTCCTCTCAAACCATCTAGGGTTTGATCCTTCCAAGTCAACCAGAAATTTTTGTTGAAGCATTCAAGGGTTGATTCCTACAACAACACAAGATCTCTCATCAAGACAAGGTTCAGGTACATTGAAGTTCATTTAAGGCATTGAAGACTTGTTGAATACCAACCCTTGCATGCAAGGTCGAATCATCCACCAAAAATCACTCTCAGGTCCGAATATCAAAGATTCAGAAGCAGGAAACTGTGAAGAACTAGGGTGAAAACCTAGGGATTCCATTTCCTCTTCAAAAACTCCAAAAATACTGAAGAGGACTAAGTCGCCAGGAATGGCAACCTAGTCCCTCTGGATAGGCCATTTTGTGATTTTTACATTTCTGGACACCCATTTGGCAGAACCCTGTTCTGACAAAGTTTCCCGACAAGAGGACTAGGTCGCTCAGCTTGGTGAGAATGTCCTTGTGAAGATTTTAGACATTCTCCAAAGGATTTCGGGGCCTTTTATCTGCAACATATCATTTCCAGGTGCACAAGTTCTTATCTTTCCCGTTTCATTTTTGTTTGCAATCATTTAGGTTATTTTGTTTACATTGTATATTGTTTAGATTTACATTTGCTTCATGTTTCATAGTTAATTAGATTCATTCTTCTACAGCATTTAGGGCATTATCACACACACTCACATTAAGCCCCTAAACCCCCTATCTTTGAATGAACACCCAAAAACAACAAAACCACTAGGTGAAAGAGAGCCATTCATCCTAAAGTTAGCTTCTACAATGAAAAACCCTAGGAGCTCATTGGGGAATCCTCTCCCTTCATGTTTCCATGTTTTTGGTGGTTCATTTTGGTGAACTCTACCTTCTTACACCTTCTTTTTTGATCTGAACTTCTTCGTCATTCTAGAGTTGGCTTGCATTGCATATTGCATTAGTAAAAGTGCATCCTAGGGTTTCAAACATTGCATTAGTGAAAATTGCATATAGGCTGCATTTTTGCATATTGGAACACTAAATCTTTCTGTAATTTCGCATTCTTCTATTAATTATACATTACCCTATACAGAAACCACTTGTACCAATCCAGAACTAAAAAATCTCAAAAAATGCATCAAGAGGACTAGGTCGCCATTCTAGGCAACCTAATCCATTTAGGGTTTTGAAAATGCCCTTTATAGAGCTGAAAACCCTATTTTTGAGCTTTTATTTTGTGCCATTACATACCTGTATCAATAGGTTGTGTTTTTGTTACATTTCTTTTATTAGAATTAGCTTAATTTAGCTCATTTTGTGCATTGTAAATTTTGCATTTTGCATTTCCAAAGTTTCATTTCTAGATCATTGATAGTGTAATCAGAAAATTGCCTTCTTTTGTAATTTGAAAATGGAATTTCCTTTACCTTGCATTTTAAATTATTTATACATATTCATCTATTCCCTTTTTCCTTTATATTGTTTATAAACTCTTTAAACATGTTAAATATTATTTCAATACATTCCCTAGTTATGAGAGTCTAGCCAATACACATGTTTATAACGGTCCTAAAAATAAATACCGCACTATCTCTCCTCTCTGTGAGGATGATGTGTTAGAATTAAATACAAACATAGGTAATCATGATGATCATAATTGTTCCCCTCTTGATACCTATCCTTCTAGTGGTGAAGATATCTTGTTGAAGGAAGGGATAATCATAGAGCATCATGGCGGTCTTGCTTGTTCTTCTCCTCATCCCCTTTGGGAAGATAGTTTAACACAAGAACATGAAATTTAAACACATTTCTAAACATTACCTTACCTAGTCTCCTTAACTACAGTGAATAATATTTCCCCTCTTTTAATATCTCTCCTCGATGCAAAGAGGATAGTTTGGTGTTTGAAGATACCTTGTCCAAGGGTCATGAGACTATTGACCCCCCCTTCCCTCATGCTCCTGCCCTTTGTGGTAATCTATTTGACAATCATAGTGGATATTCTCTTGATGCATCCCTCCCTTGTGCTAAGACATGTAATGAACCCCTTCCATGCTCTCCTACTAGGGTAGATGGTATGGAACAAGTGAATGATACCTTTGAAAATCAAATATACTCCCCTCTTAACCATCCATGTCCACCCTATCCCATCATTGATCATTCCTCTATTAGTGATGCAGCCACTTTAGAAGAACCAAGCCTTGAATTCCAAGAACATGAGGCTTGTAGTCCTCCTAAAATCTCTCCTCCCAGGGTGGATATCATGATGCCAACCAAGGATAACATTGACTCTCCTCCCCAAGGAGATGTTAATATTATCCAACCTCGATTCATCCTTTCCCCACCTCCTCAACTTGAATTCACTCTCTCCCCACCTAAGCCTAATGTGTTGTAGCAATTGAGTCCCAATACCATTTCTCATACACATTACACCCGAAACAATCTGTGATCCCAACCATCAACCTCAACACCTTTACCTTCATCCCCCCGTACTCTTCCTGCTTCCCCTCACTTCAATTCCTTTCTTAGGGAGTATGACCTTGTTGATCAACTAAGGAATACTCCTGCAAAAATATCTTTATAGGACCTTATCCAAACCTCCCCTCACTATCACACTATGATGCATGAAGCCTTACAAAAAATTAATGTCCCTTATAATGCACAAACAAATGACATTGCAACTATGATACAAGGTTTGAATGTTGGCATTGTTTTCCACAAAGAGTGAGCTCCCTCCTTTGGAAGTACAAAACAAAGCTGACTCCTTCATGATCATATCTCAATACACAAGCATAGGGATCAAGAAAACTCTTGTTGATAATGTCTCCTATGTCAATGTGTGTAGTTTCAATCTCTTGGATAGGCTCCATATCGATAAATCAACCATTCAACCTTCCTCCTTGTCTATCCAAGGATTTGACAGTGTAGGTCAAAAGCCGCTTGGTGTTATCACTTTTCCTCTTACAGTTGGAGTGGCCACATTAGACACATTAATCCATGTTATGCCTAATGATGTTTCATCTAACCTTATTTTAGGCAAACCATGGATTCATGAAATGAATGGTGTGCCTTCCACACTTCATCAAAATATGAAGTATATCTACAACAACAAAGGGTACACACATGATGTTGACCATAAATATTACAGTGTCTTACATCTTGAGAAAATAAAATCCAAACCCTTCACCACTACACCAACAGAACCAGTGGAACCCGTACAACCCAAGTCCTTAGACGATGTTTTGGGATCCTTAAACTTCACCCCTCCCATCAAGGGAGAAACCAACACCAACACTAATGAATCTCCAAAGGGAAATGTAGTATTGTTAACACAAGACTTAGTTGATCCTTCAACAGCATCCACCTCAACTACTATAGTCACCAATGCAAACAATGAACCCTCACCCGATCCAAAGAAGCTGAAAAAGCTCTATGGAAAAGGTTATGAGATCATGAAGTAACTTGGCTATAGTGTACAATTTTTTGGTGCTAATGAACAAGGAAACTATAACCCTATAGAGCCTAACATGAAATCAACACATCATGGTCTTGGATTTTGTCCTTTCATCAAAATCCTCAAACCTCCACCTCACACCAACTCTATCCCTACTCACCCTTCTCACCCCACCTTTCAAATTGATCCTTTGACACCCACAAAGGACTCTTTTCTTACAACCAATGTCATCTCGCAACCTCCTCTTGATTCAAATGTTACACACTCAACCAAGAGAGTGTATAATATCTCACAATCTATAGAGCCTTGTGTAGGTATGACATCCTCTACTAAGCAAGATCCCTCCTTTTTCCCAACCAAAGGATCTCCATCTACCCTTGATCAAGAGGGAATCTTATTAAGACTCCTCTAATACCACTTGATCTCCCTTCCTCCTCACACTCGAAAGAAATGTTCCAACAAAGATTCCTTTTGTTCTTACCATCGAGTTCATGGTCATCACACTAACGAGTGTAAGGCCTTGAGTACCATACTCTGACATCTTAAGGAGATTGGAGATCTCCCTCATGTGGGGGCACCTCACTCCTCTAACTCATACAAATTCACCCTCCCTTTCATTCCCTCAATCCTTCTGACTCACTCTTTTCCTCCACTAGGTGGGGGCAAGAGGTTAGTAATCCTTCTTCCCTCGTATGTCACTTTTCATTGTCTCTTCAGACTTGACGTTAACCTTTCATGAACATATAAGAGCAATCTTGGAATATGGAGGATGTGTCTTAAGTTGACTCACATGTTACATACATCCCTTCTTCATGACGTAGCTTTTCGGAACCATATGACTCGGCATATATGGCTTTCCGAACAAGCTCTCATGCCCCTTTCCTCCTCTACTTTAAAGAAATTCCTCACAGAATGGTGTTTCATAATTCCTTTAAAGTGGGGGCATACATCACCACTCACATTTTAGTGTGCAATCTTCTTTTTCTTGAAATTCCTTCTCTTGAAAACATTACACATAATGTTGTTTAGGATTGAGACATATGCATTTTTCCTCTTTTGCATACAAGATGAGCCTTTGCCTCTCTTGCATACAAGATGAGTATATTTGCATCTTGCCTCTCTTGGTAACATTACCTATAATGTTTCCTAGGTTGAGACATTGCATGAACAAAGAAAAATCTCTTTGAAACACCATCATTTTCAAACATCAATTTCTTTTGTGGCGCCTTATCAAAGTTATCACAAGGTATAACTTTGGTATGGTTTGAGCGGGAAGCCCAACAAGTGGCATAACTTTCCCCATAGCCACCTTTCTGAGTACATACCAATCATGTGTATGTTTCTCACCTTTTGAGACTTCTCACCTCACAAACGACCTAATGTTCTATGGCCCCAGCGTGAGCACATAACTTCTTATTCTTTTCACACTAATCCTTGTCATTTCATGATCATGCATCTCTTTTTTTTGTAATACATTCACCCTTGAATGTCTTTTAGATTGATGTCGATTTAAATTAGAATCTTGAATCCTTGGGGGCTTGACCACCTCCTTCTTCTTCTTTCTTGTTCTTCTTCTTTGTCATTCTTTTTCATCTCCATCGGGCAAGTTCATCCTCTCACTAATGTGGGGGCTAAATGTGTCGCCAAAAAGTGTATACCTTGACACTTTTCACTCATTTGGACCTTGGCCTATGATCTTGGACCTTTTTCAACCCATTTTTACCCATTTCCAAGCCTTGTGATGAAGTGTTGTAAGGTGTTGCAAAACATTTCGACACTCTCCTAGGCTTGTCATCACTTAATCAATACATTATTATGCCAAAATGACCCCTTAATCCTCATACAAATCCTATATTGGTGAGTTTTCAGAAGACAATCCCAACAAACACAAATAATAACAATTTAATTACCGAAAAACACTTAAAAATGCCTAGGTGGACTAGGTCGCCACCTTGGCCGACCTAGTGCCATGTGGCTTAAAATAACATTTTAAGTTAATTTATGTCAAGATTTAGGTCTCTAAAACCCTAAGGCCGGTTAGTATGATGTTATTTCAGGAAAGTTAGGGCATAACTTGTATAAATAACCTCCAAAACCATGATTTCTCATAAGGTACCCTCATTTTCCACCTCTCCTCTAAATTTCTCTCTCTCCCATCACTTCTTCCTCTCAAGCCATCTAGGGTTTGATCCTTCCAAGTCAACCAGACATCTTTATTGAAGCATTCAAGGGATGATTGCTGCAACAACAAAAGATCTCTCATCAAGACAAGGTTTAGGTACGTTGAAGGTCATTGAAGGCATTGAAGACTTGTTGAAGACCAACCCTTGCATGCAAGGTCAAATCATCCACCAAAAATCACTCTCAGGTCCAAATATCAAAGTTTCAGAAGTGGGAAACTGTGAAGAACCAAGGTGCAAACCTAGGGATTCTATTTCCTCTTCAGAAACTCCAAACATCCTAAAGAGGACTAAGTCACCAAGAATGGTGACCTATTTCCTCTAGATAGGCCATATTGCAACTTTTACATTTTTGGACACCCATTTGGCAAAAACTTGTTTCGACAAAGTTTCCCGACAAGAGGACTAGGTCACCTAGCTTGGCGGGAATGTCCTTGTGAAGATTTCAGACATTCTCCAGAGGATTCTAGGGCCTTTCATTAGGGGAAATTTACATAAAAAATGGGCCTCCTAAGGATGTCATCATTAGCTTTTTAAGTTATCAAAAATCAACTAAAAGATGACATCAACCTGTACGGTGACATCATCCAAAATAAAAATAAAATTATTTATTCTATAAAATAAAACTTTCTAAAATCTTATGATTTAACTAATGATGGTTAATTTAACTCTACATAGCTTATTCTATCTCATTCATCTTTCTAAATATAAAATATTCTTTTTTGTTTTTTAGATTTATATTCTTAAGTTCTATTAAGTTCTATTATAGAAATTTTTATATTTTCAAAAAATATATATATATTCTTTAAGAAAAAAGCTAATGATATTCTTTAAAAAAAAACTAATTTTTATATTTAAAAAAAACTATTTTTATTCTATCTCATTCATTTTATTAAATTTTTAATATTCTTTTTTGTTTTTTAGATTTATATTCTTAAGTTCTATTATATTTTTTTATATTTTCAAATAAATATTTTTATTCTTTAAGAAAAAAGCTAATTTTTATATTTAAAAAATATAATAAAATTATTCTTTAAGAGAAAAGCTAATTTTATATTTTAAAAAAATATATTTTTATTCTATCTCATTCATCTTTCTAAATATAAAATATTCTTTTTGTTTTTTAGATTTATATTCTTAAGTTCTATTATTCTATTATAGAAATTTTTATATTTTCAAAAAAATATTTTTAATAAATCTAAATCTATAAAATCATATATATATATAGTAAAATACTAAGTAAAAAATAAAATATCTAAATTATTTTTACTTTGCCACTTTTTAAATAAAAACAAAATAATCAAGAAAAGAAAGTGAACTTGATTTTTTTAATAAATTATAATAAAAATATAAGTTACCAAACTTTTTGAATAAAAAATAAATAATGAAGAAAGTGAACTTGAGTTTTTTAATAAATTATAATAGAAATATATGTTACCACTTTTAAAAAATCATTGACTTCAGTTTTTTAAGGAATTATAATAGAAACGTGTGTCCCCACTTGACTCATGTAGTTAAGTAATTTATATTTTTTATATTTAAATAATTTGTATTATATGAGATAATTTTTGCTTTTTTAGAGTTCCTTAGGAGGCCCATCTTTTATGTAAATTCCCCCTAATGCATCTACAAAATCTCATTTCCAGGTGCACAAGTTCTTATCTTTCCCGTTTCCTTTCTATTTTCAAGCATTTAGGTTATTTTCTTTACATTGCATATAGTTTAGATTTACATTTGCTTCATGTTTCATAGTTAATTAGATTCATTCTTTTATAAAATTTAGGGCATAATCACACACACTCACATTAAGCCCCTAAACCCCCTATCTTTGAATGGACACCCAAAAACAACAAAACCACTAGGTGAAAGAGAGCCATTCATCCTAAAGTTAGCTTCTACGGTTAAAAACCCTAGGAGTTCATTGAGGAATCTTCTTTCCCTTCATGTGTCCATGTTTTTGGTGGTTCATTTTGGTGAACTTGGCCTTCTTACACCCTTTTTTTTTTATCTAAACTTCTTCCTCATCCTAGGATTGGCTTGCATTGCATACTGCATTAGTGAAAGTGCATCCTAGGGTTTCAAACATTGCATTAGTGAAAACTACATATAGGCTACATTTTTGCATATTGGAACACTAAATCTTTCTGTAATTTTGTATTTTTCTGATAATTCTACATTACCCTATACAAAAACCACCTGTATTAATCTAGAACTCCTGAAAAATCTCAAAAAACTAATTAGGAGGACTAGGTTGCCATTGTGGGCGACCTGGTCCCTTCAAGGTTCTGAAACTACTCTTTAGAGAGTTGAAAAACCTGTTTTTGAGCTTCTATTTTGTGCCATTACATACCTATATCAATAGGTTGTGTTTCTGTTACATGTATTTTATTAGAATTAGCTTAATTTAGCTCATTTTGTGCATTGTAAATTTTCAATTTTGCATTTACAAAGTTTCATTTCAAGATCACTGATAGTGTTATCAACAAATTGCCTTCTTTTGCAGTCTAAAAATGGAATTTTCTTTATCTTGCATTGTAAATTCTTTAAACATATTCATATATTCCTTTTTTCTTTATATTGTTTATAAACTCTTTAAACATGTTAAAGATTCTTTCAATACATTCCCTAGTTATGGGAGTCTAGCGAATACAGATGTTTATAATAGTCCTAAAAATAAAAACCCCACTATCTCTCCTCTCCATGAGGATGATGCATTAGAAGTAAATACAAACATAGATAATCATGATGATCATAATTGTTCCCCTCTTGATACCTCTCCTTCTAGTGACAAAGGTATCTTGTCAAAGGAAGGGACAATCATAGAGCATCATGATGGTCCTGCTTTTTCTTCTCCTCATCCCCTTAGGAAATATAGTTTAACACAAGAACATGACATTATAAACATATTTATAAACACTACCTTACCTAGTCTCCTTAACTATGTTGATCAATCTTTCCCCTCTTCTAATATCTCTCCTCGATGCAAAGAGGATAGTTTGGTGTTAGAAGATACCTTTCCCAAGGGTCATGAGACTATTGAACCCCCCTTCCCTCATGCTCTTGCCCTTTGAGGTAATCTATTTTACAATCATAGTGGATCTTCTCTTGATGCCTCCCTCCCTTTTGTTGAGACATGTAATTAACCTCTTCCATGATCTCCTACTAGGGCAGATGGTATGGAACAAGCGAATGAGACCTTTAAAAATAAAATAGACTCCCCTCTTAACCATCCCTCTCCTCCCTATCCCATCATTGATCATTCCTCTATTAGTGATGTAGTCACTTTAGAAGAACCAAGCGTTGAATGTCAAGAACATGAGGCATGTAGTCCTCCTAAAATCTCTCCTCCTAGGGTGGATATCATGATGCCAACCAAGGATAAAATTGACTCTCCTCCCCAAGGAGATGTTACTATTATCCAACCACAACTCATCCTTTCCCCACCTTCTCAACCCAAATTCACTCTCTCACCACCTAAGCCTGATGTGTTGCAGCAATTGAGTCCCAATACCATTGCTCATACACATTACACCCGAAACAATCCACTATCCCAACCATCAACCTCAAAACCTTTACCTTCATCCCCTCCTATTCTTTCCTGTTTCTGCTCACTTCAATTCTTTTCTTAAGGAGTATGACCTTATTGATCAACTAAGGAATACTCCCACAAACATATATTTATGGGACCTTATCCAAACCTCCCCTCACTATCACATCATGATGCATGAAACCTTACAACAAATTCTTGTCCCTTCTAATGTAAAAACAAATTACATTGCAACTATGATCCAAGGCTTAAATGCTGACATTGTTTTCCACCAAAGTGAGCTCCCTCCTTTGGAACTGCAAAAATAAAGCTGACTCCTTCATGATCATATCTCAATATGCAAGCATAGGGATCAAATGAACCCTTATTGATAATTCCTCCGTTGTCAATTTAATGCAGATGCAATGACAAGTGTAGCTTTTCTTATTTCCCCTCAAGATCCTTCGAAAGACTTCACTTCCATTGTTCTTACAATCATCAAACCTTCAATTAGCGATAGGGAAGATGAAGTGTTTTCAACAATAATTAAAAAATATAGTGAATTGTATGGTATGATATTCAATTCTTTGAAAGACGGTACCTTTCCTGAGCCAACAAATAAAAACACTCGCTCTCATCTTCGAAAATTTGCATCTTGATATATCATCCTAGCAGACATCTTATATAAACAATCCTTTGATGACCTCTTGCTTAGATGTCTCAAACAAACCAAAATCCCTATAGCACTTGAACAAGCTCATGGAGGTTCTTGTGGGGGGAATTTCAGAGGAAGATCATTAGTTCAAAAGTTAATATGCATAGGATATATTATTGGAACTTAATTCACGCTCTTGCCTCTGAGCTTCATGCACAAAATCCTATTTGGTCATTCTCAATGTGGGGTTTTGATATTATTGGAAAAATATCTCCACCCTCATCCATAGGACATACATTTATATTCACAACAACAAATTATTTCACAAAATGGGTAGAAGCTATCCCTTTATGTTCAACAACAACTGATGTAATATGTCATTTCATATTGGAACACATTATTGCTCACTTTGGAGTTCCTTCCACATTAGTTTTGGACAATGGAACACCATTTAAGAATAATGATGTGAAGAATTTTTTGGAAACATTTAATATACAAAATCTATTTTCCATGCCTTACTACCCACAATCTAATAGACAAGTCGAATCAACTAATAAAAATTTGGAGAAAATCTTAAGAAAGATAGTAAAAAAATAGGAAACACACCTTATAACCTTGTTTATGGTGTTGAGACAACTATGCCCCTGGAGTTAGAGATTCCTTCTTTAAGGATCGCTCTTCAAGGGATGATTGATGAAAATACTTATAGGGAACAACGATTAAACCAACTTGAAATGTTTGATGAAAGGTGCATCAACGCCCTCAAACATCTTCAAGCCTACCATAAGAAACTACAAAGTTATAATGATCATGTCATCCCTTGGTCATTTAACAAGGGTGATTTAGTGCTATATAAAAATCAGCGAAATGTCAATGCCAACCCAATAGAAAAAGGAAAGTTTATCCCTAACTGGTTAGGACCCTATATATTTCAAGAGAGATATAGGTTCGGAGCATACCTAATAACCAATATGGATGGCACACCTCTTCGAGAACCTATTAATGTCGTGCATTTGTGTCGGTATTATTCCTAGCCTTTTCTGAATGGTGTGAGTGTTAAAGATCGGCATTGTTAGAGTTAATGGATAATATGTCATTATCTCTCATGTTTGCTTCATTCTTGACACATGGCTCTTTGTGTCTTGAATTCTGGGGTAGTGGGCCCAACATGGTTTTGGATTCTTACTTGAGGTATCATGTTATTCAGACCCTAAGGTGTATGTTGTGTTACATTAGATCCTTACTCATACTAAATCATAAGTGCATTTAATTTAGCATGAAATATTGCATCATATAAGAAAACTTAAAGAAAAGACAAGTTAGATCATGGAGAAATTTATTGAATAGTCTAATATAAATTATGTAATAAATCACATGGCCATCTAAAACATAAATATAAAATTTGGACATGCTCATATATATATGTCAAAAAAATTTAATACAATGTCACTATGGCCTATGGCTGCTAGATTCATCCAGATGTGGTGTTCGTGCCCGTCGGGATACATTGGTGTGTGACCTAGATTTTCTCATGTTGGTCATCTACTACATAGTTCATAGTGACCCACATAGCTCATCCTCGTGTATCAGTGCCTCCACTCGCTCTCACTCAATGCAGTCTATATCAGTCTGGATCCTCACAACTCCTCTTTGAATCCACTCGACCTCTTACTGCAAGATAGCTTCTTTGTTAGATCTCCGAGCTGGTCGAGCCTCCTCTAACTCCACTTCCATTGTTGATACCTAATCTTTAGCGTGCTTAGTGCATTGGGATACACAAACATATGCTCCCTTGAGCCTCACATAAGGCTCGAACAAGTCCATGTGCTCCACTACAAATGGTGGGAGCACGAACTTTGTGGGTGTAGCCTCATTCATAGGAAGGGGTGGCACTATCGCTCCAACCACACGTCAAAATAGGTCCTCAGACTCTATCACGGGCCCTACAAGATAAAAATCATAACAATAATCAGTATCCATCATCATAATATATCCATATATAAGTATGATATACATAAAGACATAAATCATAACAATAAATATCATCACCTGGGTCTATAGCATGATTCGTAGGAATCTCATGTGCCCCACTGCTCTCCCCATGCTCTTGGACACTGGCACATGTAGACTGTGGCCTCGTAACTCACGTGGGAACTGTATCTCTCCACTTGGGACTAGGAGGACTAGCCTCATTTCTATTGTTGTCCTTGCTCATGGGTTGGCTCTACTCATCCTCTGTCCCCTCGTCATCCTCATCATCCCCCTCTCCCTCGTAATTGTTGTCCTCCTCTATCCCCTCCTCATCCTCATGTAGGAATAGATCCACTAGATCTACCCTCCTGGTTGACTCACTGTCCTCCTCCCCTAAATTTGGAAAAGGCCTTGTGAAGCCCACAAGATAATCCATAGGAAAGATGGATCCTAATCATATCGCCTCCCACCACTCGTCATACTCATGTGTTGTGCCTCTTACCCTCTAATTTTAATCACGCATTTTTTCTTCCTTAATGATCATGAAATAACTTCCATCTTGTGCCTCCGCATGGTTCGAATTCGCGGTCCTCGTAAGTTTTGAAACCTTTGTTGCTGACCTCTCTGCTCTTCTAACCAAGTCATGGATTTCACTAGTTTCATAACTGCCTGACTACCTGACCCATCTCTCTCTCCCACTTCTGCCTTGCCCAAAGGTGTTTTAAGTGATCGATATGTCATAAGTTTTTGAAACCATAAAACCTCTGATGTATGGTTCATAGTTAAATTTTCTGACGACTCTGCAACTCTACAATAGATTTCTGGATTTTCCAAATGCCACTAGCACATTTAATTATTTGTACAGTGTATCATGGGAACATCTTTTTAGGAGTTTTTGAAATGAAAAATCAATCTCGGGACTCTCTTCCCAAGAAATAAAATCCATGATGCATTAATTAGCCTCTTAAATGAAAAACATAACAAAGGTGGTGGCATGTTATCAACAGGTTAAAATTAATCATTATCTATGGGTGTAATAACTGAGCCTATTTACAGAGAAAGGTGGGAGTACTTCTAAAGATTGATTTTTTCATCAACTTAGGCATTTTCCAAAATGGGACTTCCTGTAGATGGTGAAATTTGGGATGGAGATCCTATCTCTATCATGCATCTTGATGTGAATTGGCCCGAAGAAGAACAGGTTGATATTATCTCTCAATTACGCATAGTTTCCTAGAAGGAGAAGACTAGCTATGCCCAATATCGTGAGGTAATATTCATGCTAGAGGAGGAAGAAGCATGTGCTGAGCTGCACAACCTCTTTATGGAAATGCAACTGGGGCAGAGAATGCTCCTCCACCGAGAGTAGTTTTATTTTTCTAGTTTTGCATGCATGGAATATTTTTGTAATTAGTAGTGGTAACCAAAATTTTGGTGTAACATAACTATTTCCGTTTCATAGTCACTTTTTCGATATCGATCATTTTCAATGACTGTTATGAATAGTTACATTTGAGTTCATATGCATCTTATAAAGAGTATGACCTTTTATCATGAGAGGGTATTCAGGAAATAGGAGAATTAGCTTAGTTTTATTTTAACTCAGTCTTGTTTTGCAGAGATGTTGAGTCTGTGAACTCATATTGTTGACAATGAATAAATAAAGAGAACATCGTTGAATCTTTGAATTTATAATTTTTTTCCTTTGATTAAATGAATTTTGTTCCATAGTAATTATCCTTCAACATTGGTTTTCTATACTAGATTGTGTATGTACTTAATTCTGAAGCTTTGAATTTGGGTTATATCATCTATTGAAAGGGTTTTATGTTTTCTCTTTTCCTGAGTATTATTCATGGATACAAAATATGTTAACTTTGTGTCATTTGTCCGTATTCATTTATTTTTGAATTCATCTTCTGCATCTACTTTCATGGTTATGGGTGGGTGTTAGTTTCCTTTCTGCTTTCTGGTGAAAAGCATACCCTATATTTTCATTCATTGCATATCTTAAGAGCGATTTGTACCTCTAAAATTCAAAGGAAAGTTGTCAATCCAATGGCAACTTCTCCAGCTATTAGTGTTGTTTTTTCATCATTCTGAGCATCTTGAGTCATTTTCTATATCTATTTTTAGAGGAAAAATCTATCAACTAATAGTGTCGACGTGATCTATGTCATAGATTGGGGGCATGTCAGTATCCTCCTCCTCTATGTTACTAAGGACGACGTCATCTATTGTCAATTGTTTAAGATCTCCAAGTCTATAGGCACTCTATACTAACCATCTATATGAATCCCGTAGCCATGGTATCCTCTATATCTATCCAAACTGCCTCATGACACGATCATAGTAGAAAGGTCTCAGTACATGATTGCCCCATCCGAATAGTAGCCTATCTCTCTACATCCATCTTAGCCGTCATATTGTGTTTGGCTAGAATATCTCCATGAGCTAGGGTCTCTCCTTGCTCAGTCTATCAAATCTCACCCTCTAGAATAGCACATCACCATGCTACCATGCCTATCTCAGAGGATAGGTGAGAACCTACGGATACCCCACTATTGTGGCAATCAAAAATCCTATAGGTCAAGTACAAGTGATATTATCTAGGATCCATGTCTGCAATAGGGTACATTGTAGCATGCTATGCATCTCTCCACAGGTGAATCAAACCCAATCATAGTATAAGTGTGCTAATATGCTCCAACCCTAGGCGAAGACCACTCGGTAGTGATCCATGTGTCTAATCATGTGTACTAATCCCCCCTCTATATGTTATCCATGACCATCAGGGACTAGTGCCAATACTACTGTAAAAATCAAGATGTGTCTCACTAGTGGTGAGTGTGCACGTAGTAGCTAAGAAAGCTTGATGCACAGTCTCATGATCCTACAGCTTGAACCAGTTTGCCTAAGAAATACTTAGTTTCTACCCACATCTCCTTGAAACTCCTGCCTTGTGCTAAGAATAACCTCTCTCCTCAGATGGGAACCTACAGTATGCGGTGCAAATCCTCCAATGTGACTGTCATCTCCCCTGTCGGAAAGTGGAAGGTGCAAGTGTCTTTGTCTCATCTTTCTTCTAGTTCCATCAACATGGCATCATGTTATCACATGGCCGATGTGAGATAGGCCCAATAAAGACCCGTCTCTTGGAGGAGTTGCACGTCCTCCTCAGGTAGTTGATCGGTGAGCTCTTGAAGTTGGTTGAACATCTAGTTGGCCAGGTGTTGGCATGATGGGGGTATAGTCTACCATAAGGAAAGAAGCAAAATGTCAATTAAAACATCTTCAAAATATTAAATTTGTGCTATAATGGTCAAAAACTATGCTAAAGTTAATCTAGGACATCTTAATTAAGGGTTCTAGACACTTTATTCCCTAACTAGGACACTTTGCAACAATCTAAAAAAATGAAAGAAAAACCTTCCCTACCTTATAATTTCACTTAATTTTTTTATAAAAACATTAAAAAGTTAATTAAATCAAAGTACAACGAAGGAAAAATTGACTCACAGTGTGTTGTAGCTCACCCTGTGTGACTGCCTCCTATAGAATCTCGATCTGAGGATGGGTGGATGGGCGTCTTCTTAGCATGGTGGCTCACTCTACTCCTAGATCACTCTATTAAAGGTAAAAAGATAAAATGAATGTGATTTAATCTCTCTTTTATCTTTTTATACATGTACTTTTAGGTGATTTTTGTTCAAAGAAAACAAGTACTTTTTATTCAAATTAAGATATTTCGAGCTAACAAACTCTATTTTCGACACCATTTGTTGCGTTGGAACCATGGTTCCACTCCTGTTCTCATCAAATGTCTATCATCAAGTGGCATGGTACTTGGAAATTCCTTGTGATGAACTTTTTTCGTTCGATGTGGTTGATTTGCTACCTTGATTCCACCTCTGTAAAGAAAGAAAAATCAAGGAGGGCATACATCTACCCTCAAATTTAATTTGTTAAGAAAGTTAGGTAAGAGGATTATATTTGAGCTACTAATGAATCTATGATGTAGAATGTGGTTCCTGACTTTGTGGTTTTCCAGGTAACTACAATGGGGGCTTGATTCTCCCTAATGAATCCATATGAGTATCCTTTTACAAAGTTACTTATTGAAGTACTTTAGCTTGCATATGCACATAGTGTCATATGGGCGCTAAAGTGGGAGATAAATGTAGTGTAGTAAAATGCATACCTTGGAATTTTCACACTTAATTTAGACCTATTTTAGAATCCCCTGAATTAGTTTCCCTTTAGGTCACTTTTAATGGACCCTAAGACCCCTTTTTGTGCATCCTAAGGCATATTTCAACTTTAAACCTGAACAAAAACCCTTAAAAACCCATCAATCCTTGTAACCCACCTTTTGAACCAACAAATTAAGGCTTGTGGGACCAAGATACCACCTAGGGCGTCTTAGTCTCGGGAGCTTTATTTTTGGGAATTAAAAGCGGGAAATAAAAATATTTGAATTTATTTGACCTTTTGTCGACCTTTGAGATCCAATAATTGGGTTATTAGGTAGAGATTCCTATAAAAGTAAGATCCCCACCTCATTTTCACCAAAGTAAGCAAGAAGCAAGTAAGGAGCAAGAAATTTGAAGCAACAAGTTGAAGGAAGTTTTAGAGTCTTGGAGCAGCCTTCGATTGTGTTTTTGCAGGTTTGTCAAGCCTTTCCAAGTCAAGATATAGCATTGCCAAATATTAGTAATGGATTCCTATTGTGGATCATGAGACATTCTAGGTTGGAGATGCAACTAGCCATTTATCCAAGCCTAAGGACTTGTTTCTTGATTGATTCAATCTTGCATTATTTCTCTATTTTCTACCTAAGGAAAGTATGTTTCATGTTTGTGGCTTGTTAGGGTGATTATAGATCTCCTTTATAGATCATTTACATTTGCATCTTAGAGATCTCATTCTAACACATCTGAATAGGGTTTCTTCATATTCTAGCTTGCATAATCTTAGACACATTTAAGATTAGGGCACACACACATTTTCATTTTTAGATTTATGCTTTCTCATCAAGGCTTAATTACCAAACAAGGGGTTTGACCAAGGAAAACCTTCATAAATAATCAATCCAAATTCCTTTGTTTTGCAGGTCTTTTTACAGGTTCAGATTTGGAAACTTGGTGAAGAAGGAAGTTCAAATCTTAGGTTTTGGGATCACACTTAGAAATTCCAAAAATTTAGATCGGGACTAATACGCCACCTTGCGCATCTTAGTCCTCCCGAGCATATATTTCAGAGATTATCTTAGATCTGGTTCCGACATCCAAAGATTTTGTATTTGCCTCAAGAAAATAAATGGGAATAATATGCCATCTTGGGCATCTTAGTCCTCCAAGGCATATTTTGACAGCTTCTCCGTATTTCTAGAATCCTCACATCATCTCCAGACTTCCTAGGTACACATATTCTGACTTGGTGTTGTATATTTTTAGTATTTCCATCTCTCATTTAGCTTATTTTAGGTCATTTTTCATATCACATTTTATTTTTCAACATTTATCTTTTCCAAGCATTTTCTTTTTGGTGAACCCCTTCCTAGGTCCTCCTAATTGTGAATTGAGTCACCTTGTGAGGTTGTTAGTCAATCCAGTTAGGGTTCTTAGGACAAAATTGAATGGCCTAAATAGAATAGGAGGTAACCATCCCTTTCCCTATTTTATCTATGGTTCAGAGCCTAGGACCATAGTCACCCTATCCTGCACAAATTGTGAGTTAAAGAAGTATACCATGCTCTTGTTGTAGTTTATACATTGGCCAGATCTCAAGGTATATTTTTTTAGACACTTCTTATGTTTCCTAGCTTCCACCACATAAGCTTTCCCAAAGAGGATGGTATCATCCATAAATTTTTGTATGGCCGAAGGTTCAAGAGAAGTGTCTATTTTGATCCCCATGATAGAACCATCAACAAGAATCCTTGAAACATTCCTACTTAGCACATCAACAAGAATAATAAAGAGGTATGGTGAAATGGGGTCTCATTATCGAATACCTCTACTAACATTGAAGAAGCCATATGGAACCATATTGACTAGAATAGAGTACTTTGTAGTAGATATGCATTCAGAAATGAGGTTCACCATAGTCTGATTGAAGGCCATCATAGTTAACACTTTAATGAGGAAACTCCATAGAACCTTGTCATATGCTTTATAAATGTCTAGTTAAAAATCCATACTAGCACAATTGATTATATCCATTGAGTGAAAGATTTCATGTGTGGAAATTGCAACATCCAAAATGTGATGGCTTGGGACAATTTTTTTGGCAAGGGCTAATTATTTTATCTAGGAAAAGTTTCAAGAATTTAACCAAAATTTTAAACTATATCTTTTGTATTGTATTGCATAAGCTGATAGGTCTAAAGTCAACCATGGTCTAGGGGTCATCATTTTTAGGAATTATGGCTAGAAAGGTATGGTTCAACAATTTTAGGAGTTATCTTAACTTGAAGAAGTCCTTGGAAGAAAGGAATAGGTCCTCTCCCACAATTTCCCAATGATCTTGTAAGAAATCCGGAAGGAATCCATCTGAGCCAAGGGCTTTGAAGGCACCCATACTATAAATTGCTAGTATGACTGCCTCAAGAGTGACAACTTTGAGAATGCCAAAATTATCCAAATTAGTTAGCGAAGTAGGGACGAATTCTAGTAATAGATGATCAAGAGTAGAGTTTGGGACCTCAATAGGCTTAGATAAGGCATTTTGAAAATATCCAGGGGCCAACTGGCTAATCTAAGTCATATTTTTGGCTTCAAATTCTAATCATCCTTTAAATTTTTAATTTGGTTCCTTTTCGTGTGCTTGAGAACCAAGATGTGGAAGAAGGAAGTGTTGTGGTCTCCTTCTTTCAACCATTGAATTCAGGATTTTTATTTCCATAATATTTCTTATTTTTCAACACTTTGTCCCATTCTATGCAGTACTCTTTCTCTTTTTGACAATTTTGTTCACAAATTTTCTCCTTTTCCATCCTTTTTTGGGTCTCTTTAAGTTTATCAAAAATCTCACATTTCTATTGGAAAACATCCCCAAACACCCACTTATTCCAGCTTTTTACCATTTTTTTATATTCTTGAGTTTTTGAAAGAAAATAAACATGGGGGAGCCATGGATAGGTATTTCCACTAGCCAACAATTTTATTCCTAAAGTCCAAGTAAGAGATCCACCTTATCTCAAATTTAAAGGGGAAAGGACCAATAGTAGAATGCTCATTCATGATAAGGAACAAAGGATTATGATGAGAGAAAGTCGAGAGAAGTGCCAACAAGTTGGAGCAAAGTAAAGTAGCCCAACTAGGGGAGAATAGAAATATGTCAAGTCTTACCTAGATTAGGTTATTTCCCATTTGCATATTGGTCTAGGTATAGTTTTGACCTTATAGGTCTATATCCACAAGAGTAGTAGTACTTAATAAATCATCCAATTTTTTCATATTGTAAGAATAGTCCACCAAGCCCCCACACTTTTTAGAAGGATATAAGGAAGATTTGAGGTCTCCTACCACTAACTAGTGATCCTCTTTGTTGTTCAAGATCCAATCTAAAATTTATAGAAAAATAGATTTTCTAGCATTCCTAACATTGGGGGCATAAATATTGATAAGCATCCAAGTTGACCCAGATTGGGTGAACTAAACACCCAAGCAACTCCTATTTTGAAATAGCTCATCCCCTCAGAGTCTATTAGGATTCCACATAATTTCCAAGCCTCACAAGGCCCCATCCACATCACTGAAAGTGAGCATTGGGCCAAATATTCTTTAGCAATGAGATCAAAATTTTATATTTCGATTTTCACTTCTTGTAGTAATAGAATGCCAAGCTTATGCTCCCAAACATATTTTTTTAGAGCCAATTGTTTATAAGGGATTTTTAGCCCTCAAATTCTAGGATAGTACTTTCATTTTGACATTTTCTTTGAGGATGCTTCCAACATCCTCTACTTTCCAATAGCTATCTCTTTGCTTATATCTATATTTTTGGTTTGTCTCTAGCTAGGTCTGCCTAGTTTGGTTTCAACACCAACATTCGCCTTCCTTTGCTTTCACTTCTTATTTGGGGTTGACCATCCCTTCTCATCCATGTTTTGGTTGTGTCTCTGGGATTTGTCGGTAATTTTTGTCACACCAGACCCAAATCTATCTCCCTCTAAAACAAATTTAGGTATTTCACCTTCTTCCATCTCTTTATCATGGTTAGCTAGGGGGTAAGTTTGGTCACCCAATATTTCAACCATCAACACATCAACAACAATTGGGTCACACGGTAAGGTTTTCAGTGGGGAGTCTAGGATTTTTAAAATCTCATATTTGAACAGATAGTTGGTTGTGATTTCATCCATTGGGAGATTTTTCATGCTAGGTTTGATTATAACAGAGGACTTACAGTTAGAAATAAGGTGCCCAGGTTTGGTACATTTTTGTCAGTACACTATAGCATTTTCATAGCACACTTCTTGGTTCCATGAACCCAACTTAGAGCTCAATGTCACTAAGGTGGGTAAAGTCTTATTAATATCAATATTAACATAGAAACACATGAAAACTAACCTTGATTTTATTCTAGTGATGATATGCAAAGTAATTTAGTGACCTATAGAATCCCCAATACAATAGAATACTGACTCATCCCAGTATTCCAAAGGCAGACTTAGTAGGCAAAGCCAAATAGGAGCTGATTTGTTAAGGTTGATAGCTAGATCAAAACTAGGCTTCCAATAGAAAATGAATAGGATATTCTTCCCATAAACCCAAGGTCCTGAAGATAGGATAAAGATAAAATCATCAACAACTATAAATTTGAAGAGAAACATCCCACTCGCCATAGCACAAACTTCAACACTACCCTTTAGAAGTCATTTATCCATAGTCCATCTTCTAACCATATCAACAGTGGGATGAAAATAAAATAATTTTCCCATAGTAGAGTTTTACATTGGGTGTGTGCAGGATCATCATGGAAAAAACAAGCCCTTAAGTGGCAATGAAAATTAAAAAAATCAGAGTTAGGCAACTTGACATAAAAATTTGAATAAGTTATCTATATTGTTTCAAAAATATGTAAGAATAAAATTTGTAGCAAATTGAATGTAGTTTCTAAACTACTAGGTTTATTTAAAAACAAAAAAAATCTATTTGGTGAGAATTTGAAATTTCAATGTAGTAGTACTTAAATTTCAGGGAAAAATTAAGAAGTAGGTGTCTTCCTAACCACTCTAACCACTATAAAATGATAATACTTTTTAATAAGGATTTTAGATATAAGTAGAGGCCTCATGTCCCAATGTGATGCATATTTTTTTGTAATTTGTTTCCAAGTAAATAATTAATTATGAATTTGTTATTACAACTTTTAAAAAATATAAAAACTCGTACGTTTGACCACCTTAACTTGGTCAAAACTTCATGAAATTCAATTTTTCTTTTTTTTAATCTTATAGTAAGAAAATCATAGAATGAGACGCATGTTTTGGATTCAAAAATTGTGATACCGTTTGAAAGATTAGATCTTTTTCAATCAGCCTATCAATCGAGACTTTAGTCGTAATTCAAATAGAAAATGAATAATAATTATTTATTAAACTCAAAGTAAAGCATAATTTATATTGGTGGAAAGATGAGAATATCCTTTAAAAATATTTTTCTTTTCATCAATTTTCAGTAAAAAAAAGGTCATCAGCCACATGGGTCACCATATCATTTACATATTGCCACTTTTTGGCCCATCATGATCCTGCACATACCCCATTGAGGAAACTATGTTATCAATAGTGAAGTCTAGGAGTGAGATTTAAGTACAAAATATGTAGTTCACAATCTCAAGCCAAGGATGAGACTTATCTGAAATAGGAATTTTGATGAATTGAGCAAGATGTTCTTCCAACCTTTGGATTCTAGGAGGATAGGAGTCACAAGCACATCTATAGAATAATGAGAGGGAGGGTCCCCTGAGGAAGGCGGGGAAGCATGTGCGAAGTTCAACATGTGATCAGTAGGGGACAAGGGAGGGTGACTGTGGGGTACCCCCAAGGTGGCTTCCACCATGCACGTAGGAAAATCAAACTAGCAAAGCAGGAAAGCAGAGTGGGAACAAATTTAGGGTTTTCCCATGTTAAAAAAAAAAGCTATGTTATACAGTAAACCTATGTCTAAATTTTAACTGGTTTAACTTCAAAATTAATTAAAAAGATATTCAATTAAATACTATGAAACCAAATGAAGGAGCTAGATATCATAGTTACAAATATAAATTCAAAAAATTAGAATTTTATCCTTCATAGAAAAAAATTTATTTGTTATATAGTAAAAATCACTCTTTAGATATGTTGTTTACAATTAAAAACTAGTTATCAAAGGAGATGGAAAAAAAAAAACAATTTGATTCTATTTTTTTGCAAAATACATACTTAGAATCTACAAAAAAAAAATTCACAAATAACTAGTTTGCACCATCTTCAAATTCTTCATGGTTTAGCAGCTATTGGCTTCTGAAAGTGAAGATTTAGTTAAAAAAGTTCAGTTCAACGTCAAGTTTGGCCAAAAAGTGTAACCCACTATTGTGGGATCACCCACTCATTTTCATCAATATGAGTGATTTCATTCTCATTTGCATTCATACAATATATTTCATTATTATTTTGTTTTTGTAGTTTTTGAAAACTAAAATTATTGATTTCATCAATGTCTTATCCAACTTCATCTAAATAACTAAGATTAATATTATAAAGACTTGGGTTTGAAGACATACCTAGATAAATTGTTTGAATAGGTGGATTTTCCATATCATTGAGAGGTGTATTTTAAGACATACCCAAAGTTGTTTGGATGGGTGCTATTTCCATATCATTCAAAGTTGAAGTTGAAGGCATAGTTGGGTTTGTCTCCATAATTACATTTTCTTCCATATTCGCCATCTCCACATTTCCATAATCTACATTCATCTCACCCTTCATGGTTTCCTCTTGAAAATTCATGGAACTAGATGCTTCCAAATTTTTCATTTGACGAATCCTTGTTCTTCTATCCCTTTTTCTTTTTCCCTTCATTTCTCTATTTGCTTCATTTTCTTCATGTGTTATTAACTTTCTACATTTTTTTTGTCTTTACTTTGATCCCATGATTACCAAACCCTCTTGACAAAAAAAATTATTCCTAACCTATTTTCCAATTGCTACCTCCAAATTTTGAAATAAAACTATATAATATAGAGATCCTTTCTTCTATAAACTTTGAAGTACAACAAAATATGAATACATCTAAAATCTCTATTTTCTCAAATCTTCTTGTGAAATTCCTTGTACTTGATTCTACTTCAAAATATTCAACTTGCAATTGTATCCTTCAAAAAATTGAATAGAATATGACCTATTAAGAGATTGTACAAGACAAGATTGAAATAAAAATTGTAAAAAATGGCGTTGTTGGTCCGTACTACAAAAAAGGAATGTTGCAAAAAAAATGATGTGTCAATTTTTCCAAATTGGGAAAAATGGATATATACAAAATGCATACCCATTATAATAGGGCACCCATTCTATTTTTAGAATGGGTACCCATTATAATATGGGTACCCATTCTATTTTTAGAATGGGTACCCATTATATAACATGTATTCGTTCTAATTTTTAGAATGGGTGCCCGTTATATAATGCATACTTGTTCTAATTTTTAGAATGGGTACCCATTATATAATGTGTACCAATTCCTATTTTCAAAAAGGTAAATTAATAATGAGTACCATTTATATAATGGGTACCTATTTATATTTAAGAATGCATACACGTTTTATTTAATGGGGACGTTTTTTTTTAAGTTTGAATTGCCAAAGCACTTGTTTCTTTGGTTTTAGGCTCGGGAAATGTTTGGAAACCCGACCATTAGCCTTTTACCTACAACTAAAAAGCTAAAGTGGATTCATGAGAAATGCCCAACTTTGGCAATATAGCTTATGGAATGTTTTCTTAATTAATCTATGAAATTAAAACCCATTATAGATCACAAAGTATAGTTTCCAAATATATAATTTTTTTAAAGATTGGATTATGTTTTCTATTTTCTAATTAATTTATAAGAAAAGTGCTCTATAAACCTAAAATATCAGGGTTTTTTCTCTTTTAATAACCCTTTTTTGGTTTATTTTTTGCAAAAAAATTATATAACATCAATGTTCAGTTAATTCTCTACATAATAAAAAAAAAATAAAAATGTTTAGTTTAGTTCCAATTATGTTGTCCGTACATGTTGATCTTTAAAAACAATAACTATAGCCAACCAAAATTCAATAAAAAAAATTACAAAAAATATCCTCATCAATCTTCATTTTGTTACATTTATTTCCCAAAAAGGAATTAGAAAAATACTTTTATTTGGGTCAAAAAGTGGTGTCTGTACACATGCATGGTATGGTAAAAAAAATGTGACTTTTAAAAAGTGGTTTTTATACATGCCTATAAAAAAATAATTTCTATCATATGGGTATTTGAATAAATTACATATTTGGAAACTAGATTCAAAATACTAAATTTCATAGTATTGGCTTCTTTTAAGATTCATTGTGTAAGTGCTTCAAATTTTCAATCTAAGTGTGACAATTTCTGAAAACCAGAAAAACCACTTGCACTTTTTGAGCTTTTTGTGGACCCAACTTCTTGCATCATCCTTATTGATGTATTGTTTTTGTTGTTGGTGGTGGTTTGGTGTTGGAGGATTTATTTTTTGATTATGTGGACGTTGTAAGGTATTTGGACCACATTGAGTAGTATGCAAGTATGTCTAGATCTTTGAGGGTTAACATAGTTGGCATGAATGGATGTATTCAGAGATTGGGTAGAGGTGGTTGGGTGAGTAGATGTATATGTGGCATTAAGGTTGGGAGGGATATTGAATCTTAGTTGGTATGTATGTGGGGGAAGTTGATAGAGTGGATGTTGTGATTTTTTTGTGTAAAGATGATGGTTAGGATTAGGTTGTGACCCCAAGATGCTGCTCAAAAATTTATTAGATGATAAAGGATTATTAGGGGGTCTTCCCTTATAATTTGTGAAAGATAAAAATTAGAGGGGATTTTGATTTCTTTAGCTAAAAGTTCTATTAATATGGCATATTTGTTAAGATCAAATAATCTTTGTGTCATCTCTTGATTGTAGGGTTCTTGGGCAAAAGTTCATAATTTGGGGAATGTTCAGGTCGATCTACATATACTTCCTCATCATGAGGGTTTGGGGATTAAATAGAGGGTTTTCATTAGTGAATACATTCCTTTGAGAATCTATTACTCTTAAATAGATTGTAATATAGTGAGTGGCATGCAAGACAAGGATTCTTTTAAAGAAGTGTCTTAGGGTAAGTGATGAATGGATTAAAAGGGGGATATTAGACTTAGTCTTGGTTTGGATTGAGATTTGATTAAGGTTGAATGATGATTTTAGGCTTGGATTAATATTGGACTAAGGTTGGATGGTGATAGAGGGTTGTTTTTGAATTTAAATTGGAGGACTTGTACTTTAGGCTTGTATCAAAAATTGGATGGTGGATTTAGCAAGTATCTAAAAATATTCGGAAGTTGGAATATGATTAGGATGATAGAATGTCAGATTAAGTTTGATGATGATAATGATGGTGAAGGCTTAATGGTTAGACCTTAGGATGATATAGTTGATTAGACAAAGGATGAATACAAAATAAACTTTGTATTAAATATTAAGATCTAGATCCTTGGGGATAGGGTGATTTATGAATATATCTTTGCTTAGTTAGGATAGGGAAGTTCATAAGCAAGATTAGATAAGGTATTTTTGAAAAATTTAACTTAAGGGAGCCTAATTCTTAAGCTAAATAGTCAAAACTGAGGGGATAACCAAGAATGTTACTTAAGATAGGCAAGTTCTTAACTAACACCTAAGTTAGAGAAGGATATGTAGGGATCTAGATGAAAACCTTGACAACAATTTTGATTTGAGAGGATGTTGGGATTTGATGATTGTGTTAGAGTTTTAGGTTGTTTACTTGATTAATTTAATCATTTTGATTAATTAATTAAGTCACCTTTACTTTATTTCACTTAAGCTAAACTTGGGAATCTTTATTTTTCATTATTAAATTAGGCATGTTGTCTCGTTCATTATGATCTTGACACTTGTCACATGCTAATTTAATCTTCATCCTAGGGTTTACACTTTAGGTTTTGATCTCCTTTCTTAAGGATTGGTCTCTTTGTAATTATTCACTTCTCTGGTAATGCATCTTTTGCTTCATGTTTCTGGAGCACCATTCTTGTGTCTCCTGATCTTCTTTGGTGACAAGTTATTTTCTTGCAAGTTTCCATTGGGATCTGTGAGGTTGGATTAAATCAACTTCTACATGGTATTAGAGCTCTAGATCTATAAGATTCTTGTTCATTTTTCGTGAGATCTTGCCTGAAGCAGTTTTTTAGTGCATCCAGAATCAAATCAGACCTCTCCATTGAATCTAGAGTTGTCGGAATAGTCAAGATTGGCCTTTGTTTTGTCAATTTTGGCTTTCATTTGGCAGATCAATGAGGGTTTGAAGAAAGGGATTTTCTGCCAAATCCATAGCGTACCTACAATTTTGGAGTGTTTTGAGCCCAAACAGACCTCACCATTGCGTCTGTAGTAGCCAAAAACGTTAAGATCGATTGTGAAATCGTCGAAATCTGAGTAGTTGACCTCTAAGGCAAAACAAAATTACCTGCAAGGGATGTACGACCGCCTCCACACATTTCGAGGTAATAAAAATTCGTAAAAAAAATAATTCATTTTTTCTACAAAAAAAAAAAAATTGGGAGTTTTTTTTTCATTGTAAAAAAAGAAAAAAAAAAACTTTTTAAAACAAGCTTTTAAAAGCTTTGAAAAAAACAATTTTTTTTTGTTTTAAAAAAACTCAAAGAAAGAGCAGGTGGTACCTGCGTAGCCCTGCGTAGGCACTAGCATACCCCAAGGGTACACCCCTTATGGGGAATGGTGGGGCTGGCCCACATCCCCCCCCACCACTCATATTTTATTTTCAAAAAAATATATTAAAAAAATCTATGTAATTTTTTTTATTGTTTTCTTAAAAAAACTTTTTTTTTTTTTTTAAAGTAGAATTGTACAAATGTTGTGACGACCATATGGCCATCAATTTTAGGCTAGTGGTTTTTTTTTTATGGCCATATGGCCGTCAAATTTAATGCAACAGTCTATGTAATTGCTCTTTAAAGGCAGTTTTCTTCTGGAGGCCATAACTTTTGCCCATAGTGTCAAAATCGGGCAAATGAGATATCGACGGAAAGAGGACTCAGAGTAATTTCCAGTGGTGCTGGTATTATTTAGATATTTTTTCTCAGGTCCCTATTATTTCTAGTCAAATTCAGATAGATTCTTTTGTAGAGTGTCCTTCAGTGTTTTCAGCATAACTTTTGCATACAATGTCAAAAATGGGCAAACAAGATATAGTTGGAAAGCTAGTTCCAAGATTTTTGTAATGGTGTAGGTGGTTTCCATATTTGATTTTTTGTTTCTATATAAATCCTTCTTCTCATTTGTTGTCCTTTTTGGACCTTATGGACTAACATAGCATGTATTTTTCATTTATAAACGCACTGAAATAAAGTGTCTCAGCTTTGTATGTGTAGTATTGAGATTCTTGCACATCACTTTGTGCCTTGTTGTATATGCACTATGATATAAAGTGCCATGGGAGTTGATTTTTTCCTCTCTTTTTTTTCTTCATACCTTTCTCATGTGTGTGTGACTTTTGTTTTCACACCCTCTATATCTACTTGTACTTTCATGTTTGCACATTCAGATGTTATTTTTCTTTATCATGCACTACATTTAGGCATTTAGTTTCAGTGTACCTGTCATACCTCTCCCTTGTCAACATTATGGGGGGGTTTCTACTATTGGTGCTAATGCTTCTTTGGTTTTGCATTGGAGTGAGCTATGTATATAGTATTTGTTCCTATATACTAGGTGGATGTAGTAGCTAGTTACCCATGCATTTTGGTGAGATGGAGGACTTACCATATGGAAACTCTTGCATTCCTATTTCTAGAGGCGACCTTCCATTTTCACATGATCAGTTCTTTAGACTTTTGGTACTTTTTCCATCTGTATCTTTGAGTTCTAGGTGTTTTCCTTTGTTTTCCATCTGATTCAAGTAATGTCATTGAGGGCACTCATGCAAATTCTTGTCTTCTTGATCCTAGTCATCATTTGTTTCAAAGGAGGTTCTTCTTTTAGCATCATAATAGTCATTCTATGGCAGTGTTTGTAGCCTCTTCACTCTTCAATGGTGTTCATCCTTTGTTCCTATCTTTTGGGACAATTTCTTCTTGATTGGAGGCTTCTTCGACCTTTACTCTTGTTTGGAGGCTTCTTAGACCTTCACATGTATTTCTCTCTTTTGGAGAGGAGTTTCTCCCATGAGGTTTTCTCCTTTTTCTCCTGTTGTGAGAGATATTTTACATTTTTACATGGGTACCTCATCAGACCTTGTTTTTCGAGACCCATCTTTTCTTTCATGCATATGTCCTTAGTTTTGTAGGTTCTCCCTAAGTTCATATTAAGGAGGGGTGTTAGAGTTCTATTTTGTTTACTTGATTAATTTAATCATGTTGATTAATTAATTAAGTCACATTTACTTTATTTCACTTAAGCTAAACTTAGGAATCTTTATTTTGTATTATTAAATCAGTCATGTTGTATTGTTCATTATGATCTTGACACTTGTCACATGCTAATTTAATCTTCATCCTAGGGTTTTCACTTTAGGTTTTAATCTTCTTTCTTAAGGATATATCTCTTTGTAATTATTTACTTCTTGGGTAATGCATTTTTTGCTTCATGTTTGTAGAGCACCATTCTTGTGTCTCTTGATCTCCTTTGGTGATAGGTTATTTTCTTACAAGTGTTCATTGGGATATGTGAGGTTGGATTATCAACTTCTACAGATTCAATAAGGATTGGATGGTTTAGGATGATGGGAAAATTATTAGGGTATTTAAGATGATAAAAGGATGATTTGGGGATTGACTAGGATGACAAAGAAATGATTAAGATGATTAAGGTGACAATAATATTATTATGATGACAAAAGATCTGATAAGGGAATGATTAAAATGATTAAAGTGACAAGATGATGGAATAATAATAATGAATAATTAGGGGTTGACGTTAGGTGCCAAATAAAGTGGAGGGTGGGGTGATAAGAAATAGTGATAAGTCCAAGTAATGGGAGGGATGAGGTGTTAGTACAATAGGAATTTATGGTCTGTCTAATTTATTATGGAAAATTCCAAGCACGATGAATGGTGTAAGCTAATGGGGTTAATGATGATTGAGATATGTTTTGAGTTGCAAAATATGAAAGTCGGGTCAAGGGAACCTATGGGTCACTACTAGATGACTATATTTTTAAGGCCAAACAAAGGCACAGTTTAATAGTGGTAGTGTGTCAGAGAGCAGGAACAACTTTTCAGAGCACAATAATAGGTTTATAGGCATACTTTGGCAAATCACATGCATTGAGAGAGTGTAGGAACTGGTTTATATAATAGAGGTGGAATTCTACATTCTTATTTTTTGGAAAGAGATTGATCAACAATAAAACACATTGGCCAATGACTCAACTTTTTTTGGGTAAAAAGGCTATCCTCAACTAAAATTTGAGTTTCTCATTATTGGTTTAACACAAGAAGACACACCAAGTACTTGTTCACAAACCTAAATTATTTTAGTGGGATTATAGACTTAATATGGGCCCACCACCCAATTATGGGTTAGTACTCCTTGAGATCATGTGGAACACCCTTTGTTGCAAAAGTAGATAGCTAGAGATGTAGTGGCACAAGCCTAATGCAACAACAAGCTAACCTTTTCTTGCTCCTTAAGAAGTATCAATGTTCACCCAAAGATTTCTATCTCTACCTAAGGTAGTACATGGTGAGTAACTTCGGGCATGATACTATACCCTACACCACACTAAGCTATGGCCAAAAGGTCCTAAACTTCACAAGATTTCTAGGGAATCCTCTAAACACCTAGACGGTGTGTGAGGAATAACCATGAGCACTAGCTCATCACAAGTGTGGGTTGAGAAATTTTGTTGAGAAAGCTCAAACCAACCCTGCACTCTTAGCTTGGAGTTTCCTAGGTATCAGATCTTTGCTAAACATGATATAACTAGATTGGGATAAAAATTTCATTCTCCCCCTTTATATACCCCATCAATAGCACTTGGTTGAGGTCATTCCCTAGGGTGATGAGATCCCTAGGAAGGCCCCCTAAAGGGAAGGAAAATGCTAGGTTTTTTTTATCCTCAGGATTGCACTAAGCATGACGAGAGAGTATTGACAGTTGTTATCATTGATGTCAACACTTAAGGATATTGTAGAAGTTTTTTCAATTGATGTTAACACTAACTGTTGGTTGTCTTTGATGTCAACACTTGATGAAGATTGTTATATGTTTAAGAATGGTTGATGAGCTTGTTGTCAAGGGCTGATGAAAACACTTCATGAATTATTCGTGGTTGTCATTATTGTCTACACTTGAGAAGTGAGGAATATTGTTGGCAATGATTGTTATTGTTGAAAATCTTTAGTTTGGGCCAACATTGATATACGGTTTTTTTGTTAAATTTTATTGTTGGATTTCATGCCCTATATGATGATAATAAAAAAAAATTGAGTATAATTGTTGTGAGTAGAGTTGATTTCATAATGATATATTAAGATGATGATTATAAGTGTTTCTAATAGTAGAGATATGTTGTCGAATATCTACAGTATGTATTATGCACTCTCTCCCTATGTTCTTAATGAAGCATTTGTTTTTGAAATAAAGTTATATCCTCCACAAGTTGATTAAGTGGTTTAGTTCCTATAAGTTGTATTGAAGTCTTTTTGGGACAATACTCTTCATTTCTCCAATGTTCAAGATTTGGTCTTGCATTTTGGAATTCAATGTTAGTGTTCTATGGATATTGCACTCCTATCTTTTTAGGTCACTAGTGTTGCTGAGGAGATTTATGTGAATTACATAAGGTTGGTGGTGTTTTTGGTTGTCTAGACTATTCTAGAAAATGCTCTGCATTTTCCCATATTGATGTTTTTCTCATGTGGCTTGTTGAATGTGTTCTCAACATTTTTGTAGTGCATCAGTCCCAATTTCAAATGTTGAAGTGGTTTGCAAGTTGGTTGGTTCATGTTATATCTCATGATTAAGCATTCTATGTTTTTGGGATGAATTATTTTGTTTGTAGTGGTTTCTAGTGACGTGATAGTATGAAGAAGTTTTAGGAATTTTTTGGATTTTCATGGAACATCCCCATGTGATCCACATGTTGTTGATTGGCTACTTTGGTGTTCTATTATGTCTTGAATTGGTTGTCTAGGTTATTTATGAATATATGCTTGTCAAGGCTTGTTATTTTTCTTATGTCATGTGCTTGGGGGTCTACATTAGCAATTGAAGATATTTTATCTTAGATTTGGGTCCCAACCTATCTTGGTTAGAACTTCATTGAGTGAATTCAATTGAAAGAATGTTTTTGAGCTGACTAGTTATGTGCATCATGTTTTCATCTACATATTTCCTTGATGTCGACTTATATTGATGTGCGCCAATGTGTGAATTGTTTTGGATCACATTGGAATATGTATTAAGTTTTATTTTGGTCCTCTCTATCATCAGGATAGGACTGCATTATGCTCTAGTGGGTGACCTATTGAATCCATTATTTATTGTCTTCTTGGCTAACCTTATAAAAGTTTTGAATTGTTGCAATGGATATAAAAGCAAGATATTTTCAAATGCAACTAAGTGGAGAGGTGTACATGTGTAAAAAAGTGAGCGTGTGAAATGTATTGAATATCTAGTAGAGTTAGTGTTACATTGTGAAGGGGAAAGATTAGATGAACCTTAAAGCCTCAATCAACAAAGTATTATGTTGAAAAATATTGTAATTCTTCTATAAAATTTTATATCCTAATTTGAGACAACGAATCCTATCAGATCCTTGTATCTTTCCCCTGAAGTTGTGTTAGATTTAGTTTCATAATTCATTTGTATCTTCCTCTAAGGTGGTGTGCCTTAGTTTGCAAGTCCTTTTGGTAGTGAGCCTTTCTATTGTGAGTTAACTCTCACTATGGTTTTTCCCTCATTGAGTTTTCCACGTAAATCTAGTGTTATCATGTGCATGTGTGATCTTTGATTCATATTTGCTTTTTTTTTTTTATCTAGTTAGAAGTATAATTGCTATATATTTCATTGTTAAAGATGGTTGAAGTTGATGAATATTCAAACTATTATATCCTTGTATGTTATTATTTTTTTTAGAGACTTTGATCTAATAAAGAAGTTTGTTGTGTCCTAAAGAGTTTCTATGTTTCAAAAAGGTTTAAGTTTGTGTAGGAATTATTCACACTTCCTCTTAGTCTCTAGGTGTGTCTAATAATTGGTATCAAATCAAAGTTTCTCTAAAGAAATATTGACCACTTGAGGCAAAGATCCGAGATGGCACATGATGGTTTATATATAGGTCCTGGGTTCTATGAGACTAATTATGCTTTTTGGAAAATAAGAATGGAAGGCTACCTAAACTCTCTAGGGTTATATGTGTGACAATAATTCAAGGATGGTTATGTTGCTCTTGTTACTCCTCCAAAAGATCCAACTAAAATCAGATTATATGAATGTAATTCCAAAGAAAAGAATGCTCTCTTATGTGGATTGGTTGATTCAAAACTTTTGATGGTGATGAATTGAAGTTCTACTAAATATGTCTAGGGAAAGATTAACAACATTAATGAAGGTGATACAAAATTAAAGCAAGCCAAGATGCAAATATTTAAAAGTATATTTGAGACTTTGAGGATGATAGAGGATGAAGACATTGCAAGATATATGCTTTAGGGGTGTGAAGTTTTCTTTGGCATCACTGGAGTTGGTGGAGAAGTAAAAGAAAGTGAGATTATAAAGAATATTTTTAGGTCTCTTCCTAAAAATTACAGTCATAAAGTGTCTACTACTTAAGATTCCAAGGACTTGGATTAGTACTTAGTTGATGAAATTTTTGATACTTTCTTTGAATTGGGAGAGTTTGATTGAGATGTCCCTAAGAAGGAAGCTGCATTCAAAGCTAACAAACAGATTGAAGATGAAGCTAATCATCAAAATGATGACTTTGATGAGGTTGAAGCAAATTTTGTGAGAAAACTAAAGAAAGGCACTGGAAAATACAAAGGTAAGTTGCCTTCAAATGTTTCGATTGTCAAAGAATTGGTCACTTTACATCTAAATGTCCCTACAAAGAATCTATTGATAATAACAAAAGAGATAAGGTTAAGAGGGTCTATATTCCAAAGAGAAGTGGTTCTTCTAAAGATGAGGAGAATGATTCAAATGATGAAGCCCTCTTTAGGATCTTCAATGTTGATAACAAAAAGTGCAATGTTGGAAAATGTAAGGAGTCTAGCTGCTTGTTTGATGAAGATATGTTTTCTTATGATCCAGATCTAGAACTAATGGAACCGAAAGGTTCGGACTTCAATTCAAATGATTGGGAAATAGGTTTTGAAGGAAAACTTTGGTATTCTCTAGGTGATCCCACAATATTGGTTTACAATTTTTGGCCAAACTAGACACTAAACTGATTTTTTCTAACTAAATCTTCACTTTTGGGCACCTATAGTGGCTAAACCATGAGGAATTTGAAGATGATGAAAACTAGTGATTTGTGACATTTTTTCTGTTGATTCTAAATATATTTTCTTTAAAAAAATTGGAATCAAATTGCACTTTTTTTCCATCTCCTTCGAAAACTAGTTTTTTTCAATAAACACCACTTTTAAGGAGTGATGCTCACCATATACAACATAACTTTTTTTCCATGAAGGATAATTTTTTTTTTTTTGAATTTACATTTGTAACTATGATATCTAGCGCTTTCATTTTGTTTGATAGTGTTTTATTGAATATTTTTCCTTAATCAAGTTTCAAATTCAAACCAATTACAATTCAGACATAGGCAGACTATATACAACATTAAAAAAATTGTATGTATCGAAATTCATTTTTTTTTTGTTGGATCAAGGATTTCAATATCTAGTGCACTGATATTTTTCAAAAATAAAATTGAAAAATCTGCTATTTTTTCACATATGCAGAACAAAGAGCTTGATTTTGGGTGAAAAACCTACATTCACAAGAAATAGAAAATAGATATAATAATTAAATTAAATTTATTTAAAATTATACTTTTTGGGAAGCTTATAATAAGGACTACATACTTACAAAAAAAATAAATTAAATGAATTCATTTGATCCCCCAAAAGGTAAATCAAAAGTGATTTTTTTTCAACATTTTGATAGGTGTAAAGGAGACTCTATTATAGTTATGGCTTAAAAATAGTGGGGTTATATCCAAGGGGGGTTGATCTAACGTGGTTTGATCAAACCCTCTTCAATTGGAATCCTTAAAGTGGAAATTTTTAAGGTTAAATTATTATTTTTTCTAAAAATATGTGATTTCAGCAAAAATCATAATCTCCTAGAAATTGTAAACCAGCATTGTGGGATCACCCCTCTAGAAGACATGAATGAAGCAAGGGTATTAAATTAGAAATATAACGGATTTCTTGAAAAATATAAACAATAAACTTGCAAGCTAAAAGATAAAAGATAAAATAGGAGGCAAAGAATATGAGATTAAACTAAAGAAGGCAGTAGACATGATCTCTGAGTTAAAATTCAAGGTTGAATTAGGCAAGAAGAATGAGTATTTCTTGAATACCAAGCTCAATAAAAAATAAAATTGAATGCTTAAAGCTTGAGAATGAAGTTGTCACTCTAAGGAATGCCCTGAAAAGATAAAAATAAAAAATTGACAAAGGGGAGAAGTCTAGTCCTGAGGATAGCTCCAAATTAGATGGAAAGTCTGAGACAAAGGAGGAGAAAGTCTGCACTTAAGACTCTAAGAAGAATTCCTCTAGAGATGCAAATAATGGCAATAAAAAAGATGGATTCATCCCTGTCAAGAAACAAAAAGGTTTCATAAGTCCTCCACTTACAAGTCAACATGCTCCTACTGTAGACACTTAATTTTTTCTTGATCAATATGAAACATTCTAGATCTATTATTAACACCATTTTTATCCTAATTTCAACCTTTTCGACTATTTAATTAAATAATCATAATTTTTGAATTAAATTCATCATTTTCACTTATTAATCAAATAATCGATATTATTAGGTTGATTCACCTCTTCCATAATAATTTTCATCCAATTTTATTAAATAATGTGAATTATGTAATTAAATTCCCTAAGCCTTCTCATTTGATTAAATAATCTTAATTATTTAATTAAATATCATTAAATTATTCCCTTTTTAATTAAATGTGTTAATTGTTTAATTAAATCTTTAAATTCTCCCATCTTGCACAATTAAATAATATTCTAATTACTTAATTCAATAATTTATTTAATCCCTCCAATTTCTCCCACTTGCAAAGGAATATTCTCAGGGAATATTTCTCCAATTCAAATTCAAACTATTTCCCTCTTACATGGAAATATCTTACACATTCCTCCTAGACTTTACAAATTGTGTTTCTTGAAATCAATTTCAACCCTTGATTAATTTCATCAATCTATGTCAACTTTCAATCTCCTCAAATCCTTGATCCATGCCAATTCTACTCATCAATTTGCATCCATTGATTAATCAAATTTATCTTAGCCATTCATTCACTTAGAATTCCTATAAATAGACTCCATTTCATGAGAAATTCATCCACAAATCATTTGAGCAACCTTATATTGCTACATTTTATCTCCATTTTCATCAACTTAGAGAAATTAAAAGCATCTTTTTGGTTCAAATCTCCATTGGAGCATCCATAAAGAGCTTGTTTCAACTATGGAATTGGGAAAGGGTTGACATTCCACATCAATTCAGCACCAATCCCCTAATAGGATGAGGTTTGATGTACTAATTAGATTTCCTTTGCAAGAATTTAGTTGATATTTGATGTTTTAATGGCTTCCTATTTTAATATTTCATGAATTTCATTGGGAACACGAATTAATTAGTTTAATACTTGGTTTCATTTTTGTAATCCAATAATTTTATCTTAGTTCATGATCATGTTCACACCTACCAGGTTCAATCAATCTTTTCAAGGTTACTATATTTCTTCTAATAAATTTGGACATAAGGATGTTAATTGTGGAGGTAGAAAAGGAAGGGATGATAACATGAGTAGAATATCCTTTGTGCCTCAAAGAAACAATGCTATTTCATTTCATGGATATTGGTATGCTTGCAATAATTTTGGTCATAAAGATATTGAGTGTAGATCTAAGATAAAAAATGAAAAAAATTATTTCAAAACACAACATTGTGTGCTACAAATGAAATAAGATGGGAGATAAGGCAAACTACTGTAGAAGTGGTTTTGTAAAGCTTCCAATTCAGAGAAAAGATAAAACCTCTAATCAAAAAAGGAAGGGAAATGAAAATGGTCTAGAAGGAAGAACAAATTCAAGAAAAGGAGAAAAGGAATGATTCCACACTTGTGCACTATGCACAAGATCATAAGACAAACTAAGATAGAATGTTATATCAAGGTAAGAGTTTACCTATAGAACCTTTAAGCCCCCTAAAAAGGACAAGGTATTGAAGACTTCATCATGATAGAAGAATTGAATTATATTAGTTGATGAGAAAATATGTTGTGTATAAATGGTCCTTTACTAAATATTTCAGTGGAGGTAGAAGATATGTGGAGGTTGGTGCACTTATTTTGATTGATATCATTCCAGTTTTATGTACTATAAACAAATATAATTTTTATAAACATAAGTTTCAAAAGTATGCCAAGGCATTCTCAGTGAATAATATTTGATAGAGTCATGGAATTTTTTGTCTGCACCTCTTCGTATAAAAAGGTGTTGTCTTGTGGTCTAGAAAATAAGTTGGTCAAGATGTGAAGGTTTTGTATCAAGGTTCTCAAGTCTTTACACCTTTTGATGTAACAACTGTAAGTAATAGTGTGTGTGTGCCTTAGTAGAGTAAAATTATGACGAAGGTTTGTTGGAATGGCCTACATTCCTCAAAAAATAATGTCTTGTGCATACAGCCTTGTCGAAATGTTTAGTTATGATAAATACATGCTACTTTATTGTATTAAATGTGTTGGGGGTCTACAAGAATAGTTTTCAACTATGCTATGTAGAAGTTGACAAAAATAACTTCAAAGCCCAAGAACACTTGCATGCAAAGAGATACCTGTCGTAGGGAAGAGAATGGAGAAAAAAGAAACTGGGGGTTTGAAGCTCTGTAATATGAGAGATTTTATTAACAAAATTAATTGAAAAAATACAATGGATCAATCCTTAAAAAAGGAGATCATGAAAACCTAAAAGTAACCCTAATAGGAAGACATTTAATAATTAATATAATTATTTAATGTCACAATATGAAAACTAAAGTGAAATCTTAAGAGAGGAATAAAGGTAACTTAATTAACATAACTAAGTTAAAACCTTTATTCTAACACCCCCCTTAAGATGAGAAAGAGTGCAACTACAAACATGTGCAAGAAATCAAAGGTAACTACAATGCCATAAAAGAAAACAAGGGTCCTAGAATCTAGGCCTGATCAAGTACCTGAATAAAACCAAATCTCTATAAAGCGGATTAAAGGAGAAAACCACATGGGAAAAACCTCCTCTCCTAAAAGAGATGCAAAAAGAAAGTACAAATGGAATGTCTCAAGAGACTCTCTCAAGAACATATGTAGATATACAATCAGATACCCCCCATGAGAGAGAGTGGAGACTCTAAAGCCCCCCCAGAACGAAAGAACCCCTATGCCAATGATCAAACCAATGTGTCTCCTCAAAGGAAGAAACAGATCCAATAGTCGAAGAAGAGGAAATCCCTGGATGTGAGGTGAAAATGGAAGTCCTGGATGATTGTCACTGAAGAAATGAACTATAGCATGAGTGTCTAAGTAAAAAAATGGTGAATCAAACAACTCAAGATGATCCTATAATGGAATCTCCAATGAAGAAGGGATAATAGGTGTGTTGAATCTGTCATCTATGAGGAAAGGAATATCCTCTGATGTGGCCTCAATAACTGCACTTGATGGCTCGATGAGTGGAGCAACAATGTCAATCACAACTGAAGAGGAATCCTATTGAACAGATCTGATCTCAATAGGAGCTCGAGAGGTGTAGAAGTATCAACACTAGTCTCATAAACAGATGGAAGAACACAAAATTTTAAGTGACCAAACTTCTCCTCAGATACTACATGCTCTTTTGTAGAAAGAGAGGGATACTCCGATAGTGGAGATGGTGGACCAAAGTGTGTGAATGCATACAATCGGGAAGAATGATCAACTATCCCTGTTGCAAAAATGTTGTCAGTCTGAATGTCTTTGATGTGCATTGGTATTAGAGTGTGGACCTATTGCATGCCTATTCTTGTTTGAAGAATTTGGAGCTACAAGGGTTTGATCAGGCCTTCATAGTTTTTCAATATGATTTTATGTGGATCTGGCATACTTCACTCTTTGGGTTCACTTTAGCCCCAAACGAACCTTCTCATTGGATTCACAGCGTCCAGAAACTCCTAAATCAACTATTCATTTGTCGATTTTGGCCATAGTTGATTAGGGGGGCAAAAAAAATTTGGCTCCAAGGCCGTACGGCCTAAGGGGACAAATTTCAAGGCAAAAAATTAAAATTAAAATTAAAAAAATCATTTTTAAAAGGTTTCTACATTAAAAACCTACGCCTCCAATTCATAAGGGGGGCGCTACCCACCCACCACTCGACGGCCTCCCTTCTGCCACTGGGTCGGGCGGAGCCACCAGCCCGCCATTAGCGATGTGTGCAGCCCCCAGGGGCCTTAACATTAGCCACCAGGTCACATTAGTGACCACCGCCCAGTCACATGGCCCCTTAGCACCAGTGTCGGTCATATGAAGGACCAAGGGCCAAGCACCCAGCACCTAACTGCTAGCCCCTTGGTTGTGCACGTGACCAGGGGCCGAAGACTTTAGCCCCTAAGGGCCAGAAGGGCTTATTGGACCCTTTTTAGTTGTTTTCGCTAAATCAAGCGTAAAATGGGTGTTTTAGCTCGGATTTTCGAATGAAAATAGGCATCAAAAATCTAGTTTCGAGCCCGTTATGATGGTGTATGATTTTTTTTCAAAATTTTGCATTTTGATTTCCTTTTTTCGCAAACAAAGTCAAATGATATTTTTTCACTTTGAGGGGCATAACTTGGTCATTTTCGCTTTGTTTTTCGAAAATGAATAGGCATTGGAAAGCTCTTCTCGTTCTCTATTCAAATCCTTTGTTATTTTTTCCAAAAAAATTACCAAGTACACAAGATTAAGTCTGAAGCCTTTTTTTCTTTTTCTTGCTTTTTCATTGAAAAATCACTATTAGGGTTTGGTTTCTTGCATTGTGGGGGGAGTTTTTTTCTTGAAATCTATCATTTACTTCAGAAAACTAGAAATTATTCACATTAAACATTCATTAAACCTCTCCAAAAATGGCTGAAAACTCTTCTTCTGTTGAACTTCTCACACTTCATAACTACCATACATGGAAGGCATTCATGACTCATCTTCTCAGATCCAAGGGGTTGTGGTCCTATTTAGATATGGTTTAGCCAGTTTTGAATCTTAAGAGAGGAATAAAGGTAACTTAATTAACATAACTAAGTTAAAACCTTTACTCTAACATGCTACAAATAGTTTTGGATTCCTATCTATTCTTTAGAACATATGTTTGAGTACTTGTACCAGCTGGTGTATATACAATTTTAGTTATATAAGATTAGGTGAGCATTCTACATGTCTTAGTATGCTTCAAGAAAGATGTTTGGTTAATAGATTTTAAGCTAATCCTAAGCAATCTCATGAAATGGTAGTGAAAAGAATATTCAAATTCTTAAAAAAGAACTCTGACTTATGGTTTGAGGTATAAGAAAGATCAAACTTCTCTTCGAGTGCCTATACTGATGCTAATTGGGAAGTTTGTGTACATGACTAGAGAAGTACAAGTGGAAGTGCATTCATTTTGGAAACATATTAGTCTCTCGGTTCAATAAAAATCAAGAATCGGTGTCTTTATCCATATTAGATGTTGAATACATTGATGCAATATCTTGTTGTACCTAGGTGCTTTGGATGAAGAAAATTTTGAAGGATGTGAAGGTAGTATATGATGAACTCATTCCAATACTGTGTGATAATAGAAGTGCAAATAATATTTCCAAGAATTTGGTAATCCATTCAAGGACTAAACACATCTCTATTTAGTATCATTTTCTAAGGGAGAATGTTGTAGAGCATAGATTTAGAATGGAGTATGTGCCTACCAAGGACTATATTGTTGGCAGTTTTTGTCATTGATGTCAACAATGGTTGTTAGTTTTCTTTGATGTTAAGACTTCAAGAATATTGTTATATGTTTGGCAATGGTTGATGAGCTTGTTGTCAGTGGCTGATGACAACACTTGATGAATTTTTTTTTGTTTTCATTATTATCTATACTTGAGAAAAGAAGAAGATTGTTGGCCTTGATTCTCATTGTTGACAACATTCAGTTTGGGCCAACATTGATATATGGTGTTGCTACTGAAGTTATTGGTTGGATTTCATGCCTTGTTTGATGATAATCAAAGAAGTATTGAGAATAGTTATTTTTAGTAGAGTTGATTTCATAATTTCATATATTAACATGAGGATTAGAATTATTTCTAATACAAGAGAGATGTTGTTGAAGGTCTACAGTATATCTTATGCTCTATCCTGATGTTCTTGATGAAGCATGTGCTTTTGAAAGAAATTTTTGGCCTCTACAAGTTGCTTAAGTGTTTCTATTCCTAGAAGTTTCATTAAATTTTGTTTGGGAGAAAGCTCCATATTTCTTCATTGTTGAAGATTTGTTCTTGCAGTTTGGGATTGCTAAGGAGATTTTTATGAATTGCGGAAGGTTAGCAGTGTTGTTGGTTGTCTTTATTGGTCTGAAAAATGCTTTGCATTTATCCATATTGATGTCTTTTCTCCTGTGGATTGGTGATTGTATAGTTTCTCAATTCCAATTTTATGTCTTGAAATGGCCTCCATGTTGATTGGTTAATATTATATCTCATGATTAATCATTCTGTGTTTTTGGGATGAAGTATTGTGTTCCTATTTGGTTTATAGTGGTTTCTAGTGGCATGACAATATGAAGAAGTTTTAAGAAGTGTTTTTGGATGTTCATGGAATATCCCCATGTGTGATCCACTTGTTGTTGATTGGTTTCTTTGATGCTTCATTTTTTCTTGAGTTGGTTGTTTGGGTTATTTGTGAATATCTAACTGACAGGGCTTGTTCTTTTTCTTGAACCATGTTCTTGGGGTACTACACCAACAATTGAAGATGTTTTATGTTAGATTTGGGTCTTGACCTATCTGAGTTAGAACCTCCCTGAGTGAATTCAATTGGAAGATTTTTTTTGAATCGACTAGTTATGTACTTCATTTTTTATGTACATATTTCCTTGATGTCGACTTAGATTGACGTGCACCATTGTGTGAATTGTTTTGGATCACATTGGAAGATAGTTTGTTTTTGGTCCTCTCTATCCTCGGGATAGGACCACATTCTGTGCTAGTGGCTGACCTATTGAATTCATTGTTTATTTTCTTCCTCGTCGACCTAATTGAAGGTTTGAAGTGTTATGGTGGATATAAATGAAAGATATTTTTAGATGTAATTAAGTGGAGAGGTGTACAAGTGCAAAAAAGTGAGTGTGTGGAATTCCTTGAATATCCAACAAATTTAGTGCTACATTGTGAAGAGGAAGACCAAATGAGCCTTAAAGCCTCAGTTAGAAAAGTGTTATGTTGAAGAATATTGTAATTATTCTATAAAAAAAATTATCATGCTCTGAGATAGTGATCAAATCAAGTCCTTGTATCTTTCCCTTGAAGTTGTGTTAGATTCAGTCTTGCAAGTCCTTTGTATCTTTCTCTAAGGTAGTGTTCCTTAGTTTACAATTCCTTTAGGTAATGAGCCTTTATATTGTGAACTAACTCTCACCATGGTTTTTTCCTCATTGGATTTTGTATGTAAATATGGTTTTCTCCTGTGCATGTGTGTTCTTCTCTTCATCTTTCCTTGTTGTTGTTGTGGTTAGAAGTAGAATTTATATATCTTTTATTGCTAAAGATTGTTGAAGTTGTTGAAGATTCAAATTTCTATATCCTACTTTGTTATTGTTTGGTTTAAAGGCTTTGATCTAATAAAGAAATTTGTAGTTTGCTAAAGAGTTTCTAAGTTTTGAAAAGGTTTAATTTTTTATAAGACTAATTCACCCCCTTTTCAATCTTTGGTTGTGTCTAACAAAGAGCATACGCACAAAAATAGCATGCCTTAGGTTCTAATCTAAAACAAAAAATTAGTAGATGTAAAGATTTTTTATCTCCAAGATCACTCAAGGTGCAAGGGGAGAGCATATGTCTATGCAAACCTCCAAACATGATAAACAAAATTAATTAACCCACTACTCTAACTTTAGTGCTTAATTAGTGGAAAATCAATAATCTTAAACTAACGTCTTGCAAAACCATAAATTAGTAGTTTGGATGTTATGTATTGGACTAGCCGAAACAACTACACCACTTGTTAGTCCAAAAACTTAGCTCAAAAATTATAATTTCAAAACTAAATAGAAGCACAATTTTACTGTAAACTAAATGAAAGCAAAAAAACATAGAAATTAAAAAAAACACCTAATAGAGGTACCACCCTATAGAATATATGCATAGTAGGTTGGCTCAAAGGAACAACACGTCGGCCCAAAAATGTAGAGAGTCACTGTGTGGGTGCAAAACATAGGGGCAACTATAGGAACTAAACCACACTTCTACACAAAGCCAGAAATTGTAAAAAATGGTTATATAAATAGAAACCAACTCACAACAAGGTAAAATCAATCATAATATGATGAAGACGCATCCAAAACACAAATATTATACCTTCATTCCCTTCTCCATGGATTAAGCTCTTTAAGGATGCACCCAAATTACTTGTAGATTTTCTCAAATAATTGAAGTGTGGATTTCTCTAAAGTTAGAATTATAGCATAATATGGCTAAGGCAATTGGAATTTGTTGAAAATGGGAGGGAAGACTTCAATTAATAGAATTTTGGTAAGTGAAACAGAGGACTACGATGCATTGACTTGATCAAGGACCAAGATTGAGTGGTGTATTGGAGGTTTAGCTTTGTGACAAGTGTCACAAGAGGGAAAGGGGTGTAAGAGGGAGGTTTTCTCATAGATTTGTGAGAAGACATTGGGAACAACATGCATAAAATAATGGGATTGTGTAAGAGGTAGGTGAGATTCACACATGTGTGAGAAGAGGGTAGGATGAGTAGGTTAGGACACTTTTCACATAGTGGCAAGTTTGGGAGAGCTAGAGAGAATAAAATATTGGGAAAGAATGTTAATGATGACTAAGCTATTGGATTAAATTAATTAATCATTAATTTAAGGGGGATGGGTTAAGTTAACAAACCATGGGTTCATTAACTAGGTTAAGGTTAAAAGTTGGAGAAAGGGCTAGTGATGATTAGCATGTAGATTAAGTTAATTAATCAAGGACTTATTAAATTAACCAGGATTAAGAGGTTTAGAGGAATGTGGATAAAAGTTGACTTAATTAAATAGTACAATATTTAATGAATTGGGGAGAACCTTAAGATAATTTAATTAAATGTGTCATTTAATTAATTATAGGGTGGGGTGGAATAATTAATTAAATAATACAATATTTAATTATTTAAAGGAAGAAAGTGAGATAATTAATTAAATAAAATATTTAATTAATTATGGACTAAGATGGATTAGTTAATTGAATAATACAATATTTAATTAATTAGGATGAAATTAGGGGTGGTGGGCCTAACTCGATTGGCTAAAGCATCATGTTGCAGACAAGAGGTCACGAGGTCTAGTCTTTGCACCATCCTCATGGTATCAGAGAGCATGTCGTGTCAACACCACGAGTCACGTGAAATTTTTTTACCAGTTGTATTATAGTTTATAGGGGGACAGATACCTGACCAATTCCTATAGTCTTATATATATAAGAAGAAATTAGGATAATTAATTAAACTTTAAAATTTTAATTAATTAAGGGTGTGAGGTCATAATTGGGGTGTCTATAAGTTTTCTAAGTTTTTTTTCAAGTTATTCAACTAAAAATAAGGCAAGTTCATGGCTACTTTTAGATTTGACAAGATAGTTTTCCTTAATTTCTTCCATAGTTTTTTTATTTTGTTTAATTTTTGACTCTATATTCTTATATTTTCCTCTTTCTTATTAATTTTCAATTTATCATAGGGTAGTATTAGATTGAGGTCTATCTTTGAAGATCAATTTAACATGCCTTAGCATAAGTGCACTTGGATACACCACAAGCTCCTTATTAGAACTGAATTTTTTCTTTGAGCTATCTAGTCATACAAAGAATTTGTAGTCTAGAGACCTTGGAGTGGCTTAATCTCCTTTCAAGAGAGGAATAAAGAAAAGCTCCTTATTAGAACTGAATTTTTTCTTTGAGTTATCTAGTCATACAAAGAATTTGTAGTCTAGAGACCTTGGAGTGGCTTAATCTCCTTTCAAGAGAGGAATCAATTTCTTTATTCCTGATTTTTAGCCCTATGCATAATCAAAAGCCACATAATTGACATTAGAATGAGGGCAACCAAGATAAATGTTGAAAGACGTAGGTATATTACTAGAGGCATACTTTTCGTAAGTTAAATTTAAGAAGTTTATAGTTAAACGGCTAATCCTTTTCCTTTTCAAGAGGAGTTCCTTAGACTTCCTAAAGGCTATATTATGTGGAACCCTACCTTTAAGCTTCACAAAAAAAGTGTACATGAACATGTTTGAGTGTTTTAAGAGCTTGATGATTTAGCATCATATCATTAATTAGAAGGTTGCTTGTATTTTTTTACTTATGAAATTATTTTTCACAATAAAAATAGATACATTGCAAAAAGAAAACCATTGATAGCCAAGGTAATGAATCAATTGAAGCAATAGCTATTCTAAAACCTAACATTGTTATTACAAAGGAAAGTTATTTTGGAAGCAAAGATTCAAAAAAATACGAGTCAAGCTTGAGATGGTACCATAACTACATACTTGCACATAATCAAAAAATTTTAAAAAGTGCAACAAAAAAAAAAAAAATTCATTGACATGCACAAAAGTTAATATGATATCTAACAAATGTAAACATAAAATTTAATTAAGCATGTGCATCTTTCAATTAATCTATTTGAAATACAATTATTAAAAACAAACATTTTTCCAAAAAAATTAAATGATGTAAAAAAACCAACATATTATTAATATTTATATTAAAAAAAAAACAAATCTAGTAAATTGGATGCAAAATGTTTATTAACCAAAGTAAAACCTTTGAAATAATGGAAGTGAGAAAGCTCTGTTTCTGACTTCTATGTCATATTAACAGGTTTCATGGGGTCGATACAAAAGACTTATCATTCATAGACAACTCACAACTTTTAGTCGTTAAGCTTTTCCTCGATAATGGAGCTGCATACAGACAAAATCTTCTAGACGGCCACGTGTTCAATTAAAGAACAATTATCTGTTTTTCTTACTCTTCTATGTTTTCATAGAATTTGTTAGACTCGTTAAAATATCTACGTTAGATACAATTGATGGAAGGAAACTTCAAAGCGTGTACTAGTCTCTTTGAATAAATCTGAAGGTTATCTATAAGCATGTCCTTGTCTTGTCATATTCAATTGTATCAGATACGTTATTCTTGTGGTTCAGAATCCTTAACGTGTTGCTTCGACTGTTGGTGATGTGTCAGGCAAAGCTAGTGTTAAACACTTCGACTAGTGGTGATGTATCATGTATTGGAAAAATTCAGAAGGAATAGAAATAAGGGTCAGGGAGCTATTTTGATTGGTTAAAGCATTCTATTGCAGCAAGAAGTCCCGAGGTCTAGTCTTTTCTCATTCTCGTGGTATTGGAAATCGTGCTGCGTCAACATCACCGATCACACGAAAAAAGTTTCCTAGATGCATTGCATCGTGAGGTCTAGTCTCCCCCCGTCCTTGAGGTACTAGAGGGCGTGTCGCATCAACATCACCGATCACGTGAAAAACGTTTACCACATGCACTGCAGTTTATAGGGGATTACTCAATTCCTGGTGTTAAAAAAAAAACAAAACAAAAAAAACAAAAACAAAACTATGCTTGGTAAAATTATGTAGTCCGTATTATGTAGTCCGTATTGACTTGATGAAGACAACTATTTTCATCATCCATCCCGAGTAACATGCTAATTATATTCATCATCCATAGCTGATTTTGTTTTGCAACAAATCATATCCTTCTTCAGCTTTTTTGTTATTCCAATCATGGATCACGTAATGTGATTTGAAATGTTGATGAAAAAACCAACACAATCAAACTCAGAAATTGTATTCAAACAATAAGATGAATTGTGTAAACTTGATATTTTTAATCCATAAGGATGTCAAATAATATATATATTAGATATTCTTCATTGAAAATATTGATTTTGGTTGCGCTTTCTCAACTTTTCAATTTATGTAAGTATGAATTTTTGGTACAATCTTGCATGACCTTTATTTCCCTATCCTTTGCCTAAAAAAAATCCATTTTGAAGTACCACTATTAGATTTTAGAATAGATATTGTTCTATTGATTCATTCCATTCGAAAAATCATAGTAATGGTTGTATTTTTTAATATATTTATTGTTTATCATTTCTTTCTTACATGAGAATATTTTCACATATATGATTTTAATTTTGTAATTTGTTTATTTATTTTTATTTTTTTAGTAAGGTTTTTTGTGTGAAACCAATTATTTGACATATAATTGATATGAAAAAAAGGTTCACTTGTGAAGGTTATTTATATATAAAAAAAAAATTATTAGACAAAAGTAATTATCTTTTAATTATATTCTTCCAACTTTTAATATTTTATTTGTATTTCTTATCTAGGCTTGGTGATACTTAGACTCGCTATTAGAGTTTGTTTATCAAGATATGGGAGGTTACTTGCACCCATCATTTTTCCTTAGTAAAACTATTGGACCAATTTAATAATTTTGAATGATTTTGAAAATATTGCATTTAGAACTAAAGATTACTATGCTTTATTTATGATATTTAATGATGACCAAATTTTCATTAGATCTTTGAATGTTCTTTATGGATATAGGATTACTAAAATTAGCTATGTTTTTCTTTTGCATATACAACATCCTAGCATTATAATTTAAATATTTTATTGTCAATTTGTTAGATAATGGCTAGATAGGATTTAATTGCATGTGAATTATTATTATTTAAATGCATGTAAAATTGAAAAAACATCCAACATGAAGGTAAATAGTAGGCACACCCAAAAGGATATGCATATAAAAGACATTCCTTCCACAAAAAATTGTAAATCCTAGTAACTAATCTAAGTTTGAGGATATTGTAAATTAAAAATGTGGACTACCTTTTGTTGGAGCAACCAATATCTCTTGAAGAATCAAAAAAAAATTCAAAAACAAGAATATGCAAATGAAAACAACGATCATACCCAACATGTGTAATGTACAAAGAAGCCTTGCATATAAAGATAAGGATAAAGATGTGAGAAGGTAGGACTCTTTCAAAAGTAAAACACATGTAGGACTCTTTGGAAAAGTATATGGACACATGGTGGGTCCATATGAGCTAAGACAAAAAATGATGTCTCCCAAGTGACCTTAACAATAGTGTGAATAGGACCCTCCTAGATAAGATAAAAGCTAACTAGCTTGATAATAACTCTTTCTAAACTAACACTTTTTAGTTATTTTTTTAATTAATAAAATTTTAGATAATTAAGGTATATTTGAACATATTGATAATGTAATGTATTTATGAATAAATTATAAGCCTTGATTCTAAATCAATAGTCTAAAAATTGTATTTTAAGCTATTCAGATTAGATTATCTAATTTATGAATATAATTTCATTCTAACATTTTTTTAATTAAAGTCATTTGAATTTTTTATAAAGATTTGATGACCTAAAAAATATTTGTGTAGGTAGCAATAACTATTCTAAGACATAATTTTCTCAAGAAAAGATTTAGACACACCTAAATTACATACTTACACATTATTAAAGAGTTGAGAAAGTGCTGTCAAAAATGAAGTATAACTAATTTACATGTATAAAAGTTAGTATGATATATAAACATAAAATTTGATTGAATATGTGCATCTTTCAATTGATTTATTTGAACTACAATTATTAAGAACAATTTTTGGAAAGTTCTAAATATTAGTGACAAAGCAAGATGGTGACACCAAAACTACAAATAAATGTAAACAGTTATCTGTTTTTCTTACTTTTTTACATTTTCATAGAATTTGTTAGACTTGGTAAAATGCTTAAGTTAACTATTATTCATTGACAGAGTCAATTGATGGAATGAAACTTTAAAGCACGTAGTAGTCTCTTTGAACTAGTCTAAAGGTAACCTACCATGTCCTTGTCTTGGCATCTTCAATTGCATCAGATACGTTATTCTTGTGGTTCAAAATCCATACGCGAGCAACTGGAAATAGAAGGAGTTGAGATTATAGATAAGGCTAGGCTGTGATGTGTTGCTTCGCTTGTTGGTGATGTGTGGGGCGAACCTAGCGTTAGAGGCTTCCACTGGAGGTGATGTTTGGAAAATTCAAAAGAAAAGGACAGGAATAACAATGCATAGTAAAATTCTGTAGACCGTATTGACTTGATGAAAACAATTCATGGACCATGGTGTTAAATACCACATCCTTCCCCCCTCCTCTACTGCACAGCCAAAAGAGTTTCCGCTAACTTTCTCCCCTCATCTAGCAGTACTCCGACTACCGTTCTGAAATGGAAGTGAGTCTGCTGGCTATTCCTTTGTTCATTTTGCATTTATTTATTACAGCTAATGGGCATGAATTAAAGGTGGGTTATTATCGCCAAACATGCCCTGAGGCTGAGGAGATTATCAATGAAACTGTTGTCGAAGCTGCTAAAATAGATCCTGCTGTACCGGCTGCTCTTATAAGATTGCACTTCCATGATTGCTTTGTAAGAGTACGTATTCTGAAATATTCTTATCTTGAGTTCCATCCCTTACTTCATGATTGATTATGTTAATTAATAACAGTGATGGATCATGAATAGTAGGGTTGCGATGGATCCATCCTCATTAATTCCACAGCAGATAACATAGCGGAGATAGATTCCTTTGTCAACAATCTAAACCCGACGGGCAACAACGTAATTGATGCAGCAAAGTCCAAACTGGAAGCCAAGTGCCCAGGAGTGGTTTCTTGTGCTGACATAGCAGCATACGCTGCAAGAGATGGTGCTTACCAAGTATGTATTATTTAAATTAATAATAACGTTGGGACTGATTTCAGGTAAATCCACTTTCAGCAATTCACTTTCAATAGTTTATTTTCAATAATTTATTATGGAAAATTCATCACCAGCAATTTTTTAATTGTATATGCAATGAATTATCCACATTTATGAATTGCGATGATGAATTATTGATTTGTGAATTTTCCATAGCAATGAATTATTAAAATTGAATTGTTAACAATGAATTGCTGGAGTAAGTTTTCCTAGAGCCAATGTAGCAGTAACAATGCTTAACACATATTACAACGAATGTAAATTCAGGCTGGTGGATTATTTTGGGCGGTTGAAGGAGGACGAAGAGACGGAAGAATATCTCTCGCATACGAGCCCCCAGGGAATCTGCCTTGTCCCTCATATGGTGTAGACCAGTTGACAAAACTTTTTGCTTCAAAGAATTTGTCACAGGAGGACATGGTTACTCTCTCAGGTAGGCCTCATAGTGGCTTATATTGCTTAATGAATTCGTCAAAACGCTTCTAGATTATGTCTCATATAAATAATCTTACTTCTTAGCAGGGGCCCATTCAATTGGGGTTTCTCACTGTGGTGCATTCAGTGTAGATCGTCTGTACTTCTTCAAAGGCAGCAGTGGTCAAGACCCTTCCATGAACTGCAACTATGCCCTTCAGCTCAAGAACAAATGCCCCCCTTCGGCTTCACCCGACATGTATGCTCTACTGGATCCTTTCACTCCAACGAAGCTAGACGTGAATTACTATGTAAACTTGGAACACCATCTTGGACTGTTGAATTCTGATCAAGCGTTGATGTCAGACGAAGCCACCTCCAGACAGGTGAAGATTTACGCCAAGTATCCAAGCATTTGGAGGAAGAAGTTTGGGCAAGCAATGGTAAAGATGGGCGCAATTGACGTGTTGACAGGATCGCAGGGAGAGATAAGGAAACAGTGCCGTGTCCCCAACTAGCCAATTCCACCGCCCTTAAGAGGGCTTTAAGTTCCATGACTCTATTTTGTTATACATTTATTTTAGTTATGTTCGAAAATGTGATTTGTTCCTCGCATTTTTTTTTATTTTACATATATTAATGATGCAAGTATAAGTCAAGTTGAGTCAAAAATCTGGAGTGCAAGTCAAAGTCATGTCAAAGTCAAATTAGGGACTTGAAGAACAAGTCATGCGTACATGACACGTGTCATATCATATTATACAAGTCAAGTCATTTTAATTTAAAGGCATGGAGTTCGAATCAAGTTCGAAGCTTAAAATACAAATCATGAGTGAATGTCATATCATGTAGCCAAGTCAAGTAGGAAACTTGAAGTTATATTACATACACCTTCTTAAATACAATAGATGTTTAAAGAGGAGGAGAGAGAAGTGGAGTAAAGGGGGAGACTGAAGAATGAGAAATGCAAGCGTTATTTTAATAATATATGAAATATATTTTTCTATATTTATGCATTTTTATGTGTATGGACAACAATCATTGAATGATTTTCTATTACTTTATGCATGTATTTAGGATAATAATATGATCTTTTGAATTATATGTTTTCAAGTGAATCATGCGGGATTCTAGATTAAATCACGGTGTGTATGCTTCTCTTTATCAAATTCCAATGGGGCCAAGTTATCAAATTGGTGTCAAAGTCTAGTTGAGTTAGCAAGGGGGGTTTATCATTAATTAGTTTAGCAAAAAAATATTATTTTGAGTGATTTAGAAAAACCAAGCTTAAGAGCCAGGGTTTCACAAATTTTAAGCAAGGTTGAAATATTCTCTTAGAGTGCTTGGAAGCTAAAGTTGAGCATATTTAAGATAAAGGTTGAGATATTCTCTTCGAGAGTTTCATCAATGGTTTGTAGTAGTCTATAGCCACAAATTCCCATTTTAATGGGAAAAATCATGATCATTGAAGAAAAAAGATGAAGACAACATTTTCCTCTTAAGAACTTTAGGAGTTTGTAGAAAATGATCTTTTAAAACTTGTTGAACAAGAAGTATATAATGCCTTAACTCAAGTGCAAAAGAATTTTTTGAAAGAAAATAAAAAGTATGTTAAAGTGATGTATTTTTTGCAAATGACACTAAATCACTCTACTTTTTTAAAATTTACAACAACAAAGTCCGAGAAAGCATGGGCTATTCTTTTGTATAAGAGAAAATTTGCACCCTTATGCAAATTCCTCTTTTACACATCCTCACCTTAGAAAACCAAATCCGAAGGCAAAATTCCACATCAGTAAGTTGCCTTCCTTCCACTTGGCACCTATTTTTTGTATCGTTGGGGGAATATTTGTCAGGGATGCGAGGACGATGCGCAGATGTCTATGTGACACACTGTCATCCTTGGAATATTCCTACCTCTAGTGTCTGCAGGGACATTATGTTCTCCATTGGGCATGAAGTGTAATGCCTCTATGTCGACCAATTGACTCGAAAATGACACTTTCCCTCCCATTTTGGTCTTGAAATGCCTATCTTCCTCATTCAATCAATCCTCTTAGCACTTCTTGATCTCTTGGGTAATTCTCAAGCATTTTCTAGCATTCTCTTCACTCTCAATCAGCTCTTTAACAGTCCATTGCAGCAACAACACTCTGCCAACTCCGTAAAGCAAGTGTGAAGCAAGCCATTGTAGCATGGGCTTGAGGTTTTGCAACAACTCCCTTCATCGCAATCGAGGATGTGGTGATTGTTCAAGCTTTCTTTCTCCCCCATTGGCTAGTGATCTCTTGGTGGAGGTGGTAACATTTCACTCCTCTCCTTTATGATTTGGTTGAGTAGCTATTTACTATTTTATAGTGTTATTCGTCTAGTTTCTTTCTTTACTTCTTTATCACATATTTCCCTTGTGTTACTATCTGGTTGTTCGTGGAGGTGGAAACACCAAAATGGGGCTCTGATTGAGGCAAACCCCTATAGAACCCCAACACATTTCCCCTATTTCCTGTATGCAGGTGGATGTGCTTTCAGAGCTAGCTAGCAAACTGGCGTCTCAATGAGATTATCTTCGTCACTCTAACTCTCATTTATTTGCTTCATCATATCCGTTTGTATATTTCCTACTTTATAATGTTGTTTTGTTCCTTTAGAAGTCATTAGCTAGGCCATCAGTTAGTTTTCTAATGGTTTGTACTATTTTTTTGGTCCTCTGGTCATACGGACGCCACCGCACTTGAGAGATGCTAGCGTGTCATGATGTAGTCCCAAAACTGCACTTTCATCCTCGAGCAGAGAGCTAACTAAGATATAGTGTTGAACCCAAAAACCAACTTCCCTAGCCCCAAATTAGATCTCGGGTCTATAGAGTGGTTGAAGGACCATATAGTCCTCATCATTCTCGTCCCCTACTTCAAAACACCCCTTTAGAGTGAGGTAAGTTAGGGCAGCCCTTTGCTCTCAACTCTTTATGACCCTGAGCCTTAACGTGGTTAGTCCCCCTCTCTAACTTTTTTGGTGAACCCAAAGTTAGCCATTTTGGTTCCATTTTGTAGCACTGAAAGTTCCTTTCCTCATGTTAGAGGAGTGTTGTAGGTGTGAGTGTTGTGATGCCTTCGCCTTGCAACCCAACTTACGATCCCTAGTAGGCATAGTTGGAAGGTTCTGCAAGTGTTGTGCAACGAATCCTTAAGTAGGTCACTATTGTGTTTTACAACCTTTGGGGGGCTTTGTGAGATTTTCGTTCAGTGAATGTGATAGCCTCTCTTATGCATCAACCTATCCCCTCTTAGCACCTTGTGAGTGGTGATCTAAGTATAACCTTAACCTCACAGGATTTACCGATGGGCTTCAATAGAGAACTATCTCCTCTTTATATCCCTATGTGGATCAATGAGAACATTGTAGCAGGTGTTCTTGTTGATCCAATGTCTCAAATGAATATCATAATCAAGGAGATTATGTTAATTAACTTCCTACACAAGGATGGGTATAATGCACCTATGCGCACCATCTATATGCACAATGGGCCTTCGATACCTCCCCTAGGTAGTATTGTGTTGTCAGTCCTTGTCAAACCTAAGTCTGTGAACCTACTATTTGACATAATCTCATGGTTTGAACTCTTTAGAGTGAAGCTGGTTATCCCCTGGTTAGTAGCTATGAATGTAGTTCCCTTGGTTGTGCACAAATTTTTTAAGTTCATTCATGGGGGGTCAGTGCACGTGATTCATGATGCTAGTTATAAACCACTAGTTGCAGGTGATAGCTATTCCTTATATCACTTTTGGCCTACACCTGTTGGTCCTCTTCCTCCTAGGAAGGAACTCTTGTATAAGACATATTAGAAGTACAAGAAAGGGCACTTCACACCAAAAGTGAGGTACCCTCTATCACCTTATGTTATTTCACATGGGTATGTGCAGGATCATCATGGAAAAAATAGGCCCTTAAGTGGCAATGAAAATTCAGAAAAATCAGAGTTACGCAACTTGACGTAAAAATTTGAATAAGTTATCTATATTATTTTAAAAATATGTAAAAATAGAATCTATGGAAAATTGAATGAAGTTTCTAAACTACTAGGTTAATTTTTGTAAAAAAAAATCTATTTGGTCGAAAATTGAAATTTCGATGTAGTAGTACTTAAATTTCAGGGGAAAATAAGAAGTAGGTGTCTGTCTGACCACACTAACCATAATAAAATGATAATAGTTTTTTACAAGATTTTAGATTTAAGTAGAAGACTCATGTCCGGATGTGATGCATATTTTTTTGTAATTTTTTTCAAGTAAATAATTAATTGTGAATTTTTTATTACAAATTTTTAAAAATATAAAAACTCGTATGTCTGACCACCTTAACTTGGTCAAAACTTCATGAAATTTTTATTTATTTATTTTTAATCCTATATTATGCCAAGCATAGAATGTCACACATGCTTTGGATTCAAAAAATGTGATACTGTTTGAAAGCTATAGATGTGTTTCTATCATGTTATCAATCAGGACTTTAGTCGTAATTCTAATAGAAAATGAATAATAATTATTTATTAGATTCAAAATAAAGTATAATTTATATTGGTAGAAAGATGAGAAGCTCCTTTACAAACCCTTTTCGTTTCATCAATTTCGGCTAAAATAAAAGTCATCAGCCACATGGGAGAAGTTTGGAAAAGCAAGGTAATTTGTTAAACATGTTTTTTGTGTTGACTTCTTAGGATTGGCAGGTCCGAACCAAATTCCAAACCAATCCCAAGCCTAATCCCTATGAATTAAATTTTGTGTCATCAAATCAGATATCTAATTTGAATCCAATATCTAGTATGTTTTATGTATGAGTTTTAAAAAAATTATACAATTTTTAATTTATATGATTTCAAAAACGTAATAAAGTTTATAATTTAATATATATAATATACAATATAGTTTATAATGTAATATATAATATACAATTTATGATTATCTCTTACCGAATTATGTATAATATTTAAATATTATTTCAATATTTTAGTTAATCTATAAATATTTAAATATATATACATATACTACTAATATATATAAAATATTTAAATATTATCTCTTTCCCTCTCTCTCCACCTCTATCTCTCCCAAGTATCTCACTCAATCACTACTCTCTCTCTCTCTCTCTCTCTCTCTCTCTCTCTCTCTCCTTTCTCTCTCTCTCTCATCAGCCCTAAACCATCTCTCTCTCCCTCTCTCCCTCTCCTCCCACTCTCCCTCTCTCCTTCCCACTCTCCCTCTCTCTCTCTCTCTCTCAACCTAAACCATGTCTCTCCCCCCCTCTCCCTCTCCCACTCTCCCTTTCTCCTTCTCCCTCTCACACTCTCCCTCTCCTTCTCTCTCTCCCACTCTCTCTCTCTCAACCCTAAACCATCTCTCTCTCCCCCTCTCCCTTTCCCACTCTCCCTTTCTCCCTCTCCCTCTCACACTCTCCCTCTCCCCCTCTCCCTCTCTCCCTCTCTCTCAGTATCCCTCCCTCTCTCCCTCTCCTCTCTCCCTCACCCCTAAACCCTCTCTCTCTCCCTCTCTCCCTCTCTCCCTCCCACTCTCCATCTCTCCCTCTCACTCTCTAGGGTATGTGCAAGATCATCATGGAAAAAACAAGCCCTTAAGTGGCAAAAAAATCAAATTTAGGAAACTTTACATAAAAATTTGAATAAGTTATCTATATTATTTCAAAATATGTAAGAATATAATTTGTAGAAAATTTAATGCAATTTTTAAATTACTAGGTTTATTTACAAAAAAATAAAATCTAGTTGGTGAAAATTTGAAATTTCAATACAATAGTACTTAAATTTCAGGGGAAAAATAAGAAATGGGTGTCTATTTGACCAGCCTAACCACATTAAAATGATAATATTTTTTTATAATATTTTAGATATAAGTAGAGGACTCATGTCCCGATATGATGCATATTTTTTGTAAAAAATTTCCAAGTAAATAATTAATTATAATTTTTTTATTACAACTTTTAAAAATATAAAGACTCGTATGTCTGACCACCTTAACTTGGTAAAAACTTTATGAAATCCATTTTTTTCTTTTTTAATATTATAGTATGTGAAGTGTAGAATGTGACGCATGTTGTTTATTCAAAAAATATGATACCGTTTGAAAGCTATAGATGT